>CP136065.1:256936919-257259499 GCA_032622095.1 Siphonodentalium dalli
GCTTCACTGGGAGGATCTATTCATCAGTCAATGGGTTAATCACAACTGATTTAGGCACGCTCAGGGATGTAGCTAGATGGTCTCCATTGAGGTGGGTATTCCAACTGCACTCCCTCCTTGAACCAGACCACAATCCCAGGTATTAAAATGGACCCCCCCCCCCCCCGCATTGAAACTTTCCAACTTGGTACAAGCTCTCCAACTGTTGGAAATTTCCAACCTAACATCCCCTAGATTGGAAAATTTCTGACTGATGGGCATTTCAATTTCAGACCAATTTTTTTACAAAAAGTAGAAAAATATTCTATTGTTGGTTTAAAAACAACAAATTCTCATTAATTAATGGTTGGAAAATCAAAAGAAAACAATATCAACCTATACGCAGGCTAAAACTTTCCAACTAATGATATGTCAGACATGAAATGTGCAACTGTTGAACATTTTGAACACCCCCCCCCCCCCCCCAGTCGCTACATCACTGGCCATGCTTTATAAAACTCATGTTACTGGGATGGTCGGTTTATCTACTTGATAAATGTGATATTCATCATACAAGCTGGTAAATGTCACCCCATGCATGCTGTTATCCCTGGTGCTCCTCCAGAAAAGTGCCAGATAATCGACTCATAAATGATTGCAAGCAGCAGTCCACATCATAACCATGATAAACAACACAACCATAACTTCTGTATCTTGTTTGCTTCATACAAGGTTTATTATGCATTTATTATCATGGGAATGACTCAAATATGCGAGGTTATTCTCAAAAGGCAATTGAAGTCACAGTTGAATTTCTGATTAAGTCTCAACATGAGTTCACAATCCAAGGGAAGAAACTCTATATTTGCTATTGCCTTTTAGCTTCTTTCATTTAAGAAATGAATGTAGTTTGAGGTGTTCTATTGAAGGGTATATCGTTGTGGCCATAATGAATGTAGTTTGAGAGTGTTCCATTGAAGGGTATATCGTTGTGGCCATAATGAATGTAGTTTGAGCGTGTTCTATTGAATGGTATATTGCTGTGGCCGTAATGAATGTTTGTTTTATTGAAGAGTATAGCACTGTAGCCATTGAGCACTTTTGCAGATCACACTAAATGTGCTCCAATGGACACAATGACATACCCCTCAATAAAACACAATCCAACTGCATAATTTTTTTTATATTTAGCTTTTTCCTTATTAATGTCTATAGACTCCGCAAAAAAAAACATTTCTTCTGAAATCTATCTGCAATTTGGATATTATACCATGTAAGTCAGCCCATTATTCTACCTTGTCACTGTAAGTCAGCCCATTATTCTACCTGTGAGGATATTATACCATGTCACTGTAAGTCAGCCCATTATTCTACCTGTGAGGATATTATACATGTACCATGTCACTGTAAGTCAGCCCATTATTCTACCTGTGATGATATTATACCATGTCACTGTAAGTCAGCCCATTATTCTACATGTGAGGATATTATACCATGTCACTGTAAGTCAGCCCATTATTCTACCTGTGAGGATATTATACATGTACCATGTCACTGTATGTCAGCCCATTATTCTACCTGTGAATTAGTGATTGATTAGATTATGGCCACGCACTCAAAAACATGCCCAGTTATTCTATATCCCGCATTTTATCATCCTGGAGCTTCCTGATATTTTGTGAAAGCCCTGTGCCAATGCATTCTCATTTATATGCAAGTTTCCCATAGGGAGCTTCGGATATATAAGAGAATGCATTGGCATAACAATATTTACCATGAGTTCATGACCTCGTAAGCCAGTGCTTCACTAAAATATGCTAGGCTCCCGATGGAAGACTCGCATATATAAGAGAATGCAATGCAGCTGGCATAGGATCTTTAATGCTGCACTGGCGCAGCTCCCGTGATGATAAGGTTAAACAACCCCCTGCAAGAAAAACAACCTTGTGTCAACAATTTCCTTTTTTATTTCAGATCCACTTCTTAATATCCATCAGTGCAAACTACGCTCATCTCATTGATGCCCGATTCGCGACCTTGAACGCCTACGTAGAGGCCGACCACGAGGACATCAGGCATATACATGAAGAATCAAAAAATTCTGTTTTGGACACGACAATGTGACGCTATGAAGGCTTTTCATGTTCCTAGACACTAATAAATTGTTACTGTGTGCTTGACTGAAGTGTACATGTTTGCGGTGTTTCGACATTTGTACGGCTAGAACCACGGTCTGCACAAACATCACATCACCATGGCAGCGATAAGATGTCATGATGCTTCCACTATCATCGCACGATGATTCGATCAAATGGTCGTCGGTTCGAAATGTGATTACTTCGATCTGCTCAATGCTCTATATATGGGAGTGAAAAAGTCAGTCCCGTCGATCCAAGATCGTTGGGTCATGCATGGTTTGATACCTGTTTCATACATCCTGGGAGTGCAATGATTACGATGCTTCCATGATGCCATCGTTAATTACGGAATATTTAATAGTTCTCCGTCTATGAGGATAATACACAATTAGCACATCAAATGTATATGGCATGATTTGTGTTTTTAATGAATAATCCAACATCATAAGATCAAATCTGCTTTCGTCGATATTCTGAGAAATTACAAGCTGATGGTGTGATATTGCCTGTATGCAAAATCGTCACTACAACGATACAGATGTGCTTGAAATTCGATCGCTACAGTACGGAGATTTGTTTACGGAGATTGCTAATAAATCAAGGAGCAGACATTTTGGACATGTAAAGATCTGAGACTGATGTGTGAAATACGAGGCAGAAGTTCATGGAATGCAAAGGAAGAACTGGTCGAGTAATACTTGAAGCAAACATACGTTTGATATGTGGAAATCTTGTGGAGTTATAAAAACCAAGACATTGCATGGATGATGATTTGAAGTTTCAAAGTGTGTTTCGTTAAAAGATCTGTATTATAAACCCTATCTATAACTCATTAACGAGTTATTCCTTAGGACAAGTTCAGATAATATTTTCAACAAACGAGATTTCCCACCAATGAATAGATAGGACTCCTGCTACACGTTCTATTGTCTGTCGTCTGCTGATATTTCCTGAACATCGGTGTTCAGGAGAAATGAGCAGACGACAGTATGACAAAAAGATATTACAAGAGCAGAAGTACATATTCTTTGGTGGGAAATGTTCAGATAATAAGTTCAACAAATAACCTGTTTGTTGAACTTAATATCTGAACATTTCCTAAGGGAACTATTTGTTAATGAGTATTTAGTACTGAAACGGCTAATTAAGATACGCTAATGAAGAAAGTGATGTCATTTCCACCAGACCTGGACGCGTTCAAAGCAGACGATAAGGTTTTCAATCACCGGATTAATTTCGATCAGATGGATTGATAGTGCTTAATGTGTGTTCATTGCGGATTTATCCTACTCAATGTTATCTTCTGCAATGCTTGAATTACCTTGTTATTTTGAATATGCAAATGAAGCATTATGCTATAGCGCCAGTAGATACCCATTTCATCATAAACCACAGGCCCCAGTTGTTGAAATTTATTGACATACAAGACCTTGTTAATATCATCAACAGATAGAAATTTAAAGTCATAAGTTTGGACATTATAACATAACAAACCTCCTAATCTTATTCAATGTGAATAACAGCTTTTTTAAGTCCTTGGTTTATGTACATCTATAATTCAAAGAGCTGTTGACGATCACAACAGAAGAAAACAGGCCACCAATACTGTGGCTTGGTATAGGTCCTACTAGTAGATTTCTTTTGTCTGAAATAAAAAAATAATATAGCATCAAATGATCGAAAGTAACTTATCGAGATTAAAAAATGCGTGAATATCACTTTGGAGTTTAGCGTGAATACAGCAGCAAATTGATGATGAGATATAAGATTCTAAAGTCTTAATTCTCAGACTTTCGTGAAATTTAAAACCATGCTTCCATTGGAATGGTTTTCTTCAAATTGACAAGAGCTTCTTCCTTAGAAATGTGTGTCCTCACCCTTACGTAGAACCTTTTAAGCAGTACAGTAATGCCCTATTAATCGACTCCTTAACCACAGCAGAATTATGGATAATTTTTCAGGATTTAGTCGGAAATATGGCTTGTTGCCATTCATCGGAAAGCTCTCCCTGGAGCTTTCCGATGAATGGCAACAAGCCATATTTCAGACTAAGTCCTGAAAAGTTACCCATAATTCTGCTGTGGTTAAGAAGTCGATTAATTAGGGCATTACTGTAAGTTGTGGATGATGTCAGAATCTCATTGACTCTTTGTAAATTTCTCATTATGTCAGTCATCAGTCGACTAATTTGTGCATTTATAATAATGGAAATTTTATATCTGTTGATTAGAGGCTAAATAAGGTAGAGTCTCATCAGTAATTTATACCATTGAACATTGATGGCCTCAAGATTTAAATAGCAAATGAAATGCTGTTCTCTAGGATTCATCAAACCATAGTAATAAAAAAAACTTTGCTTGAAACTGGGGTGCAGATATATTGAAATAAATGAATAAATACATGTCCGAGAAATATTTTGATAAATTGATAAATTGGAAATTTTCTTGAACAAATATTTTTGAAAAAACAATTATGATTCCAGTAAAAAATCAGGAATTTTGTTTTTGACAGGTATGCTCTTCCATATTTTTTTATGCCAGACTTGCAATGACTTTACTAGCTATTAATTCTTAAGGCCATCAACAAAAAGTAAGATATGTACTATTCCTATTACCCTATTTATAATAATGACTTGACCTTAGATAGGACGTATTTTCTGTAACCCTTCACATGGAAGGACCAGAGAATGTCAGTAACAGAATACTATAGCTTGTGGACTACTAACGGTTTGATTCTTGCACAGTGTCACATTTATCGTCGTCACCTCATCATCCTAGAATAATCATGGCATCAATTTCATACAGAAATATGTTACATGACAAACCAAGTTCATCCCATTCCAATATCATAAACATTGAAGCTATTTGAAGTAACTCTGAAGTAAGTATGAAGATATACCAATGTGAGGAAGCAACTATTTGGTTGACAGAAACGATGGAAAATTATGTGAAAAAAAGAATCCTAGATAATATTGACAGCTACATTTGTACATAACAGCAACAATGAATTGAGCATGTCTCTTCAAATCAGTCATGTGACCATTAATTCATCCAATCAGAATCTACATCTGATTTCTTAAGATAACTCTCTATTCTCTTGCATAATGGCTTGAGAATGGTTGATAAAAGCTTGAGCATTCAAAACCAATGGCAATCTAAGAGTTATATTGAAAGATAATAGTTTTATATGAAAAATACATGTCGAATAAACAGAACATGTTCATCTCCATGCTTCATAACTCACAACAATTAAATCTGGGCTTAAATCTCATAAAAACTTTGAATGATGTGAATATCAAAGTAAAATTCTTTGATTTTAGCAGAATGAAAAGTTGGTCTAGAGGAATTTATGTGCGAGTATATTTGGAGTTTAAATGTTTTACTTAACCCTTTCATGATGGGAGCTGCACTGGTGCAGCATTAAAGATCCTGTGCCAGTGCATTCTGTTATATATGAGAGTCTCCCATAGGGAGCCTCGCATATATAAGAAAATGCACTGGCTTGCAAGATCAAGGTAAATATTGTTAGGCCAATGTATTTTCTTTTATATGTGAGGCTCCCTATGGGAGACTCACATCTATAAGAGAAATTTAGAGAATGCATTGGCACAGGGTTTTCGCAAAATTTCAGGAAGCTCCAGTCATTAAGGGTTATAGCTCAGGAAATAGAACAACTGGTTACAGCATGGTCTCCCTTTAATAATGTAAGATTAACCATCAACCATTAACATCGTGATGTGCCTTATAGCAAGAAAAATACAGATCAGTGAAAATCTCAGTAAACAGGGCCACAAATCTACGTCACAATCCAGTCTCTAAACCAAAGCAGAACCTATGTCACCATTCAAGTCTCTAACCCAAAGCAGAACATACATCACCAATGAAGTCTCTAACCCAAAGCAGTTTTGATTTTAAAATTGTTCAAAACATTTATAAACGTTTGTCCGACGCTATAAACTAGTACATGAGCTGTGGAAATTCACAATTCACATTCCGAAATCATTAATTGTTGAAAATTAATATTTATAACTGAAATTTACAAGGAAAATATGTATCGATTGCGCCCCAATTTTGAACATCAAACACACCTCATCCATTTAATAGATGTTCGTATAATTCACATAATCCATTTAATAGATGTTCGTATAATTCACATAATCCATTTCACTCATAAGTACAATAACTCCTGCAACAAATATCTAGTTCGTTTAATGCACGAGTTCCAGATAGCAGCTATCCGAACATCTGAATCGACGACGGTTTAGAGATTACATTAGTGACGTAGGATCCCCACACTGGTAAACGTTACATTTTAGATGAAGGGTCAGGTTATGTTTCAACTCTCATTTATTTACACCAAAGAAGATGCCGAAAATTTTTGTTCAGAAAAATTATGTCAAATCACATTTCAACGGAAATTCTGTAAGCAGTATCGTAGATTTAGGCATATTGTCCGTAATTTAAAGGAGAAAGATTCGAGAATATCATTAAACAGTTACTAAATATGTCCGAGAACATAGCCTGACCTGCTAAATAGCTTAATGCAAAATAGCTTAATGCAAAATGGATCAGAGTTGTTTAGCCAGTTACTTAACAGGGAAACATGTGTTCCGAATATATCTTTTCGCATCATATTCTCCATAATAAACTTTTGGACACCATGTGTGCCTTCAATCGGAACCATTCGTATAGATTGTTCAAACATAAGGTGCGCATATTGGTGACGTTGGCCAGACTAATGATCTGAGTTATTAATAAAATTAAACTGGTTGAACAACTCGCATCAATTTTGCTGAAATCTTAGAACCATATGCCAGCTATAGCTGTAAACAGGGATGTAGCGACTGAGTGGGGAGTGTGCCTACCTGGCGACTGAGCGGGGTGTGTGCCCCCTGGTGACTGAGCGGGGTGTGTGCGCCCCCTGATTATTTCGGCTCAAAATTCAACAATTGTAAGGTCTAAACCAAGAAAATTAGAAAAATGTTGATGATGATAATAAAAATACTAAGAATTTGTTTGATTAATTATCATTTTCGATTAAATAGTGATGAAAATGTAGTGATTTTGAAGTTAAGAATTATGAATATTTATTATTTTAGTGGAAATTTCAAACAAAAGAGAGTAGATGCCTGTACTTCTCTAAAAGGGGGAATGCAGTTCGAAGTGAACATTCCATCGTTAATGACCCCATAGCTATGTCCCTGTCTGTAAATAGATGGAGCATGCCATCCTACATATAACTTCAGTGTTTTCCGTGTATATTATATGGAACATTTCGATCTTATGCGCATGTCTAGAGTGTTGTACACGCTTCAGCGCTGGGTGTTTCTGCTTATAGTGGGCATTTTTTACAGAATCATATATAATCCTGAACCTTCGCATTGAGTTTACCACCTCCGCTCTTAATTTCTCTATATATTTTTGTCATATAAACACCATTCAAGTTAAGATTCGTCTTAATAATTTGCCCACAATTATCTTGTACTCGCAGCCATCGAGATATAGAAACTGCTTTATATTTAGTTTTTGAAACCTCCATATGAAGATTGAGAATTAATCATGAATGGATTATTGGTAATTATTTTAATTCTATACAAAGTGGAAAGTTTTATCTGACAATGTTTGGATACTAACTGATTGGTTTTATTCAATGAAATATCTCCACAATATGTCTTTAAGTAGAGCTTGACATTCTTGCATCTGATGAAGTTTAATACTTTCTTTATTTTATTTTCGTTGTTTTAACACTATACCGTCCTGTATGTGAATGCTTCAAGTATTACACCAAATCTTTTGTTAATTGCGTTCTCAAGATATTATGATAAACATGCGTAGTCGCTTTGAGATTAATTGATTAATAATAATTGTTAATTGTAAATTTGTAATTAAGCCATTCTTGTTAATATAGCGAAGAATTAATTTATAAATTATCTACGCTTTCTCGTGTAAGTAAGGTTTATTTTGTCGACTCATCACTTCATCATGTATAGTGTCGGTCTCTTTGAAAACCCAACGAAAATCCTATATCGGATGTACGTCTCCAGAACTCACTATTAAAATTAGGTTCTGCTTTGAAGGGATTCCCTCCATTTCATTGGAGAGTGGCACAGACTGCATGCGATTTCATTGGTTTATGGCATAACAGATCACTTCACAGATCTGAGGTCAATGATGCGTTGACAATTTGTCCATGCATTGTCAAATTCAACTATTGATGAAAAATTGAATACAGGCGATATATCCATAATTCATTTTACTCATCAATATAGGAGACATCATCTTCGAGTTTTTATCAGTCAACACTATTCATGACTGATTAATCTTTCGCATCTTGTTGTATTTACAACTATTTCTAAATAGTATGATTATCACAAACATTTACTATGCCAAGAATGCACTATATATTTTGAAACGGTTTATTACATCATGTTGGGAATGCCGTGTCGTCGTAGAAATGAAATATAAAGGACACTTCTAGAGACGTACATCCGTTAGGATATTTGTCAGCTTTTTAAAGAGACTGGTCTAGTGCCATTCTAATTGCTGCCAGGGTCGCGAAGAGTTCATCAATAACCTTTCCTGAAAGAATTCAAGTTTTGCATACATTTAACATAATGCCATTATATCAACTTGACTTTTAAATTTTCCATAGAAAATTTCATTAAAATATATTTTCAATTATTTATGAAATCTAAGAAAAAAAATATGTTTGATAAGATGACATATTTTGGCTTTTCTGTTGAGTCAGGAATGATGAACGCTTTGGTCCACTGTGAAAACTATTCCAAAGATCGCACTTTAGGGTAAGAAATAAAGAATTACCAAATATGGCAGCTATGATCTCACCGCTCATATTTAAATCTTCAACAACAAACCTTTCATTTAAGATACCTGAGATCTCTGTCGTCATGGTAACAGAATGTTCTGGCCTGCCGACGGGAATCCCAGTAAATATGAATCTGAGGTCTCTGTCGTCATGGTGACAGAACGTTCTGGCCTGCCGACGGGAATCCCAGTAAATATGAATCTGCGATCTCTGTCGGCATGGTGACCAGAACGTTCTGGCCTACCGACGGGAATCCCAGTAAATATGAATCTGAGATCTCTGTCGTCATGGTGACCAGAACGTTCTGGCCTACCGACGGGAATCCCAGTAAATATGAATCTGAGGTAACGGCAATCAGAGATTGGTTATTCAATCACATTTTACATCTCACACCATACAAGCAATAATGTTTCCATCTCAATACACGAACCAATCATTAGATTATAGATAAAATTAGTCACTATATTAACCCTTCCATGACTGGAGCTTTCTGAAATTTTGTGAATACCCTGTGCCAATGCATTCTCTTATATATATGCGAGTCTCCCATAGGGAGCCTCGCATATATAAGATAATACATTGGCCTAACAATATTTACCTTGACCTTGTAAGCCAGTGCATTCTATTATATATGCGAGGCTCCCTATGGGTGACTCGCATATATAAGAGAATGCACTGACACAGGGTCTTTAATGATGCATTGGCAAAGCTCCCGGCATTAAAGGGTTAAATACCAGGCGCTCATTGTTAAGAATAATGAATGACGTAAAGTTCTCTGTGAGGGCCAAACACAAGACCTTTGTTATATTCATGGTGAAAGCACTGTATCGCAAACAAAAGCATATAAAATAAATCTTCCTAAAACCACTCTGGGTTTATGACAAGCACACACAAGAACATGCTGTGTACATGCAAAAAAAAGAACAGGAGCAAATTTCTCACTTCTTCAAATGATTGACCATTTAATTTGTCTGAAAAAATGGTAATTTTTTATATTTAAAATAATTATAATAATTTTTCGAAATTTAAATTATGCAAAAGCCTGTGTTGGCCCTGAAATTAACCTGAACATTATTGTACAGATGAAAGAGTTATTGAGGCTGCAGGGGTCGGGTTACTGCGTTTTGGACCACGAACCAGTCTATTCAACAATAGACATTAAGCGCGCACACATGAACAGACATCAGAGTTGCAGAGCCGATGATAGCAATTTTAATTTACTAAGCAATTATATCATCTTCGAAACAAAAATCGGTTACTAAAATGTACTTTTACGTTACTAAAATGTACTTTTACTTCCATGAAGTAGAATCTTAAGACAGTTGTCAAATTTTACTCGTTAAACTGGTCATTGCCCCAATTTAACCAGCCGCCCGATTCGTAGTAACCTGCACCTTTCTGCGTTAAGATATCCTCTTCTCTACACTGTGAATACTATAGACTGTGAATACACTGCGAGCGTAATGTGAATACTATACACTGTGAATACACTGCCAGCGTAATGTGAATACTATACACTGTGAATAGGCTAGCATAATGTGATGATAAAAGCTTCATTATTAACTCTGTAATATCTGTGCTATTTCTTATTGTTGATTTTCTCATACCTCTAAATAACGTTAGTTTTTTCCTGTTCCACACTGTAGTGCCTAGCTGGATGTTATGAAGATTGCAGACTCTTAACCCTTTCATGACGGGAGCTGTGCTGGTGCAGCATTAATGATCATGTGCCAGTGCATTCTCTTATATATGCGAGTCTCCCATAGGGAGCCTTGCATATATAAGAGAATGCACTGGCTTAAATGGTAGATATTGTCAGGCCAATGTATTCTCGTATATATGCGAGGCACCCTATGTGCGACTCGCATATATATAAGAGAACGCATTGGCACAGGGTTTTCGTAAAATTTCAGGAAGCTCTAGTCATGGAAGGGTTTAATGAGATCATGTGATTTTACGTTGACATTCTTTTCACAATGAAGTCTCAGTTCACACAGGTTGACAAGTGACGTTCATACACACAAAAGAAGCTTCATACGGGCAATTCCCTAAAGCCAGTAAGGGATGAGCATCTTCACATCTTTCAATCAAGGTTCCTTTTGAATTTGTTCTAAAATGCTTGAGTTTTCCTCCACTTAATGCTCTGACCATTTTAATAATCCACACTGTAAATTTGTTCTAATCAGATACTCTATAAGTTATGGGACCAAAAATATTGTATACATCGCTGTTCCAGTAAAATAGAAAAAATTGCTATGGAACTTAAAACATGCATATCGCACTAGCTTTCATTAATTTTAAAGAAATATATATATGAATCAGAGTCAAATATTTGTAAATTGAACATTTTCCATAAAAACAACTGAGGTTTCAAGGTTGTTTTAATTATTCATGTTATTAATGGAAACAATCTTAGTTTAAATATGCTTGTGTGTAAGTCCCTGTGCTGAACTGACTTCTGCTTCACAACATATAATAGGGTTAAGTTTTGTTCAGTTTTCCTGTTAAAACAGATTGAAGTTTTGTTGAATTTTGTTGATTTTTTGATGACTGTAGATACACTTTGGCAGATAATGAAGCTGATGTCGCCATTGTCACAAGGCATCTATCACATTCGTATCCAGCTTTTCATATTATCACATAGAATGAGACTAATTATTTGCATTTCGAGCAGACAAAATAAAAAAAATGGAATAATTACACGTACTAAAGTTCTTTTAATCTGCCTCTATCTTTGAGGACTTTAATTGCTAATTTGTTTGCATCGTAAGAATTCAAAGCTTGACCTAGGTGGCCTAGCTCCACCTCAAATTTTGACAATGTGACCCCAGATATCAAGTGATCAAACAACAAAATTTGAAAAGCTGGCTATAAATGTGAACGTCGGCGAAAGCTGGCTACATTTATAAATGTTTTGTAAAGCTGGCTTCGATTGTGAGACCTTGTGACAATGACCAAATCAGTGTTAGTGAAGTCTGGCAGCTATAGACCTGATATTACGAGATATAATAAAAGTCATATTTAAAGCTTTAACCAATGTTACTAAATGGGAAAACTTCAGATTATTATCAAACCTACAGTAATGCCCTAAGTAATCGACCCCTTAACCACAGCAGGATTATGGGTAACTTTTCAGGATTTAGTCGGAAATATGGCTTGTTGCCATTCATCAGAAAGCTCTCACTGAGAGCTTTCCGATGAATGGCAACAAGCCATATTTCCGACTAAATCCTGAAAAGTTACCCATAATTCTGCTGTGGTTAAGGGGTCGATTACTTAGGGCATTACTGTATCTATTCTTGTATAATCCTCACATATTTCGACTCATTAAATTACATTAATGCTCAATTTATTATCATAAAAAGAGAAAGTCTGGATAATGATTTCAGTGCTAAGTGGGTTTCTTTACAAAATAATCTTCCGAGGCTTGTCTGAAATGAAAACTCAAAAAAGAAATTTATTCATCAAATTCAATACATTATTAAAGGCATATTGAACATTGTTTTCAATGTAAATGAAGCATCTAGGTATTGATGATGAACTAGTTAAAAAAACAGTTAGTTAAAAAAAACATTTACATTTCTACAGAGTTTGTAAATTGTTCTCTCTAACGTCTGAACTGTTTGGGTGTTTACATAGCTGCATGTTGCAATGTTGATGGGAATAAATGATACAAGCCCCATGAGAACTAGTGTGTAATATGCCTTTAAATTTCATAAAAAGTCCTTGTAAAATATTTTGTTAGTTGAACAAAACACAAAGAATTGTTCTTATTTCAATGATTGTTTCTGTTACACAGATTTTACATTACTTACAACATAATTCACAAGTTTTACATCAGTCTGTCCCATGTTTCATTGTAGTTATAACTTGGTTGTCATAATGTTTTTATAAGAAACTTTTCATTTGGTTTGTTTATAATGTTATTTATATCCATTGTTCTCATCATTCATTATTGTGACTTCTTGTGCATGAATAAACTAATTTTTTATCCTGAAATCTTGCTTGCTTTTATTCTTCCCACCATATAACCCAGGAACCAGTCTAGAGGGCGACTTAATAATAATTAATAATAATGGTACTTATATAGCACCTATCCCCATGAGGGCCCTAAGCGCTTCACATTATTACCCCAGCTGTTGAGTAATGCCGAGTCTTCTGCATGCTGCCATGCATTATTATAGGCGCTTCAAAAGAGCGGCTTACACATACCCAACAACCAGGTCCCTATTTCTCGTCTAGATACAACAAAGCGAGCACAGTACAAGTGACCTTGCCCAAGGGTCACATCCTAGCACAAGATTTGAGGCAGTGTGTGGCTATATCCGGCCAAGCTACTGGGGCCAGCCAAGAGATATTAACTTGGGAGAATTCATTTCTCCCTAGTCGACTATAAGGGAGAAGAAGACTTACCAAGGAGAAGTCATATTGGCTCAATTTTCAAAATTTGGACACAAGTTCAAATTTTATGAACTAACTATACTTACCTGAGATATTCATGTGAATAAACTTTCAAAGCCCAAAGTTTCGCCATATTTTGTTCCGGAATCGAGTTTTTTTTAAAACCGTGGCTTGTGTGACGTGTTTCCAAAATACCACGAAATATAAATCTCATTCCCATATAGGCGTTTGACGAGCCCATGAGAACCCTGTCTGAGGCAGGGGAGGTTGGGTGGGAGATGAATATCTCAGGTAAGTATAGTTAGTTCATAAAATTTGAACTCGTGTCCAAATTTTGAAATTTCATTTCACTAACTAAGACTTACCGTTCGATATTCATGTGAATATTGGCAGATTCCAATGCTCCATCTGGGGCTGCAATCGAAGGGGTTCTTCGTGAGGTGGAATCATCTCCATGTTGTGTTCAGAATTTTTTATATATAGTTCACAACATCAACACTATACAAATGTACATATACACTTCTTCTGATATCCTTTCAGAAACAGGAACTTATATACATTTAACTGTTTGCTGGTAATTCTTCAGCATATATCAATTCACAGACAGCATACAATGCTACGGGAATACCTTTCCCATAAAAATCGCCTGTGGAAGAATGTCAAATCATTGCAGGACATTCACCATCACATCCTGCAAATAAAAACGAATGAATGTAGAAGGGTGTTTCCAATCTGCACTGTCTAAAATAGATTTCATTTGTGCACCCTTAAACAAACAAAGCCCATGATGGGCCGACGGTCCAGGTAGAGTGGCCCCGTATTGGTAAGGAAGACAGTGAATGACTTGTAGGGTCATATGCCTTCTTTATTGTGTGAACAAGCCAACTTGAAATAGTTTGTGAGGAAACAGGATTATGTGGTCGATTGATGGCCAAAAACAATTGCCCCGTGCTGGAGGTAGGCGATCGCAAGGTCTCAGTACGGTTCAGATAGGTAGTAGTAGCCCGACATGGGTCCAAGAATTCATTTTCCGAAAAGGCTGGTATGAATATAATGGGACTAAGATGCGAAACACGATCTTGCTTAGACAGACCATGTCCGATGAAACTGACCCCGCGTGTCTGAATATTCATGGAACCCGTACCTAATTTCAAAGACTGTATATCGCTACAACGACGAAAACTAGTGATTGCAATTAGGAAAACTGTTTTCCACGTCAGATATTTCAAGGAAGCCAGTTCTAATGGCTCAAAAGGAGGTGCCTGTAGCATCGCGAGGACGGTAAGCAAATCCCAGCCTGGTACAAGCTGACGAACAGGCGGTCTAGAATTAAAAACACCCCTGAGCACACGAATGATCTGAGGGTGTTGACCAATGGCAAAATTCTCGACAGGTGGCAACATAGCAGATAACATAGAACGGTACCCAGCGATAGTTCGATATTTCATACCGTCGGTGAAAAGGCTCGACAGAAAATTGGCACAGTCCGTTAAAGTGGCAGTGTGGGGATCAATCGCCCTGCTATCACACCAACGGCGGAACCGGTTGAACTTGCACCCGTAGTCACGTAATGTACCCTTCCGCCACGAGGCAGCGAATAACTTTCGAGAGCCTTCAGAAAATCCTGTCGCTTGGAGGCGTTTGTCGACAGACGCCAGGCAGTCAAATTGAGCATTTCCAGGTTGGGCTGCAGAACCCTGTTCTGACATTGAGTCAAGAGATGGTCCAATTGTGGAAGTCGGACAGGGAAGTCGATAATGTTCTGAAGTAGCAGTGGATACCAAGATTGTTTCGGCCACATGGAAGCTATCAGTATTATCTCGCACTGACATTGTTGCAAGTGAGTCAGCATTCTGCCCATAAGTGGGATCGGAGGGAAGGCGTAAGCAAAAAGATGATCCCAATTCAGAGTCAGAGCGTCTATCGCATAAGCTTGTGGGTGACGTTGCCAAGAGCAAAATATTGGACCTTTTTTTGTTGCTGAACGTGGCAAAGAGATCCATTAGAGGATGACCCCATTTGTGAAACAGATGCTGCAGAACAGTGTGATGGAGTTCCCATTCTGTGTCCCGAATACGATACCGGCTCAATTGATCGGCCCACGTGTTTAAGGAACCGGCAATGTGCACTGCCTGCAACGTCATGCCTTGACTGATGGCATAATGCCACATTTCTTGTGCAAGTTGGCAGAGAGTTTGTGACCGAGTACCCCCTTGTTTGTTGACATATTGCATGACAGTCACGTTGTCTGTTTGAATCAGTATGCTCTTGTTCAGAAGCAGAGGGGAGAAATGTTGGAGGGCTAGAAACACTGCCTTCATCTCCAGAAGATTGATGTTCAGACATGTATCTTCTAACGACCAAGTCCCTTGTACATAGTGACATTTGAAATGAGCACCCCACCCCGTCAATGAGGCATCGGTGGTGATCATATCCAACGGAGGGACTGAAACAAGGGATCGACCCTGAGCTATGTTTGCTGCTAGTTGCCACCATTGTAAATGCGGAACCAGCAATGGAGAAAATGGGATCATCTTGTCGTACAACTGGCTTGATGGTAGCCAGTGACGCAGAAGATACAGTTGGATAGGACGCATGAATAATCTGGCGTGAGGAATCAGTTCGAGACAAGAGGCAATCTGACCTAATAGGTGAAGAAAATCTCGTGCCGTGTTGCACCCGGCTAGAAGGGAACGAACTGATTTCTGAAGCCCGAGACAGAGCCCAAATTGAGATTGAAAAACGCCCCCAAATACACTATCGACTGCGTTGGCGTAAGATGGGATTTTGTTTCGTTTACCAAAAATCCCAGAGTTGTCAGGGTTTTGAGCATCAGGGATCTGTCTCGAAGTAGACCCAGACGAGACTGATTTAAACAAAACCAATCGTCTATGTAGATTATCAGACGTAAGCCTTGGCTTCGTAAGTAACCGGCTACTTGCAAAACTATTTTGGTGTATACCCGAGGTGCTGCTGTTTGGCCAAATACTAGTGACTTGAACTGATAGACTTGATAGCCCTGATTTTTTGTGCCGATGCAAAACCTCAGGTACTGGCGATGAGCCGGGTAAATGCTGACATGAAAGAACGCGTCCTGTATGTCCACCGTAAATGCCCAATCGGCAGTTCGAGAGTCTTTGTTACGGTATCCATTTTGAAATGCTCTTTCCGGATGTACTGATTCAGAGGTCGTAGGTTCAAGATGGGACGGAGTTGTCCGTTCTTTTTCGGAACCAAAAAGATGGTACTGTAAAAACCGCTGAGCGTTAAATGGTTCGGCACCAATTCTATGGCATCGAGTTTTAAAAGCTTTTCTATAGCGGTGTGTAAGACGACCTGTCTTGGCGTGTTTACACGCGTGACTTTTATACCTTCGAAAGGTGGAAGTGTCAGAAAATCTAGCTTGTAGCCCTCGGCAATGATAGAGAGGGTCCATGAATCTTGCGTTATGTGTTTCCATTGAGGAAGAAATGCAAGGAAACGACCTCCGACCTGTACATCCGGAAAGGGAATCTGAGGTATTTCATTTAATAGAGTACTCACCGAGTCATTTCTTGCCAAACTTGCCAGAACTGGACTTGAAGTTGGCACCCTTCTTGTGAATTTTGTAGTTGGTAAAGCCTTTGTTCTTCTTGGCATTAGAAGTTGTTGGCTGTTGGTGGTCGTTGAAACGAAAATCAGACCGCTGCTGACCATAGCTAGTAGAAGCACCAGCATTGACCTTCTGGTTGGCACCTCCAGCCTGGAGTTTGAACTGCTTTTTGGGTGGAGCATCCCCTGTTTGGTTGTTGGCAAACCGTTTACCGGGATTGACTGGCTTTTCAAACACGGGCATAAGTTCGTCAAGTGTCTTATTTCGTTCTTTATGTGATTTTAGGCACACTTGAAGCTCAGATCCCAAAACACCATCACTGGTGAGGGGCAAGTCAGATAGTTCTTTTGAATCGTCGAATTGCCAAAGGCCCGTATCAGTCAGGGCCGCGAACCATATGATGAAACGACCCGGTACGACCGAACTGGTCCAGGGTCTTAGTGGTCATGGCAAAGGTATCCCTAATAAGTTTAGCGACATTGTCAATGTCCAAAGGGTCCTTCTGCACTTCCATCAGCAGCTTGGCCAGCGCCTGCTGCATGTACAGTGTGACCGATATGCCCATGTGGGCTGCCGACTGACCACGGTAGGCTAACATCTCCATGCGTTTATACGGTTGTGTAACCAGACATTTTGCAGTCCTGGCAAATGGGTTTTTGCCATGCTTCTTTTGCAAGCATCTTCCAACAAAGTCATCCAAAGAAGGCACTTGCATGAATGATTCCGTTTCGTGATGAATGGGAAAGCTTTCAAAAGTTTCTTCTGCAAACGCAGTAACAGCCATAGGGTGCTCAGCCCGCCAGGATTGGTCCAGAATAGATTTTTGCGAACTTTCTAAGACCATTCCTTGTTTCCCTTCGGTTTTTTTGGTCAGAGCATCGTCACCGAAGATGTCAATAAGTCCCTTGGCCAATAACATTGGCGCAGACTGGTCTACGCTGACATTTAACACTTCACTGGTGTTGTCAGCACATGCATCCACAATTGTGTCCATGTCTGGATAATGTGAACAGTCGGTCCCAAGACCAATAGATATCAAGTCATCGACATCAGATTCTGAATCAAGAGCAGCATTGTCTCTTTCCAAACGAGGGTTTGTTCGCCGACTAGGCTCCCCTCCCGAGTTCACAGCACTTTGAGACCCTGTTTTAGGCATCCCCACTGTACTCGACGGACCTGCCGTAGTGTTGCCGATAGAAGTAGCCCGACACAGAGCGAGAATGGTGTCTAGTTGACCACCAAACTCCGATCGAAAACTGTCCAGTTTTCTGTCAACTCGTGTCTCTAAAGTATTTAAGCGCGATGTTCGCCGCTTATTTTTAGCACTAGCAGGTACCTTAACTGGCGAAGTGTCTGAGGCAGAATTTCCACTAACTTCCGACATAAGGTTTGAGTAAGAGAAGAGATGTCTTCACTCGTCAAACGCCAATGAAAGAATGAGATTTATATTTCGTGGTATTTTGGAAACACGTGACACAAGCCACGGTTTAAAAAAAAACGAACGAAATATGGCGAAACTTTGGGCTTTGAAAGTTTATTCACATGAATATCGAACGGTAAGTCTTAGTTAGTGAAATGAAATTACACCCCAACATCACTATTCTATAATAATTATTAAGCAACACAGTAGGATATATATAAAATGATTAGTCAGAAAATATAATTTAAATATGTCTTTATTCAATTACAATAAATACCACTCAATTACACATTAGAACTCAACCAGTGTGATGCTTCCCACCAACAACATAACTTACACTAAGTATAAATAATTGCACATTATTATGGCTCTGATTGTACCGACTGACTTCACAAAATACAATGACCTTGACCCGATTCATCATAATATTGTCCGCTTACAATTGTCCATCGATATAAAATAAATAGGCAACTGAGTGCGACTGTCTTCACACAATTACACATCCTAGACCATGGACATCCTCCAAATTTCGCAGAAATGCGCATTTGGCATCAAAAGAGTTCAAGTTTTTAAACGAAGACGACAAATAAATAAAAGTGTAGAAGGCGGCCTATTTATTGAGGGAAATGTGTAGATAATATGTTCAACTAATGACCGTTTGTTGAACTTATTATCTGAACATTTAAAAAAAATTCCTTGTCAAATCCACAAGAGTTGGCGTTTATTGGTGGATATTATTGGCCTCAGTAACCTCATATCAGCCTTCGGTCTCAGGCTGATATTATAAGTTACGGGACGCTTAGTGGTCGGATATGGTGTCATGTGAGGCGAAGTGTGATCAATGTTATAGTGGGGGGGATAATTACAGGAAAACATAAAAATCGTTCACTTTGTGATAGAAGCGCCAAACTTTCAGAATTTGTTAAGTGGTTGGTGAATATCACTAAACTGGCTGGTTCCAGATTTTGGAGGTCACCCTGACCTTCGATTTGACCTTGACCTTTTTGAAAATCTCAGTTTTTGGGTTGGGTGGTTTATGCCATCCTTTTCTTGTGAAAATCGCATCTTCTCACAGTTTTCTCAATACAGTTATAGTTGGGAGGTGACCACGGTTCATTTGGGCCAAAACATATCTAAATTTCAAAAGATGGCCGCCAATATGGCCGCCGGAAGTTGAAAATATGACATTTTTTCACAAATATCTTCTAGTTCAATTCATGCTGTTTGGAACTGGTTGAGTAATGCAACTTTATTTTGTGTTTTGTATATTAACTGATCATTGGAGCAATTAAATATGCAATTATTGGGGTACTAACCCCTTCCAATCCCTCAAAAATTCGATTTTACAGAACGCGGTGCAAAGTTTTACAAAAAAATCACAATTGGGATTCTAGTCATATTTCAACTAGAAATGAAAAGAACGTTGTAATGCAAGTGAGGCATATCTGATAATCATTACCTATGAATATTCCAACTCTCTGGAACCAAAAATCTTACCTTGGCTCAAAATGGCTGCCAAAATGGCCGCCAAAATAAGGAAAATTGTAAATATTGCACCAGGGTGTCATACAATTGCTTACAAGTTGTGGTTGATGTTCAAAATTGGCTAATCTGTATTCTATACATTGAATACTAACATGTCTGATACACCATGTGTCATTGTTACTATTGTCACCACTGACATCACCAGATATATTGGATTTTTCTCTCACAAACTTGACATAAATATCGGCAAAAAATCACTTTTCAGGGTTCGACCATTTTTTCAAATAAAATGCGACTACCTTTGTTATCAAATGTGTTTATTGTTTTGACCTATCTTAAATGTGTCGCACTATGGTGTTTATAGACTAAATTGCTCAAGATGGCTTCCAAAATGGCAACCAAATTTGTAAAAAGTTAATTTTTTACACATATCCAGAAAATTATTCTCTGCGTTATCCGAAAAGGTAGCAAATTGTGACTCACTTGGTTATTATGCCTGTTAGTTAATTAACTGACAACTATGTTCTATTATGTTATCCTTGATCCGTATGGGGCATGACAAATTCATTTTAAAGTTGCAGTATGGAATTTTGCGGATAACCTCTTTTGTGATTATGGCCATATTATTGAAAGGAAATGGGCAGAACTTTGAGACGGAACTGAGATGAACCATGAGATGTGGGTAGTCTGGCCCATTATGATAAAAATTTATCAACTGGATACAGGGTGGAAGCCAAGATGACAGCCAGGGAGTTACTCTATGATCGTAGATGAGGATAATAGGTATACCGCGAGTTATTGTATGGTCATGGATGATGTGTGGGTATATGGGGAGTGCCCTGTTGGCAACGGTGGGTTGTATATTTATATATGTTGTGGATGTGTTATCATTGATGGTGTATGGGGAGTAGATGCATGATCATGAGTATGGCAAGTGTGGAACTTATGAGAGGTCGTATGTTCGAGTATTGGTATATCTGGAAGGGCTCACCATTGGTGAAGTGCATATGTATACCTGGATTGACTCTATGGCGAATAGGTATACATGTAGTGGCTGTATAGTCCATGGTGAGGTGAATAGGAATACAACGCGTGACCGTATGATCGTGAATGTAGTGAATATGTATACATAGAGTGACTATATGGCCATGTGTCGGGCGTATGTGTATACCTGGTGTCCATACATGGTGACTCGTGGCTGTATCGTCATTTGTGGTATGTACGGGTATAACCAAGTATGGCTGTATGATCAGGTGTACGTGTATAAAGTGGGTGACTATGTTGTCATTTGTGTTGTGTTTATGTACATATGGAGTGACTGAGGTAATGGGTGGGTTGTACATGTGTACCATGGGTGGCACAATAACTCAAGGATATGTTAATCAATGGAGAGGTCATGTCAGAGAGTTCTCTATATTGATGGTGTTTATATACATGGGGGGCGTAAAACACGGAAAACGGTGGCCACCTATTACCACACAGTCATTACATATATACATAACACCACAGACATAACAATATAGTGACCCACTGTATACATGTACACCTGACCCATGACCACGGGTGACCTTATAGCCACGCGTCACGATACAGGCACACCGGGGATACTCATAAACATGACCGATAACCATATAGTCATTCCTTGTATACCCATTCAGCTCACCATTGGCCATAAGGTCATCCCCTGTATACCTATTCTCCAAACACAATTGGTCAAATAGACAATCAATATATACATCAACAATGACCATAAAGTCACTCCGGGTATACATATGCACCTCACCAATGGCCATATAGCCACTCGCTTCATACACATACCTTCACCAATGGTACCTGACCTATGGCCATATAGTCACACCGTGTGTACCTATTCAAAATATTCATACACGACCATGGTCAATTCTTGCATACATATTCACCTCAACATTGGCCATGTCACTCCCTGTATCCCTATTTGTCACACCATAGCCGCATAGTCACTCAAGATATACTAATACACCCTAGCCATGTCAGTATAGTCACTCCATGTATGCATATGCACTTTATCCATGGCCATATAGCCACTTGCTATATACACATATCCCTTGCCCATGACAATAAAGCAACACATGTGTATACTTGTATAACCTACACATGACCATACCGCCACGAGTCACCAAACAGGAACACCAGGTATACTCATACGCCTGACACATGACCATTTTAATAGTCACCTCCTGTATAGATGTCCATTATATTTATGACCATACAGTCACTACTTGTATACATACATGTACTCATCTCACCATTGACCATACATTCACTACCTGTATACCTATATCGACAGACATAGTCATATAACCACTTGATATACATATACAGCCCACCCTAGACCATAGATTCACTCCAAGCATACAAGTAAACCTCACAACCGCTCAAACAATCCATACTTGCATATACACCTCACACATGACAATTCAGCAATTCACTGTATAATCATACATGCCATCCATGATAATACAGCTAATCCCTATACACCCACCAATGATAATACATCAATGAGATATATAAATATGCATCCCACCCGTCACCACAAGGACACTCTCTATATACCCACACACACGATAATGTCCACCCAGCTTACTCCAGGTAATCATATTCAATCATGACCGTAGAGTCATTCGCTGTATACCTATACCCATTACCCGTAACCATAAAATCACACCCTAATTACCAACACACGCATCCATGATCATACAGACAACACATGTACATCCCACCCATGCCCTTACAGTCACTCCGTATATACATAATCAACACATATATGACCATGTAGCTATATCCATACACCACACCAATGCCCATACAGGCACACCTGGTGCATCCGTACTGAATATACACAATCATACACTATACAGTCACTCCATGCATACCGATTCACCTCACACCTGACCATGACATCTCCTTGTACACATAGATGCATCTTACAATGGACAACCCACTCATAACCATATAGTCACTCATTGTATACCTATTCACATAGGTCATGACATACAATAACTCACAGTATACCTATTCACCTCATGTATGATCATAGAGTAACTCCCTGGCTACGATCTAGGCATCCACACTGTATTCAGTTGACATTTTCTTAGCATAATGGACCAGAACAGCCAAATATTATGGTCCATCTCAATTCTGTCTCAAAGTTCTGCCCATTTCCTTTCAATAACTATGGCCAAAATCACAAAAGAGGTGCTCGGCAAAATTACATACTTTAAAATGAATTTAGTTTGCCCCATATGGAAGTGGGACAACCAGAATAGAACATTTAGTTGTCAGTTAATTAACTAACACGTATAATAACCAAGTGAGTCACATTTTCGGATAATGCAGAAAATGTTCGGGATATATGTAAAAGATTTACATTTTACAAATTTGGTTGCCATTTTGGAAGCCATCTTGAGCAATTTGGTCTATAAACACTGTAGTGAGACATATTTAAGAAAGACCAAAACAATAAACACCTTTCAATCCAAAGATAGTTACATTTTACCTGAAAAAATGGTCCAAACCTGAAAAGTGAATTTTTGCCAATATTTATGTAAAGTTTTTGAGAGAAAAGTCCAATATTTTTGACGATGTCAGTAGTGACAATAGTAACAATTAACCATGGTGCATCAGACATGTTAGTATTCAATGTATAGAATGCAGAATTTCCAATTTTATACATCAACTACAACTTGCAAACGATTGCAGGAGACGCTGGTGTAATATTTACCATTTTCCATATTTTGGCGGCCATATTGGCAGCCAATTTGAGCCAAAGTAAGAATTTTGGTTCCAGTGATTTGGAATATTCATAGGTAATGATATGCCTCACTTACATTACAAAGTTATGTTCATTTCTTGTTGAAATATGACTGGAATTCCAATTGTGATTTTTTTGTGAACTTTTATACCGCATCCTGTAAAATCGAAGTTTTGAGGGATCGGAAGGGGCTAGGACCACAATAATTGCATATTTAATTGCTCCAATGATCGGTTAATATACAAAACACAAAATAAAGTTGCATTACTCAACAAGTTCCAAACAGCATGAATTGAACTAGAAGATATTTGTGAGAAAATGTCATATTTTCAACTTCCGGCGGCCATATTGGCGGCCATCTTATGAAAATTTAGATATGTTTTGGCCCAAATGAACCGTGCTCACCTCCCAACTATAATTGTATTGAGAAAACTGTGAGAAGATGCGATTTTCACAAGAAACGGATGGCATAAACCACCCAACCCAAAAACTGAGATTTTCAAAAAGGTCAAGGTCAAATTGAAGGTCAAGGTGACCTCCAAAATCTGGAACCAGCCAGTTTAGTGATACTCACCAACCACTTAACAAACTCTGAAAGTTTGGCGCTTCTATCACAAAGTGAATCGGGCGAAAAATGTTACTTTACATCATTAACCCCAAAGCTGTGGCGGTTTTTCGTCCAATGTACCGAAGCTTCGTGACATGTACCGAAGCTTCGTGACGTGTCAGAACTCCCAAGAATATACCAAAACCGGGACAATAAATGTTATCAAACGTTGAACGGTCACCAAAAACCTCGATATTAGTCATTTCAGACCATAATTAGCATCGGATTATATATTAACCCATCGTGTAATATGTCAAAATTACACACTTTGTTACACCCACCCATATATAACTGCTTCCTCCCTAATACATGGCTACATATCAGAAGTTTATCTATGTCTAATTAATGAGAGTATACAGTTCTATCGAAATCGGGCGAAAAATGTTACTTTACATCATTAACCCCAAAGCTGTGGCGGTTTTTCGTCCAATGTACCGAAGCTTCGTGACATGTACCGAAGCTTCGTGACGTGTCAGAACTCCCAAGAATATACCAAAACCGGGACAATAAATGTTATCAAACGTTGAACGGTCACCAAAAACCTCGATATTAGTCATTTCAGACCATAATTAGCATCGGATTATATATTAACCCATCGTGTAATATGTCAAAATTACACACTTTGTTACACCCACCCATATATAACTGCTTCCTCCCTAATACATGGCTACATATCAGAAGTTTATCTATGTCTAATTAATGAGAGTATACAGTTCTATCGAAATCGGGCGAAAAATGTTACTTTACATCATTAACCCCAAAGCTGTGGCGGTTTTTCGTCCAATGTACCGAAGCTTCGTGACATGTACCGAAGCTTCGTGACGTGTCAGAACTCCAAGAATATACCAAAACCGGGACAATAAATGTTATCAAACGTTGAACGGTTACCAGAAACCTCGATATTAGTCATTTCAGACCATAATTAGCATCGGATTATATATTAACCCATCGTGTAATATGTCAAAATTACACACTTTGTTACACCCACCCATATATAACTGCTTCCTCCCTAATACATGGCTACATATCAGAAGTTTATCTATGTCTAATTAATGAGAGTATACAGTTCTATCGAAATCTGGCGAAAAATGTTACTTTACATCATTAACCCCAAAGCTGTGGCGGTTTTTCGTCCAATGTACCGAAGCTTCGTGACATGTACCGAAGCTTCGTGACGTGTCAGAACTCCAAGAATATACCAAAACCGGGACAACAAATGTTATCAAACGTTGAATGGTCACCAGAAACCTCGATATTAGTCATTTCAGACCATAATTAGCATCGGATTATATATTAACCCATCGTGTAATATGTGAAAATTACACACTTTGTTACACCCACCCATATATAACTGCTTCCTCCCTAATACATGGCTACATATCAGAAGTTTATCTATGTCTAATTAATGAGAGTATACAGTTCTATCGAAATCGGGCGAAAAATGTTACTTTACATCATTAACCCCAAAGCTGTGGCGGTTTTTCGTCCAATGTACCGAAGCTTCGTGACATGTACCGAAGCTTCGCGACGTGTCAGAACTCCAAGAATATACCAAAACCGGGACAACAAATGTTATCAAACGTTGAATGGTCACCAGAAACCTCGATATTAGTCATTTCAGACTATAATTAGCATCGGATTATATATTAACCCATCGTGTAATATGTCAAAATTACACACTTTGTTACACCCACCCATATATAACTGCTTCCTCCCTAATACATGGCTACATATCAGAAGTTTATCTATGTCTAATTAATGAGAGTATACAGTTCTATCGAAATCGGGCGAAAAATGTTACTTTACATCATTAACCCCAAAGCTGTGGCGGTTTTTCGTCCAATGTACCGAAGCTTCGTGACATGTACCGAAGCTTCGTGACGTGTCAGAACTCCAAGAATATACCAAAACCGGGACAATAAATGTTATCAAACGTTGAACGGTCACCAGAAACCTCGATATTAGTCATTTCAGACCATAATTAGCATCGGATTATATATTAACCCATCGTGTAATATGTCAAAATTACACACTTTGTTACAACACCCATATATAACTGCTTCCTCCCTAATACATGGCTACATATCAGAAGTTTGTCTATGTCTAATTAATGAGAGTATACAGTTCTATCGAAATCGGGCGAAAAATGTTACTTTACATCATTAACCCCAAAGCTGTGGCGGTTTTTCGTCCAATGTACCGAAGCTTCGTGACATGTACCGAAGCTTCGTGACGTGTCAGAACTCCAAGAATATACCAAAACCGGGACAACAAATGTTATCAAACGTTGAATGGTCACCAGAAACCTCGATATTAGTCATTTCAGACCATAATTAGCATCGGATTATATATTAACCCATCGTGTAATATGTCAAAATTGCACACTTTGTTACACCCACCCATATATAACTGCTTCCTCCCTAATACATGGCTACATATCAGAAGTTTATCTATGTCTAATTAATGAGAGTATACAGTTCTATCGAAATCGGGCGAAAAATGTTACTTTACATCATTAACCCCAAAGCTGTGGCGGTTTTTCGTCCAATGTACCGAAGCTTCGTGACATGTACCGAAGCTTCGTGACGTGTCAGAACTCCAAGAATATACCAAAACCGGGACAATAAATGTTATCAAACGTTGAACGGTCACCAGAAAACTCGATATTAGTCATTTCAGACCATAATTAGCATCGGATTATATATTAACCCATCGTGTAATATGTCAAAATTACACACTTTGTTACAACACCCATATATAACTGCTTCCTCCCTAATACATGGCTACATATCAGAAGTTTATCTATGTCTAATTAATGAGAGTATACAGTTCTATCGAAATCGGGCGAAAAATGTTACTTTACATCATTAACCCCAAAGCTGTGGCGGTTTTTCGTCCAATGTACCGAAGCTTCGTGACATGTACCGAAGCTTCGTGACGTGTCAGAACTCCAAGAATATACCAAAACCGGGACAACAAAT
The DNA here is from genome assembly GCA_032622095.1 of Siphonodentalium dalli. Classification (NCBI taxonomy): domain Eukaryota; kingdom Metazoa; phylum Mollusca; class Scaphopoda; order Gadilida; family Siphonodentaliidae; genus Siphonodentalium; species Siphonodentalium dalli. Next base: position 256,964,138 of record CP136065.1, read on the forward strand.
GTTATCAAACGTTGAATGGTCACCAGAAACCTCGATATTAGTCATTTCAGACCATAATTAGCATCGGATTATATATTAACCCATCGTGTAATACATGTATGTCAAAATTACACACTTTGTTACACCCACCATTATATAACTGCTTCCTCCCTAACACAGGGCTATATATGAGAAGTTTATCTATGTTTATTAATGAGAGTATACGGTTCTGTCGAAACTGTGATCATTCAACGTTTGATATCATTTGATGTCCCGATGGTGCATGTTGTATATTTTCTGTGAGCTCTGACACGTCACGAAGCTTCTGAACATTGGATGAAAACCCGCCACATATTTGGGATTAAGGATGCAATGTCACATTTTTCGCACGATTTCGACAGGACTGTATACTCTCATTAAGTAGACATATATAAACTTCTTATTTGTCGCCTTGTTTCAGGGAGGAAGCAGTTATATAGTGGTGGGTGTAACAGAGTGCATAATTGACATAATTACAACATGGGTTAATATATAATGCAATGATAGTTATGGTCTGAAATGAGTAACATCGAGGTTTCTGGTGACCATTCAACGTTCCATATCATCCGGTTTTGGTATATTATTGGAGTTCTGACACGTCACGAAGCTTCGGTACATGTCACGAAGCTTTGGTACATTTGATGAAAAGCCGCCACAAGTTTGGGGTTAAGAATGCAATGTCACATTTTCGCCCGATTTTTACAGAACTGTATACTCTCATTAAGTAGACATGGATACATTTCTATGTTACAGTGCCTTTACATGTTTCGATTTATCGCATGTTTTCCTCCAAGTTCAGAACAGACCATGTAAACACATGTCAATCGTTAAGTTTTACACCGATTATCTCTGACCTGTTTGTGAATGCAAATGGGTACCGACCCATTTTGTCTTATCAGAAGATGACTTTTATAATGACTTGAAGCTGTGTAGAGGCAATAAATATCAACTAAAGTATGTAGGAGGTATTCTCTCTGTACAGTAATTTGGAATTATTTTGTTATAGGTCACAATACACCAACAACCAAAACGCGCGATGGCCAATAATTACGCCAATATTATGCTAATCCCCGATGGTGACCAAACTATGTAATCAGGGAGCCTGCTGTGTTCTATTTGCACAATAGCGTACGAAAGATTTGGTGCCTCAGATTTGTTACACCCCAGGAACTTCACTGAAATCTATGGAATACTATTAGGGCCACTTCCTAATCACCCCCGTGTACGTGGTATCGCCAAAACCCGAGGGTATCACCAAACCAGACTATGCGGTTTTGATAAATGAACGTATCTTCCCTAAGATGAATCTATATAATATATCTCCCAGTTAAATGGTGATATCCACTATTCAAAACATTATTTCGCAAAACGGAATGTTGCCTCAATGGGATAGCGACCATAGCTTGATCTCACCCCGATAAATTTAAAGTGTGTAAATCGTTTTCAGACAAAAACCCGCATATTTCGATAATTTAAATAGTTCCCTCCATATTTATGAACTGAAATGGTCACCAGATGAAAAAAATCTAAACATAAAAGTTTTCATATCCAACAATTAGAAGAACCCGTTGCAAAATCGATGAAAATTCGAACCTAACACGGGGGTGCAAATAGAAGTTACTGGAAGGGGGTGCATTCAGAAACTATATAGGTGAACATGCACCCCCAACAGGGACCCTCTAGCCACGTCCCTGCTAACTCATGATTTACACTGATTTAATTTTTCCATTCGTTGTACAGTTCCGGGCCTATAATGTCGAACAACACAGACTAGCCTATACTAGTAATATGACATTAGAAGTTTAGAACATAAAACACAAACAAACATACACGTTTTCACCCTTGTACATGCACCCCACCTGTGCGCCATAACATTTTGTCGCTTTCGGCGCGCCGAAACATGCGCTAATATCGCACATTTTGTCGCTTTCGGCGCGTTACTAATGGCGCACTTTTTGTCGATTTCGGAACCCGAAAGCGCCATTATATATATAGGAAGTATAGTATTCCATTTCCGGTTTCGTAAGTTCCGCATTCCTGGTGTTTAGGGACCAGAGACCCCCCCCCCCCAAAACAAAACAAGAAATGACTTATATACTTGCAGTACAAAGCTTTTTATATTAATAGTGCTTCAGCAATTACTGATCAACAATACATCATTTCGGAAACGAGATTCCCTGGCTTTTTTTATTTCAGAAGGGGGTTTTGAAAGTAAGCCTATACCCCCAAACCCCCCTTAATTACTTCTATTTGCACGTTCGAGTATAGCTGATTTTCATACTAATAGTGCTCTAGTCATCACTGATCAATAATTCACAATTCTAAAACGAAATTCCCCGGCGTTTTCATTTCAGAATGGGCATATTTGAAAGTACCCCCCCCCCCCCCCCCATTTTATTTGCACATATTGTCGAATAGTTTTCTTTGGCTGGTCATAAAAACCTCGTTTAAGAAACGAAATTCCTTGGCGTTTTCATTTAAGAAGCACAGGTCCTCAGAAAAAAAAACATTAACCCTACCCCAATAATTCTTATTTGAGTAAGTATTATTGGGGTGGGGTAGACTTTTGTTCTGGGGACCTGTGTTAAGAAGGGGATAGTGAGATTGAACTAACGTACCCAACCAAAACCCGAAAAATAGTTCTAATTGCACTGCCGTACGCACATATTATATTTTTCTTAATACTATCTCCACTACCATTATTCACAGACCAAACCGTTAAAAAAACAAAATCACCCGGAGAATTCATTAACAAGACAGTCAATGACTGTGGGGTCGCTCACCAGACTGCAAAGACTGATAAGACTGGGACTCTGGAGACCAAAACAGTGAGCACTTTTCATAATCACTTTAAAAGAAGTAGATTTAAACAGGATATGTGGCTAGAGAGACGTCAAGTATGTAGCTTGGTAGAAAACCACCTTGAAATTGCCAACTGTACACTACTGATCACCCCCCCTCCTCCAGCTCAACAAGTCCCCTCCCGACCGGGATCCAGACTCCCAAGTCTTAGGTTGGAATTTCACAACCGACACCTCAAACTTTCTCAATTGTTGGAAATTTCCAATCTCACAAGTGCCTTTTTCTAAAACCATTTAAACATGTTTGAAGCCCAATTATCCATGGACCCAAAACACAATACATGTATGTCAGACCAATCAGTCAGGTGGTTCCAAGGTAGATGTTTTAATGAATTTGGTATTTCTATGATTTTATTGGACACAAAAGTGTTAACTCCCCATAGACTGCCATTTCTTGACAGGTTGAGCTCATTTTAACAAATCTGTATCTCAGTCACTAAAGGATCTTCCTGATTCCTCCATACTATATGTAAGCTAAATTGTCCAAAATCCCTTGAGAAGACATTTTAAGAATTACTATAGAGACATATAGTTATGTCCCTGGTCCCACCCTTTTAACCTGGTGACCCCATCTGAATAAATTAGAATCCCAGACACCAAAGAACCCTTCATACATATCATAAATATCAGTCAAATAGACCTGATGGTCCTTGTGAAGGAAGCATATTAAGAGGGAAACTGTCCTTCGCTTGGCCCCTATTTGACCAGGTGACCCCATTAAAAAAATCTGAATTGCAGTCAAGGAAGAACATTCCATTCTATATAAGCCAACTAGTTCTTGCAAACATATTTTAAGAATTACTATGTAATGAAATAGTTAAGTCTCTTGCTCTGCCCTTATTTGACTTTGTGATCCCATTTTCACAAATCTGATAAGGATAAAAATTAAGTTCCCCAGTTGAAGTTGGTGATATTCACCCATTGGGCACCTCATTTATGAATTTTATCTTCTGCAAATTAGGGGATATAGAAACTTCCTAGAAGGGAAATTTAACTAACAACAATGTAAATTTGATACTATAGATACTTCCCAGAAGATGAGGCCTAAGCAGAATGAGGTCGTCAGAGGGTGAATTTGGTGATGCTAGCCTGCTGTGCCGGATAGCATCACAAAAAGCGTGTCTGTTCCTACATTGTGTATGCCTGGCCTCAATCAACACAATGTATTATACAACAAGCCTTGACATAGTGTGATAGTGTGTCTGTCATTTGCAGAGTGAGGTCCCCAGAGGGTGAATTTAGTGACGCTAAATTCACCCTCTGGGGACCTCATTCTGATAAAGTCCTCAACTGCTATGGAAGACCTAGAATAAAATTGAATTTCCCCAGTTGAAGTTGGTGATGTTCACCCATTGGGCCCCTCAATTATGAATTTTATCTTCTGCAAATTAGGGGATATAGAAACTTCCTAGAAGGGAAATTTAACTAACAACAATGTAAATTTGATACTATAGATACTTCCCAGAAGATGAGGCCTAAGCAGAATGAGGTCCCCAAATGGTGAATTTGGTGATGCTAGCCTTGAATCAAGCTTTGAAATAGTCTGTCTGTTATTTGCAGAATGAGGTACCCAGAGGGTGAATTTAGTGAGGCTATCCTGCACAGCGGGCTAGTATCACTAAATTCACCCTCTGGGGACCTCATTCTGATAAGGCCCTCAACTGCTATGGAAGACCTAGAATAAGATTGAAGTTCCCCAGTTGAAATTGGTGATGTTCACCCATTGGGCACCTCAATCATGAATTTTATCTTCTGCAAATTAAGGGATACAGAAACTTCCTAGAAGGGAAATTTAACTAACAACAATGTAAATTTGATACTATAGATACTTCCCAGAAGATGAGGCCTAAGCAGAATGAGATCTTGAGACTCTAGATACTTTCCAGAAGATGAGGCCTAAGCGGAATAAGGTTCTCAGAGGGTGTATTTGGTTATGCTAGCCTGCTGTGTAGGATAGCGTCACTAAATTCACCCTCTGGGAACCTCATTCTAGCTCTGCCAGGCATTAAGTAGACATGGAAAAATCTCTTGTATGTAGCCCTGTGTCAGGGAGGACGCAGTTATATAGGGGTGGGTGTAATATAGTGTGTAATTTTTACATATTTTTCGATGGGTTAATATATGATGCGATGATAATTATGGTCTGAAATGACTAATATCGAGGTTTCTGGTGACCGTTCAACTTTTGATACCATTTGATGTCCCGATGGTGGTATATTCTTGGAGTTCTGACACGTCACGAAGCTTCGGTACATGTCACGAAGCTTCGGTACATTGGATGGAAATCCGCCACAGATTTGGGGTTAATGATGCAAGGTCGAATTTTCCGCCAGATCTTGATAGAACTGTATACTCTTATTAAGTAGACATGGATACATTTCTTGTATGTAGCCCTGTGTCAGGGAGGACGCAGTTATATAGGGGTGGGTGTAACATAGTCTGTCGTTTTTCGATGGGTTAATATATGATGCGATGATAATTATGGTCTGAAATGACTAATATCGAGGTTTCTGGTGACCGTTCAACTTTTGATACCATTTGATGTCCCGATGGTGGTATATATTTGGAGTTCTGACACGTCACGAAGCTTCGGTACATGTCACGAAGCTTCGGTACATTGGATGAAAAACCGCCACAGATTTGGGGTTAATGATGCAAGGTCACATTTTTCGCCTGATTTAGATAGAACTGTATACTCTCATTAAGTAGACATGGATAAACCTTTTGTATGTAGCCCTCTGCCAGGGAGGAAGCAGATATATAGGGGTGTGTGTAATATAGTCTGTCGTTTCTCGATGGGTTAATATATGATGCGATGATAATTATGGTCTGAAATGACTAATATCGAGGTTTCTGGTGACCGTTCAACTTTTGATACCATTTGATGTCCCGATGGTGGTATATATTTGGAGTTCTGACACGTCACGAAGCTTCGGTACATGTCACGAAGCTTCGGTACATTGGATGAAAAACCGCCACAGATTTGGGGTTAATGATGCAAGGTCACATTTTTCGCCTGATTTTGATAGAACTGTATACTCTCATTAAGTAGACATGGATAAACTTTTTGTATGTAGCCCTCTGCCAGGGAGGAAGCAGTTATATAGGGGTGGGTGTAATATAGTCTGTCGTTTCTCGATGGGTTAATATATGATGCGATGATAATTATGGTCTGAAATGACTAATATCGAGGTTTCTGGTGACCGTTCAACTTTTGATACCATTTGATGTCCCGATGGTGGTATATATTTGGAGTTCTGACACGTCACGAAGCTTCGGTACATGTCACGAAGCTTCGGTACATTGGATGAAAAACCGCCACAGATTTGGGGTTAATGATGCAAGGTCACATTTTTCGCCTGATTTTGATAGAACTGTATACTCTCATAAAGTAGACGTGGATAAACTTTTTGTAGGTAGCCCTATGCCAGGGAGGACGCAGTCATATAGGGGTGGGTGTAATATAGTGTGTAATTTTGACATATTTCTCGATGGGTTAATATATGATGCGATGATAATTATGGTCTGAAATGACTAATATCGAGGTTTCTGGTGACTGTTCAACTTTTGATACCATTTGATGTCCCGATGGTGGTATATTCTTGGAGTTCTGACACGTCACGAAGCTTCGGTACATGTCACGAAGCTTCGGTACATTGGATGGAAAACCGCCACAGATTTGGGGTTAATGATGGAAGGTCACATTTTTCGCGTGATTTTGATAGAACTGTATACTCTCATTAAGTAGACGTGGATAAACTTTTTGTATGTAGCCCTCTGCCAGGGAGGACGCAGTCATATAGGGGTGGGTGTAATATAGTGTGTAATTTTGACATATTTCTCGATGGGTTAATATATGATGCGATGATAATTATGGTCTGAAATGACTAATATCGAGGTTTCTGGTGACCGTTCAACTTTTGATACCATTTGATGTCCCGATGGTGGTATATATTTGGAGTTCTGACACGTCACGAAGCTTCGGTACATGTCACGAAGCTTCGGTACATTGGATGAAAAACCGCCACAGATTTGGGGTTAATGATGCAAGGTCACATTTTTCGCCTGATTTTGATAGAACTGTATACTCTCATAAAGTAGACGTGGATAAACTTTTTGTAGGTAGCCCTATGCCAGGGAGGACGCAGTCATATAGGGGTGGTGTAATATAGTGTGTAATTTTGACATATTTCTCGATGGGTTAATATATGATGCGATGATAATTATGGTCTGAAATGACTAATATCGAGGTTTCTGGTGACCGTTCAACTTTTGATACCATTTGATGTCCCGATGGTGGTATATTCTTGGAGTTCTGACACGTCACGAAGCTTCGGTACATGTCACGAAGCTTCGGTACATTGGATGGAAAACCGCCACAGATTTGGGGTTAATGATGGAAGGTCACATTTTTCGCGTGATTTTGATAGAACTGTATACTCTCATTAAGTAGACGTGGATAAACTTTTTGTATGTAGCCCTCTGCCAGGGAGGACGCAGTCATATAGGGGTGGGTGTAATATAGTGTGTAATTTTGACATATTTCTCGATGGGTTAATATATGATGCGATGATAATTATGGTCTGAAATGACTAATATCGAGGTTTCTGGTGACTGTTCAACTTTTGATACCATTTGATGTCCCGATGGTGGTATATTCTTGGAGTTCTGACACGTCACGAAGCTTCGGTACATGTCACGAAGCTTCGGTACATTGGATGGAAAACCGCCACAGATTTGGGGTTAATGATGGAAGGTCACATTTTTCGCGTGATTTTGATAGAACTGTATACTCTCATTAAGTAGACGTGGATAAACTTTTTGTATGTAGCCCTCTGCCAGGGAGGACGCAGTCATATAGGGGTGGGTGTAATATAGTGTGTAATTTTGACATATTTCTCGATGGGTTAATATATGATGCGATGATAATTATGGTCTGAAATGACTAATATCGAGGTTTCTGGTGACCGTTCAACTTTTGATACCATTTGATGTCCCGATGGTGGTATATATTTGGAGTTCTGACACGTCACGAAGCTTCGGTACATGTCACGAAGCTTCGGTACATTGGATGAAAAACCGCCACAGATTTGGGGTTAATGATGCAAGGTCACATTTTTCGCCTGATTTTGATAGAACTGTATACTCTCATAACGTAGACGTGGATAAACTTTTTGTAGGTAGCCCTATGCCAGGGAGGACGCAGTCATATAGGGGTGGGTGTAATATAGTGTGTAATTTTGACATATTTCTCGATGGGTTAATATATGATGCGATGATAATTATGGTCTGAAATGACTAATATCGAGGTTTCTGGTGACTGTTCAACTTTTGATACCATTTGATGTCCCGATGGTGGTATATTCTTGGAGTTCTGACACGTCACGAAGCTTCGGTACATGTCACGAAGCTTCGGTACATTGGATGGAAAACCGCCACAGATTTGGGGTTAATGATGGAAGGTCACATTTTTCGCGTGATTTTGATAGAACTGTATACTCTCATTAAGTAGACGTGGATAAACTTTTTGTATGTAGCCCTCTGCCAGGGAGGACGCAGTCATATAGGGGTGGGTATAATATAGTGTGTAATTTTGACATATTTCTCGATGGGTTAATATATGATGCGATGATAATTATGGTCTGAAATGACTAATATCGAGGTTTCTGGTGACCGTTCAACTTTTGATACCATTTGATGTCCCGATGGTGGTATATTCTTGGAGTTCTGACACGTCACGAAGCTTCGGTACATGTCACGAAGCTTCGGTACATTGGATGGAAAACCGCCACAGACTTGGGGTTAATGATGCAAGGTCGCATTTTTTTCCAGATTTTGACAGAACAGTATACTTTCATTAAGTAGACATGGATAAATTTCTTGTATGGAGCCCTGAGTGTGTCAGGGAGGACGCAGTTATATATGGGTGGGCGTAATATAGTGTGTGATTTTGACATATTTCTCGATGGGTTAATATATGATGCGATGATAATTATGGTCTGAAATGACTAATATCGAGGTTTCTGGTGATCATTCAACGTTATATACCATTTGATGTCCCGATGGTGCTATATTCTTGGAGTTCTGACACGTCACGAAGCTTCGGTAGCCTATATGTCACAAAGCTTCGGTACATTGGATGAAAAACCGCCATAGACTTAGGGTTAAGGATGCAAGGTTGCATGTTTTTGCCACAGCGTTGGGGGGATAAGTCCCCAGGGCCACATGTTATTGAACATTTAACTTGAATGTTACGAATAATGGTTACATACATGTTTTTGCTTCGACGCCAACTGTATGCATAAATCTGATTTAAATATAGTAATATATGAATAATAACTAATGTACCGAAGCTTCGTATCTATTAGCGGTAACCAATCCACTGGGTGAATGTATTATGGTTAGGTATTTCGTACTTGAGTAATATCGTTCCGATAGAGTGACGATAGTTCAACAAAGATTAGCACATGTGTTTACGTCACCAGTGTAATTGTGGGGACATGTTTCTATTATGAAGGTTCGCTATCCCGAAGATCCACTATTCCGAAGGTTCTCTATTCTGAATACTTGCTATTTCGAAGGTTTACTATTCCGACGGTTCGCTATTCCGAATGTTCTCCATTCCGAAGGTTTTTGTTATTTTGAGGTTAATTCTATATTCTAAAGTATTGAGAGGGTTCATTATCACGAAGATTCTTTTCATGGAGTGTGCGCTCACATCCGAACTGATCCTGCGCGCATACCGATACAGATACAGGAGGAAATAACTTAGAACATTAAATGTGATTTTGTTTTGTTTTCGCAGGTTTTCTTGAGATTTAATGTGATTACGTGGGCCCATACCTTTGAATTCTTGGCATATAATATGAATGTTGTGGTATATATGGACCCTTGTGCATTGGGACATGACACAGGTACAGTTGACTTAAGTGCTGTTCTGTGCGGGCTCCAATTTGGGGTTCAATATTTTAAGGGCCAAATTTAGAATTTTATGGGCCCATACCTTTGAAATCTGGACATATAATATGAATATTGGGGGGCATGTCTCTATTACGAAGGTTCACTATCCCGAAGGTACACTATTCCAAAATTTCTCTGAATGTTCGCTGTTCCGAAGGTTCACCAATCCGAAGGTTCGTTATTCCGAAGGTTCTCTATTTCAATGGTTTTTGTTATTTTAAGGTTAATTCTATTTTCTAAAGTATTGAAAGGGTTCATTATCACGAAGATTCTTTTTTTGAAGGAAATAACTTAAAACATTAAATGTGATTTTGTTTTGTTTTCGCGGGTTTTCTTGAGTTTAATGTCATTACGTATGACCTTATTTCTCATTACATATTCACGCCAAGCAGCCCACACAATTGCTATGTTTCCTGCGATTTAATGTCATTACGTGTGACCTAATGTCTCAATAATCTGCGGCAAGAGTACGCCTGCTAAAGGCGAATTATAACAGTGGGACTATAACGCTCAATGAATACTGGAGGCTATAACAAACTTCGCAGCAGGTTATCGCTGAATAGACGAGTATGAGATGAGCCTAACTGCAATTGTGACTTTGTTAAAGGCCCACTTAATTTTGGAGTCATTCATTTTTGTTATATTATATACGGTTTTAAAAACAATTTATGCCATAAAATTTGAATAAAATACTCTAATTCATCACCATTTGAAACGCAAAATACTTTTATCTCCTAGTTTGAAACACCTTTAAAAAACTGCGACAAGTCGTGCGTTGTATATCTAGCAAGTGGCAACTAACATGTCCTCTTCGGCTTTCCATAGATTTCAACGTAATTTGATACTTAGGGGTATTTGTGTCCGGGAAGTGTTTTGGACGGGTCAAATCGTGACCCCGACCTGACCTTGACCTTTAAAAATGTCAATGCAAGGTCAATTTGGGTAAATACCTAGGGATACTTTTGTCCGGGGAGTCTTCTGAATGGGTCAAATCCTGACCTCGGCGTGACCTTCAATGTGGTCAATCAAAGGTCAAATCGGGTAAAACGGATGGATTGCGACGAAATTTGATACCTATGGGTACTTTTGTCGGGGGAGTGTTTTGGACGGGTCAAATCATGACTCCGACCTTACCTTGACCTTCAAAATTGTTAATTAAAGGTCAAGTTGGGTAAAACGGACGGATTTCGACGAAATTTGATACCTAGGGGTACTTTTCTCCGGGGTGGGGGTGTTTTGGACGGGTCAAATCATGACCCTGACCTGACCTTGACTTTCAAAATAATCAATTCAAAGTCAAATCGCGCCTTTCTCCGGAAATCAGATGGGAAACAGCCCGGACGAAGTCGGGCCCATCAGCTTGTGTAATAAAGAAGACAGTTTGAAGAATGTAATGTATAACACGAGAAACAGGAAAACTTGAAATATGGAAGTATGCAAATTTCCCACATAAAATTTGAAAGCTAGTTTATAGTATAATTATATTATAATTTATATTTATGGCAAAAATATGATCTTGGTGGCGTTACCATTTCTGACTATGGTTTTCTTGTAATTATCTTGTGAGGAGTCTTCTTATAATTTACTGGAGACAGTCTATGGTGTGGTCATGAGACCCCATAGTCAATAATGCTCACCCCTAAATACACAGAACAACACGTGTGTGAATAGAGCCGTCAATACGGCAAGAGTGCAGAAGGATAGAATGAGTTAAGAGTAAAGGTAGAAAAGTTGGGGTGTCAGACCGATTTTCCGAAGACCTATTACTACGACGGCCCACAACTCCGAAGACCCGATTCTCCGACGGCTCACAACTCCGAAGACCCGATTCTCTGACGGCCCATAACTCCGAAGATTCGATTCTCCGAAAGCCCATAACTCCGAAGGGCCGATTTTCCGAAGACCTATAACTCCGAAGACCTATAACTCCGAAGGGCCGATTCTCCGAAGATCTATAACTCCGAAGGCCCGATTCTCCGAAGGTCCGATTCTCCGAAGATTTTGTTTTATCGGGGTATTATCGTTTACTAAATAGTGTACAGTCCAGTGGCGAAGCCAAGGGGTCCCAAAATTTATACTGCCCCTATTAAACCTCTACTTGCTATTTCAGACAATATGGGCCCCTACCAAAACATGTCCAATGTCATGTAAACGCCCGGAAATCGTTCATGGGGCATCAAAATATTCAAAATTATCCTACCCCCCCACCTAAATGGGAATCCTGGCCCGCCACTGACTATACACCACATATTATAACGTTAGGTTGGCCCATGAGATGCCAGAGTAAAATGTACAGGGGTGAACGGGGAAGAACTTGTCCTTTTTCATATATAAAATGAACTTGATTGCATCACCCCAATGCAGTCAAATGTGCACAGTTTAATCATATTAATTGTATTAAGGCATACATCGTAGCAAAATAATTGTATTTCTTACATAAATTTAAGCATTCTCTCAGCATCCCGGGATCAAACAGAACGCATTTCTTTGAAGTATTTTCAGTCGCCAGAAAAAAGGGCGAGTTCTGCCCCTTTGCCCCCGTTCGCCCCTGTGCATGTTGGGCTAATCTGACATTCTTACAGCGTTTCGTTGTAATATACCCGGTGCACACCAGTGGCGGAGCCAGTGTTCCATTTAGGGGTGCACATTAATTAGCATATGTGGGGGATATGTGGAGGATATATCATGCATATGATATGCCGAAAGCATATCACGAAGGCCTGATTTGGGGGGGGGGGGGGCGCATCATGGGAGGGGTCGCCCCAATCGTTGGTCCGGGGGCTCCCCTGGGCAGGAACACTGTGAATATTTGAATGCCTAGGAGGGATTTCCGGACGTTTAAACGACATTTGACATGTTTTTGGGGGGCGGTCTTCCCTAGGGCCCCATTGACTCCGCCACTGGACTGTACACTATTTAATAAGCGATAAAACATGATCTTCGGAGAATCGGACCTTCGGAGTTATGGGCGTTCGGAGTTATAGGCCTTCGGAGTTATGGGATTTCGGAGTTATGGGTCTTCGGAGTTATGGGATTTCGGAGAATCGGGACTTCGGAGTTATGGGCTTTCGGAGAATCGGGGCGTCAGAGAATCGGATCTTCGGAGAATCGGACCTTCGGAGTTATGGGTCTTCGGAAAAACGCTACGTAACCAAAGTTGGTGTTCACACATTTAGTATGACACGGGTTAGCAACTTGCAACTGATGAATTATAAATTTTAACTTGTAGGTTTTATTAATTGTGAAATTTTGGTGAGTACATCAGGAACTCTTTTCTAAATTTTGTAATTTTACATCCAACTTTCTCAGAGAAATGGGGCGGGAGGGCGAATTTTATTTTAAAATTTTTACTCTTACTCAAATGTTCATGGACAGTTCTAGATATTGAAGCAGTATCCTATCTTATATAATACAAGGTGAATTAGATTGTCCAAATTGATCAAAATAGACTAATTAATGGGTCATTGAAATTAATGGATCATTGAAATTGAAATTTGACAGTTCAGGCATGGGAATAAAGTTTACATAAAAGATATGCATATAAAAAAAAATAGAGGAGGGGACTAAAAATAGGGTCGGGAGGGGGTGAGGGTGCAAGGAACTTCAGACCCACAAGCAGTCATTCAAGCTCTCATCGAGTTTAGGCCAGACATATACCTACATATATACGGCATTTTACCTAATTAAAATAAAAAAAAATAAAAAAAATCATATAAACCAAAAAATATATATTTACTGTATATTATTTATATATATATAGATGTATATCCTCTCCCGTTCATTACTGTTCAAATTTATTTCAGCTATTAAAGTCTAAACAGCATTGTATATAAAACTTGTCAAAATATGCTTTCACCTACGCCCGTGCCATGGGGAGGTAGGGCGGGACAGAAAAATGCAACAACATGCCATAGCTAATGCAAACTCTTTCAGTGCAATTGGTGGGCCCAATCTGCACAGCAATTGTTTTCCTGCTTGCGTTTATACATAAACATACTTTTAACAGGGGCCCCGTTCTCCATTTCAGCGCACCACTCCAGGCTCGCTCAGCATCATCATCAACAACATCAACCTCATCAGGGACACCTCGGGCACCCTCCACGGTCGGACATGTTAGAATTTTCATGGGCTTTTGTCATGCAAGATAACATCAAAACAACAAATTGAGGGTGAAGATCTCTCGATCTTTTCGACCATCCTGGGCGCTTTGCGCCCTACTACAACTTCTGTAAATCTAGCAATTTTTTATATTGGCCATATCCTTATGTGCTCATTAGCTTCTGTGAATGCTTCCTCCTAAGTGAGGATGAGTAATTAATTCCCTCCCTGTGACCCTATAATCATGTAAAGTGCATTGAAACTAATAAAATTTACTGTGCAATGTGTTATATCATTGCATCAATTATTATACAGGTCAGTATCGATGAGACACATTGGAGTAATATGAGATTTGTGCGGCATGTTTCATGGATAATACCAAAATGTTTTATAACCCTGCATATGTCTATGCCATTGAATATATCAGAATGCAGTGGGGATGAATGTACTATTATTTCTACCTGTTGATATAAGGTAGATAACTCTATGTACCATGTGTCCTTTAAGAGTATGCTAGTGTTCCAAATAAACATATAGTCCCATATAAAATGTGCAGGATTCAAATTCAGGTAATATTGAATAAACAGTGCAGTTCGAAACCATTATAACTATTGATTTGTAATTATGGGATAGAGAAATTGCCCCGAATGTGCATAAACATACACCGCCGATCCCACACAGGCACATCATATTATATCCAGTCTGAGATGGTTGTTATGCCTGTTCCGGTGTCCCTCTTAGCACAGAAACTGATGTCAAAACATAAACATACACCGCCGATCCCACACGGGCACATCATATTATATCCAGTCTGAGATGGTTGTTATGCCTGTTCGGGTGTCCCTCTCAGCACAGAAACTGATGTCAAAACATAAACATACACCACCGATCCCACACGGGCACATCATATTATATCCAGTCTGAGATGGTTGTTACGCCTGTTCCGGTGTCCCTCTCAGCACAGAAACTGATGTCAATACATACACCACCGATCCCACACAGGCACATCATATTATATCCAGTCTGAGATGGTTGTAATGCCTGTTCCGGTGTCCCTCTTAGCACAGTTGTCAAAACTTAAACAAACATGACATCTTAGGAGTAAAATCCCATGCTTGATCCCGGTATATTGGACATCATACGTTTAAACTCGTCATTAAAATTGTGTGTCATTATGTACAGGTCATCAAAACGCATACAGCTGGCATCAATGGAGAAATAAGAAACGACTCCCAGCAATTTTTGGCAACAAAACATCAGTACTCAAGTTTCCGGAGGAGGGACAAAACATGCAGACCCAAATAAGTAACGTGCAGGGTGGTTATTTTTGTTGAAATTAATAAACGTGCATGCATGTTTATTTGGAACACTAGAGCAGGAGTCTTGGTAAGAGTGTTTCGCAAACATCAGGCCTGCAAATTTGAGGCGATTGACTGTTCAGTTCGCCTGGAGGTTATCTAAAATGAAAATACCACGAACGAAAAACAGGTCGCGACAAAGTTTTATGTAGGTCTCGCGATAACTGATTCTCACCTGAACGTTTGCTGCAGCGATTGCATGATGTTATATGTAAACTTTAATGGACAAACCTGAAGTGTAGCTATAGAGTAACGCGGAACTTCAAGAGTAGAGTGAAGCTTGACTGCCGTGTCAAGCGAGTTAAACCAATGCAAAATCAGTCGTGTCAATCACAGGTATTAGGCACAATTTTTTTTTTTTAATTTAATCAAAATCTCGGAAAGGTATCTATCTCATTTTTGATAGAGGTCAGCATTTTTCTCTACAAAAGCAACATTTCATTTTTTATTGATCTGTAATTGCAGCACTATGTGACCAAATAATCATAGTTTTCAAAAAAGTTTGGTTCGCCGTCGTATTTGAGATTAGTGAACATAGAAAAAATAGCTCCCACCTAGATGTGATCCTAAACTAAATGTGGGCTGCAGGGTGTGTCGGTGAATTCAAATGTTAAATCCAAGATGGCGGCCAAGTTTTTTAACAAATTAAAAAAAAGATTGATGGCTCCCATCTGGAGGTCACCCCGAAGATCCATACCCAGTAAACATGCCAGCTTGTGGCCGGTACCGGCCACATGCCGGTTGCCGAGCCGGCCTGTGCCGGCTGCCAGCGCCGGCGCCATGACATTTTGCACGCCGGCCCGGTGTCGGCCCGGCAAATGCTGGCAGCCGAAATAAAGGGGTTATGGCTAAATTCATTGAATTGCGATTTTGCCCTTGTTTTTAGTGCCCAATATCCTGTCAAATATGCATAATTAGAAATCAAATCGAGTGACAGGCAACATGATAATGGCAACCAGCACCGGCCACTACGGGCATGCCAGTGTTGGCCTTTACTGGCAACCGGCAACATGCCGGCACATATCAAATTTATACATATCATTCCAATTAATATTATAGCCCTATAGTTAATTCTAAAATATAGTGCAAATCAGATGGCACAAATTAATTTTATTGTGAAATCAGCAAGAATCGGCTCATGTTGGCATGCCAGCATCGGCCCATATTGGCATGCCCGCATCGGTCCATATTGGCATGCCAGCATCGGCCCATATTGGCATGCCAGCATCGGCCCATATTGGCATGCCAGCATCGGTCCATTATATGAAGTTTGCTGATGATCTAATGAGGGATGTGGCCTGTAGGGGGTGCTGAAGGAAACTGTTGAAGGATGCGCACGCACACAAGGACGGACAATGGATGCCAACCCATGGCAATAGCTCAAACTTGCTGCAAGTAGTAGCCAAGTACAGGGACATCTGGCAAGTTCAATTTTAGAATGACAGCTGGACCCTGCCAGGACACAATTAAATTCACACAATGCTAATTTCTAATATGACATACATACCAGTATGTTGTTCACCATTCATGGACCTCATATGATTAGACAGACTAATATGACATACATACCAGCATGTCCTTCAGCATTCATGGACATCATATGACAAGACGGAGGATAGTGTTGATGTATTTATTCTCCGATACCTCAATAAAATAACAAACAAGAGCAACAGCATTCACGTAAATAGGGGGGGGGGGGGGTTTAGCTAAAAAAAAAACTTCTAACTTCACCCGTCAATCATAACGGACTATAACTCTCCGAGGCTGGGAAAATATTTTATCCACTAGTCAGACAGCTATGTTCTATTTCCAACGAAATCCATTTATGATAAAGGGTATTATTGAGATCTGGTGATCTTCTGAGAGGTGAATGCAGACATATAGCCATATAGTTCTGAAATATTTTTGGTCAAATATAAAATTGCATTGGTCATTTTCAAAAAAATCTGGCCACGGACAGGGTGAACCCTGTATTTCTAGTTTATTAATAGACTTTAGCTGACCACCATCGGACACGTTCTCCCGACACACCACATATAATACTCTAGTTTGTCATTGGTTGGTGGGTGAAGTTAGAAGTTTTCGATCTAAAAATCTAAACCTCCTTAAAAGGTTGTGAACTACTAGTTCCCGTTCATACGGCTAATGCCAAGCATGGGAAACACATTCTACATGATGAATGTCATGGCATTCTGTTTGTTTTGATATCAAGAGAGCATCTATTTTGCTGTCCATATTGACATGACGATACATTTCAACTGTGTAATGTTTATGCCCCAATTGTCAGTTTATATAATAAGTATGTGGAGAATTATGGAACTGGTATCATTATTAATCCTTTAAAGGAAAAGGGTTTTCGCAAAAAATTCAGGAAGCACCCGTCATGAACGGGTTAAATATTGTATTAATTGAGCACACCCAAGCTGTAAGTGATGCTAAGGCAATCATTGCACAATGAAAATCTATGTAATTATTTTTATTTTTTTCTAGCATCCCGAAGATATCATAGCATGTTCTATATACCCCGAAAGACATAGCAGATCTTTGACTCCAAACATACAAAGCAGGCCTTCTTCATCAAACAAATTTACCAATAAAGACTATTCAAATTTCGATCGAATCACATATATATGTCTTGTCAAACATTACTTGTTTTATATCACCCGTATCCACATTCCAAAAACTATCCATCAGATGCTAACTGCAAGTCACTGACTGTGAAATCAAACCATGAAATTAGTGACGTTTTTCGCACAAAATATGACATTAGCCATATAAACCACAGGTCCTTATATTGATCATGACACTGAAAGTACCTACAGTAATGCCCTAAGTAATCGACCCCCTAACCAGGGTTGTCAATAGGTACTGGTACCGGTACCGGTGGTAATCAGGAATTAAATCGGTACCGGTTCTGATGTTGAGTACCGACGGCTCTCGGTAATCATTATTGATTTCTATTAATATACATCTTAACAAATATAAAGGGTTAATTAAGCAGCTCAACATCGCGCCAAACAAAACTGCGATTGGTCATCGTGATATCATTAGCACATTCAACCATCAAAGGCACCGTATGCTGCACTATGACAACTTGTCACTAAATTGACAGAATGCATGCATTGTGTAGGCGCTTGTGATAACTGCATTTCTTGGATGCGGCCAGATGCAATTATAAATTTATGACACATGCATCATTTGAGAGGAGTCTGTTGGGCTGCTTGGGCACCGACAAGTTCACAAGGCGCAAAAGTGCCAATTTACCAAACACCCAAATTACCATCGATGGATATATATGATGACATGGATGTTGACACTGTAGAACTCGAATGACGGGATATTTGTGACTTGTGAGTCGTGACATGGAGGCATGGGCAACCAGTGCAGAGTTACCAGAGTATTATGACGTAATGATGCTTATGATCACATGGCTGACATCTATTGAGTTTTATTTTCCCTTGTTTTAACTTTTATTGTGCTATAAAGTTAATGTCACAGACACAGAGAGTATTTGACTATTTTCTCTCTAAATCTATTTCAAATTGTCGAACTAGCCAACTACAACTATGCTTACTGGAGACGACTTTGGTTTCATTGGGTGACATCATTTATGAAATTACAACATGCGAGTAATATGGCCGATTAGTGAGTTCTCTAATTAATTTCCACACAAATAAAGTGGTGTACCGTGTATCCAGATAAGTCTACAATGTTAGCCGACCCAGTAGTCAAACATACATGTCTACATTCGTTCCACTCTGTATTCCGTCTTTTAAAATATCCTCTCTTTGCGACTTGCCGAAAACCGCCGCAGACAACAACTTAATCGTAAATGTTGTTGAGATTTTCATTTTCGTTCTTTGACTAAACCTTGAACTTAACGAATAATTGATGGAACCTCACGAAACAAAAGTTATTTGCTGTATAAAAGTCCACTCAATGAGTACCGATACCGACCCGGTTTGCGGTACTGAACATCAGTACGGAACCGGTACCGAAAGTTGTGGTACCGTCGGTACTTTGACAACCCTGCCCTTAACCAGAGCAGAATTATGGGTAACTTTTCAGGATTAAGTCGATTACTTAGGGCATTACTGTATATATAGAGGTACTTTTAGTGTTATGACCAATTTTGTATCAGGGATCTGTGACGGGAACTTGTAGTTCACAATCTGCGTAATGTCTCACAATGCAGTGAAGACTATAGAAAATTGAGACTCATTTCAGTCGATACATTTCAGGCACTATTTGGCCATGCAAAGTAAAATTGCCTTTTCTCACGCCGGTGCGGTCCGAAAAACCCCAAATGTGCAACCTTTTTATCGAGTTCAAACTGTTGAGAAAATTCTTAATAATTACAGACGCCCATAAAAGTTAGTTGATAAGATTTCAAGTGTTTATTTCGTCATAAATCACCCAATAAAGTATCATTGACATAATTTTTTTAATGAGTTCGCAGCTAAATTGCAGCTGCATCATAATTACCAATTATAGTATAAATCAATCGGAAATTTGAATCGGGAAACAGGTCTGTTCGAACTCAGTTGTATAACAAGAGCTACACTGGGCGTGGCAAAATACACCCGGTGTGCTTTTTGAACTGTACACAAACAAACAATGGCAGTGACACTAAATTGTAGTATTGGAAATGTTATTATGGACAGATGCTGAACTTTCTAATTCAAATGGACATAATTAAAAACAAGGTATGTTAATAGGGTTTGTTGTATCTTTATGAAGTTCATTTATCATTATTCCAAGCAGCCTGATATTCGAACTTGACCTGTATTTTGGTCTGGAAAACTCACATACCAAATTTGGTTCCGATAAAATAACCCAAACTATAGTTATCATCCAGAAACCAAAAATATTGAAAAGTCGAAAAGAGCCATAAGTCAGTACAAAATAATCGGAACGAACCCAAATTTGAACTTGACCTGTATTTTGGTCTGAAAAACTCACACATCAAATTTAATTCCGATAAAATAACCCAAACTAAAGTTATCATCCGGAAATCAAAACTGTTAACGGACGGACAGACGGCCAGACCAATCACATAATACACGCCATTTTTATTTCAAATAAGGATTAACTGTCATGTGGACTATTTTTATGGAGATGTAACGGTGAGGTAAGTGGACATAACTTGTGTAAAACCCGAAGGGTTTTACATACAAGTTATGTCCACTTACCTCACCGTTACATCTCCATAAAAATAGTCCACATGACAGTTAATCCTTATATTTATATACATTTAGCGAAAAAGCCGCTTTTGTAAATATATTTAAATCGAAAAGTGTATCGTGACAAGATCAGCCCAAAATACCCAATAGCACCCTTGGCAAAAGTTAATAGGAACAATTTCTCTTCATGTTGAAACCCGATGATGTATTAAGTCAATCCTGCGCGAGTCAAAATGCGCCCAAAGCATTACGCGTTCGTCTTTCCAAACCTAATGACGTATCGATGGTGTTATTAGCTTGGTGTTATGAGGCGTTACGCATTCACCGAGAAATAACTGCAACTAGCCACGTGGGCGCCGACCAATCAGAATGCTGGATTTAGTGATGACAACACTTAGTGTGTAAATATACTGGCGTATACAAAATGTACCCAGTTATTTCGTACCAATTAAGAATTTTCCCAGAAATTCTGAACTCAAATAAAAAGTTTGCACACACAGGGTTTTCTGGACCATGCATGGGGGGGGGGTTGATCTTCTGTGTGAAGTATGCAAGTTGATCCCACTATACATCTCCTCCGTGTAACTCAACCATCACTCTCTTCTGTGTGTTACTCAACCATCACTCTCTTCTTCTGCATGCTACTCAACCATCACTCTCTTCTGCATGCTACTCAACCATCACTCTCTTCTGCATGCTACTCAACCATCACTCTCTTCTGCATGCTACTCAACCATCACTCTCTTCTTCTGATGATTCCTCCTCTGCTTCTTTCAACCAGTTGATGAAAGACTCAACCTGTAATCAAAATTAAATTTTCTTGTTGTAAACAATAAATAGCTTCAAATGCAAATTAAATTATTTTTTTCATCAAAATATGACCAATGAGAAAACAGGGGCATAACATAGGACACATCAGTGATGAAAGGCAATGGAAATTCCTCCACGATTATAATTAGGAGATAAACATGCTGTCGGGTGTGATTTTGGGACATTTAACGATGGGTTTTATGATGGAATATGCAGTTTTACCGATGACGTGAGGAGCTGGTATAACGGATACTGCAATTGTAAATATTTACATCTCGATTCGGGACGCAACTCTCGGCCGAAAAACTAACACAAATTAATTCCCCCATAGAGAGTCATTGCATTTAATTAATATATAAGAATGACGGTGTGTGTTTAATGTATATACCTGTTTATTATTTATGGTTATTAATGATTATACCTGTTTTCTGACCGCCTCGTGTCGTGTCTTGTTGTCTGAATCAGCGGGCAGCTGATACCATCTATAGATTACACCTTCTGCTAATATATCCGTCTCGTACAGCAAGTGGATCACTTTAGTCAGGACGGGGCCTGTTCCAGGGTGCGATACCGTGAATTCCTACAGCAAGGAAAGATAAATATCAGGTGATGTCAGAACAAATCATAAAGCTGAAGTAGTCATTCTCACCATAAACACTGAAACAAGGTTTGTCAATGTGGCAGGGAGAACACAGCCTCTGACAAAAGTAGGAACAGATGAGATTGGTGTCTGATTGTATTCAAACCAGTCATGATGGGTGTGTACTAGTAGGACTGATATAACAATATCTGTAGATCTGAAAATTGCTACTTGAATTTCGTAATGCAGAAGTGTATATCTATTTTGAGAGAGGATGTGAGAGTAGGACCGACTCTGGGACAAAGTGAACATTTTCTAGCCAGCCAACGAAAATCTGACCGGCTGGCTTCTGGATGTTTTGTTTCATGGGCCCTGTCTTCAGAAAGTAGAACAGTGCAGATGATGGCATTCTCTATTAGAAATCACTTACCTCGATAGCGTGTAAACAATCCAGTATACCCCCCTCCCCCCATATAACCAGGTGACTTACCTCGAGAGCATGTAAACAATCCAGTTGTGACTCAGCATTTTTCGTGTAGTTCCTTATTAGTTCTGTATGTCTAGTGAGTTGCTGAAAAATAGTAAGCCACAAATTTCAATTAACCCTTTACCCAACAGAAGGGCCCTGTGCCAATGCATTCTCTTATATATGCGAGTCGACCATAGGTCGCCTCGCATATATAAGAGAATGCATTGGCTTAACACATTAAAAATTATAAAATTGTTAAAGAATGTAAGAAAAAATGGTAAAAAAAGATTTTTTTTAGGCCAATGCATTCTCTTATATATGCGAGGCGACCTATGGTCGACTCGCATATATAAGAGAATGCATTGGCACAGGGCATAACTGTAACTATCACAATGTGGTCAAGGAGCCGGTTCCAATGATATCCATATGTGTATGGTTCTATTGAGTCAGACCGAAGATATTTTAGGCTGTTGAAGCTTTATTTGGCCGGTTTTGGCCGGTTTGTTGGGTAAAGGGTTAAACTGAGATGAAGTGATATAAACAATGGTCTGAGGACAAAATTAAACACCCAATTCTCAGGTAGCATTTCAATCAACTTGGCCAACGTGGGAAGGGATACTGTACTTCATAGCTATGCTGAGCCATTTTCGTTGCCATAAGCCACATTTAACATAGGCTACTGGCAGTTATGCCCCCCACCCCCATCAAACCAGTAATGCCACATTTAACACAGGCTACTGGCAGGTATGCCCCCTAGATACTTATTTTCCTATTTTTTAACCTTCCTACAACCATCAAATTCGTGTACTACTACATGATACACAATAGGGTAAAAAGGGGGAAGGAATCTGATAATTTATCTACATTGGCCTAAACAATTGACTTCATTTCTTACGGCGACAATTTATTATTTGATAAATATCACTTCAACCATATATTAAGTTACAATTATCTAGATTCCCACAATAG
Organism: Siphonodentalium dalli; assembly: GCA_032622095.1. Lineage (NCBI taxonomy): Eukaryota > Metazoa > Mollusca > Scaphopoda > Gadilida > Siphonodentaliidae > Siphonodentalium > Siphonodentalium dalli. Next base: position 256,987,444 of record CP136065.1, read on the forward strand.
TTCTTAATGAATGCAATGAAAACACATTCTTTATTTTGATTTTATAGATGTTACATGAGAATACTAGCTATACTGTATATGCTAATTGAAAATACTAGCTATACTGTATATGCTAATTGAAAATACTAGCTATACTGTATATGCTAATTGACTGATTTGTCGAAATATTCCATCATTTTTCTGAAATGCTTGGTTCCGTCTTGGTTAAAAAAAATTGAAATTCAGGTATGGAAACTGCATCTTCCTATAATGTTTCTGGAGATAACTTATAAATTTATAATTTACCCACCGGTTTGAGTATAGAAAACATTTTAGAAGGTTCGATCTCTGATTTATTAGCTAGGGGCTCATTCATAACTCCTTTCATCACCATTCTGTTCAGATCCTGGATACCCACATTGTATGCGTGTCTGAAAATACAACAGTATGTATGTCTAAAAATACTACTAGAGTATGTGTGCTTAAAAAAGTATGCATGCCAAATATTAGTAGAGTATGTATGTCTAGAAATAGAACATAGTATGCATATCTAAACTAGTTGTATGTATGACTAAAAATAGAACAGAGTATGTCTATAAATAGAACAGAGTATGTATGTCTAATAACAGAACAGAGTATGTATGACTAAAAATAGAACAGGGTATGTATGTCTAAAAATAGAACAGAGTAACTGAGAGTAACTAATCCGTCCTGCTGCATGTAAAATACTGTTACGTTCCCAGATGGCTGTAATAATAACTTATTACATTTCTATGTGTCATTTACCTTGATTTCTTGAGTTATTTAAACGATAATTTCAGTAGTGAATTATGTCATTATAACTAGGGCATTTAAGTATTCATATGCGCTAACAAAATTTATGCTTTATGGGTATGATTGCCGTTATATCGGAATTTCTGGTAAATCAGATGTTTATAGTGAAATATAATAAACAGAGTAATCACTTGATTGAAACGGAGACATGAAATAATTCATTCCAGACTATTTTGTAAAACACTCGAGCGCATTCGTGTTTGTAAAACGTCTCAGCCTCTCATGAATTATTTCATGTCAACAGTTTAGTCAATTTCAATGAACTTTACATCAAATATTACATCAGTTATATGGCATACGACACCATTGTTACTCCCATCCTCCATCGAGGAAGCAACTCCAGCTGCAACAAATTCATGTGCATATCAAGGTTAGCATACTGAAAAGATCTATTGACACCCAAACCGAGTACTCCCTTAAATACATGAGTGGTGCGAAGCAGTCACATAATGAGCGATCTTACTTAAAGGCACAACTTGGTGCGAGATTTGAACAGCGTTTAAAATCTACAGACATACTCCGCTTAACTTAAAGCCTAGCCACTGTTTTGAAGAATTGACAGCGACTACAAGTCGAACACTATAACCATTGAGCAACTGAGCTCAAGGCTCAAAATAAGTGGCCGGTCAAGGGGTCAAGGTCATTGTCCAGCGAAAAATAGCTTATGTCCAGTACACTTCTGTATCGTTGGACATTTTGTCCAATGCAAATTTTTAAACAATCTGCATCTGTTTGGGTATGTCCAAGAAGCCACTACTGACCAAATAGGGCATCGAAAGTAAAAATTAGTTCTTTTTTAATTTCAGATCATTTCAGAGTGAATATAATTATGTCATTTGTGAATTGTGTGTGTATTTATTAATCACCGTAAAGTTTTTGAACTTTTGAAAACAAAACTAAATTGTCTGCATCATTGACAAATAATAAGTCGATTGGAAATTTAAATACTGTCTCATACAGTACATCTGAAAATTTGACAGGCACAATTTTGAAATGACCAACACCATCCATTTGGGGCCTGTCATTTTGACAGGCAGTAAAAAAATATTTATTTTGAGCCTTGACTGAGCTCCACAAATTTTGTAAACAGTATTTCGAGAGGACGAGATTTTCTGGGTTTACATTTTTGTTCACTGCTCTCAATATGGTGTACGATTGGTTTATATGAGGGTGGGAGGTACTTACTTAAGTGAATTGATTTCTAGGATGAGATTTTCTGTGCTTATATTTTCATCCACTGCTCTCTGCAGAGTGTCGGACATCTCGGAGTAGAACACTGTCAGGAAATATGTAAAGAGTTATATTTAGATAAACTGAAGTTTATAAAACAGACAATACTGAGTAATGAGGTCCAACTGAGGTTTCATCATATTCCATCTGCATTCACATATCATAATACAGTCAGAGCAGATTACAATGTCACAATTATCGCCATACTCTGCTATATATTATATTCCCAGAACTGAGCAAAACATTCTAAAAATAGAGGATACTAAGGCCAAAAAAAAAAAGTGTTTTGGTTCTCGGGCAATTTTTTTCTTCAAATCAATGTTTTATTTTTATTTTTTATATTTTTCTGCGCATAGTAAGCATGGACAAAAATACCTTCCTCTGTCTAGTAATAACCAGAAAGGTAGAGGGAACTGTTATGCATATAAACTCATTTAGTCTTATTTAAAAATGACATTGTACTACCAGTCTATGACTGGGATTACCTAACAATATATAATGCCCCTGACATTAAAGTCATTAGCTTCACTCCCGGTGGGTATATATTTCATGTCAGACAGAACTGTATCCGATATACCATAAGAAAGGTCATACAAAACTAGAAATAAAACCCCAAGGTTGCATATTATTGATGCGGTATTCGCCCCGTATTAAATTGTTGAAAACTGCGGTCAGAGTAAGAAATCTTCTCAGATACAACCACATTTTCGGCGCGAATCATCGCGTGGAGGTCATGGAATTATATTCGGAAGAAATCGGAACCGCCCGAAAAACGACGATCGGCTGGCACGCACGGTTAAGAGAACAGCCAAAACAATAGCCGACATGTCGATAACCGAAAGTAGATTCAACAAAACACAAACTAGATAATGTGATTATGTCTTGATTTTTGCATCGATATCTCATGTTTTCTAATTGAAATGTCGAGAATTAATTGGCAACTAACAAAGTGTACACACTGTGTATATGTTATATATGGATTGTTTGCAAATTTAGGCGTGAATGGGTATTCGTGCACAGCATGCAAAATACGATTGGCACACCTCCGAACCGATCAGCTGATCCAGGTCGTCATGCTTCTCATCGATTGAAAATAAACAAATCGGGGAATTCCTGCCCTTCTTATCAAACGTCAACACATTTGGTCGAATTTAAGATGAAGTTATCTGCAATGGCATTATTGACTTATGTAAATGGAAATTATTAGCAATATTTCAAACGCAGAGAGTGCATGAACCACCGATCGATCTATAAATTATAATAGCCCAATCGGGCTGAACTAGATCGATTGGTCTTCCTGGCATAGTGGTTGCTGCTGTAAGAGAGGGAACTCTAAATTTCTTAAATATTAAAATTTTGTTTGTTTTCAGATTTGTACAAGTTTATAATGAATATTACTAGTAAAAAAATATACCATTGTCTTTCATTAGTTTCAAAATAAATGAGAATTTTTTTTAATTGGTAGAAACAGCTGGTCGAAAGAACAATTTAGAGTACTCCCCTTATCCCAGATTCACTTTATAGTAGCTAATTACACTTAAGCATAAATTATTTATGCTTAAGCATAATTAACTTACGATCAGCGTAATACATTTGAATTACGCTTGAGTGTAATTGGGTTCATCAGCTATCTCACCTCTATGGGAGGAAGCCAAATTAACATTTAATAAATAATTGAGCTAAAGCCCCCCCCCCCCCCCCCCCCCAATCAAGGAATCTCTAATTACACTTAAGTGCAATAAGAATATTTCTTATCGCGCTTAAGTGCAATAAGAAGATTCCTTATTGCGCTTAGAGATTCCATATTTCGCTTAAGTGCAATACGATAATCCTTTTTGTGCTTAAGTGCAATAAGATATTCCTTATTGTGCTAAGCGCAATTAGATATTTCCTAATTGAACTTAATCGCAATTATATCTTCCCTTATTATATCGCTTAAGCTCAATTATATCGCTTAAGCTCTATTATTTATTAAATGTTAATTTGGCTCCCCATATACCTCATGTATATTGGTATAACCTGATGTAGGTTACTGGCATTAGTAATGCGGTTGCATCCATTTCAGCTTGAGGGGAGTTCAATGAGAGTGTATATGAATTACGTTTAAGCGTACTTCATTTACGCTTAAGCGCGGAACTCATTTACACTTAAGCATAATTAATATGAATAATGCTTAAGCAAATACCTAACTCCAACTGATTTCCTCTGTCTGAATAATTGAGTCCATCTCATAGTATATGGGGGAGTCTAAACCAATGTTTGATTGATGTCTTATTGCCAGAGTAAATTTGAGTTTAGAGGACATCGCATGGGAGACAGCCTTTTCAAATATATTATTTATTAGTGTAAATCAATTGCGCTCAAGCGCAAAAAATATGTGTCTAATAATATATTTGCGCTTTAGCATAAAATTGCCATAAATGTGATCTATTATATGGGAGGCCCTTTTCACATTTATTATTTATTTACGCTTATTAAAGCGCAAATAACCTCTATCATTTGCAATTAAGCAAATAGATCATATTTGCGCTTAAGCGCAAATCATTTGCACTTAAGCGCAAATAAAAATCAATATGCAATGATCCCCCCTGAATTAATTTTACATGGCACAGGCCTAAACACATCACTAAAGTTGATATAGCCCCACCATATGAGGGAAACAATCCCCCAGAAACCCCAAGATCTGTTTTATGACCATGGAAATGATATAGATCTGTGTAGGATATGTCTCTTTTATAAAATATACTATATCTCTGGGATGGCGACACAATTCTTGGGGACAGGGATGCTGATATTATGAAAATAGGGGTTTTTCCCCAACTTCAAGTCAATGAGTACACCATATGAGGGAAGCAAACCCCAGTAACCCCTAATTCCCTATTTATGGCCATGGAAATGGTATATATCTGTGCAGGAGATAATAAAATATACATGAGCTCTGGGAGTGAGGCACCAAATCTTGGGACACCAGGGACAGAGATGCTGATATGCATATGGAAATATGTTTTTTCTTCAACTTCGAGTCTGTATGGGGCTATTACTATGGGCCCATGCTAATATAATATGAGATGGACTCAATCATTCACATCAGAGGGATGTAATGGAGTGTTAGGTATTTGCGCTTAAGCGCAAATAAATTGATAGACACATATTTGTGCTTAAGCGCAAATGATTTACGCTTAAGCACAAATATTTGCGCTTAATGATTTATGCTTAAGCACAAATATTTGCGCTTAAGCACAAATAAATAATAAATGTGAAAAGGGCCTCCCATACTATTTCCGCTAAAGCGCATATGATTTGTATTTAAGTATAAATGATTTGCTCTTAAGTGCAAATGATTTACACTTAAGCGTAAATGATTTGCGATTAAGCAGAATCAGAATAAATGTGAAAACGGCTTCACGTATAATCGCTTAAGCATAATTCATTTATGATTAAGTGTAATTAATCTATCAATGAAAATAAATGACCAGTGAGCTTAAGCGTAAATCAATTACGCTTAAGCACACTTTAATCAATTACGCTTAAGCACACTAGTCATAATTCTATTACTCATAGGAGTAATGCTTTATCTACATCATACGGTTAAGCGTAAGTGAAGTACGCTTTATATGTGTGCATTACACCTGAGTGTAATACATTACGCTTAATTGTAATTCACTTACGCTAATGTGCAATTAGCTAATACATGTGAAAAAGGCTTTCCATTATAGTTATCATCCATCAGAATGAATAGTGCTTACTAAAGCTTGACAACAGAATTTGCCATTAAAAACATTTCATGGCCAATGAGCTAACAAATGTTCTGTACTGGCATATTGAATACCAATTATTTGTACTATTGTACAGGTATAATGTAATTAAACAGTTTTGAGTTACAAAAGTAAGACAACTCTTTCTGCACGGTACTGTGCTTGCGGCCAGATTGATGTAAAAATTCGGTCAATGCGCTTACAATTTTCTATAAATAGTAACATTTTGGAATTATTACCTCTCGATCACTGTTCGATTATAATCTTTGCCACTAACTCGGCCAATGTTCTTCCGTTTGTGATTTCACGCAACAATTCCCTTTCTATTCCTTCCCTGTCGAATTGACTACCGGTTGCGATGTCAATTTGTTTTTCGCTTTAATATTCTGATGTGCATGACGCTATTCCAGCGAACGGTCATCCTCCCTAGAAGCCATTTCTGAGAACGAAACCCGATTCAATCCCAATCGAGTCGGAAGTGCTCGGGCATTTCCGTGACTGCACAAGACAACGCATCGGTTTGTATTTTCGTGTTATTATGGTGAGATTAATCGGGACGATTGATGAATATAAATAGTTAGCCGAATGGCCGTATAATGTGTACAAACTGACTTCAGGATGGGGGATTTCGTGTATCTGAGTTATTTTATTCACTCTTCCCACAGAATGACGCAGGGAACTCAATTGTGAGGTTCAATTTACGTTTCACATCACTTTAACTACTGTTATTGTTGTCTAAAAACTGATACCTCCCCATTCTAATATGTGATCCTGAATTTAATCCTGTGCCTTTCAATTGTATGGAGTTACAATAAGTGTAAGTTAGTTCACAATGACTAATTGTAAGAAGAGCATGAGGATCAGCTAATAATTTTCTTAATTGTTGTCATCTACTTCATGTTGTAGTCCTGCAAGTCACTTTTTAACACATTACATGTTAGAGCTCAATGCACACTAATATTCAACACTTATCTGCTATGGACATGTTTATAAAAAAACAAATGCGGCCCTTTTTATTCAATGCAGCGGGGCCTGAGAACCAAAACTTTTTTTTTTGGCCTAACAGTGAATATATCTGGGATATAAAAGGTACTCTGTTTTATTGTAAATTCGGAGATTCAAAAACAGTTTATGAATGAGACGACTTGCCCCAATGTTATTCAATACAAAAAAATATTAAAAGAAGCTGCACGAAAAGCACTTTATATCGGCATCAGGCCTAAAAATAAAAATATTGATTTTCTGGTAACATAGGGAAAAAAGTAAGGGTGGGTGGAAATTAAAATTTTTGTTTATAGCATCCATAAGACCATATGTATGGAATAGATACATTCTGAATACATGCCCCTGGCAGTACATTTAATATAACAGGATGAGCACATTACTGTACGTATTGGAAGGGATAATGATTTAACATGACACAATGAACACATTACTTTAAGCAATGGAAGGGACAATGAAGCCTTGGTAGTTATTTTAAACAAAAACGATCACAACACCAACCGCTGGTATACACACAAGGGCGCCACCATGATGATGTCATCTTAAAACACCCACCGCTGGTATACACACAAGGGCGCCACCATGATGATGTCATCTTAAAACACCCACCGCTGGTATACACACAAGGGCGCCACCATGATGATGTCATCTTAAAACACCCACCGCTGGTATACACACAAGGGCGCCACCATGATGATGTCATCTTAAAACACCCACTGGTATACACACAAGGGCGCCACCATGATGATGTCATCTTAAAACACCCACCGCTGGTATACACACAAGGGCGCCACCATGATGATGCCATCTTAAAACACCCACCGCTGGTATACACACAAGGGCGCCACCATGATGATGCCATCTTAAAACACCCACCGCTGGTATACACACAAGGGCGCCACCATGATGATGCCATCTTAAAACACCCACCGCTGGTATACACACAAGGGCGCCACCATGATGATGCCATCTTAAAACACCCACCGCTGGTATACACACAAGGGCGCCACCATGATGATGTCATCTTAAAACACCCACTGGTATACACACAAGGGCGCCACCATGATGATGTCATCTTAAAACACCCACCGCTGGTATACACACAAGGGCGCCACCATGATGATGTCATCTTAAAACACCCACCGCTGGTATACACACAAGGGCGCCACCATGATGATGCCATCTTAAAACACCCACCGCTGGTATACACACAAGGGCGCCACCATGATGATGCCATCTTAAAAGCGCTGGTATACACACAAGGGCGCCACCATGATGATGCCATCTTAAAACACCCACCGCTGGTATACACACAAGGGCGCCACCATGATGATGTCATCTTAAAACACCCAACATCAACAGCTGGTATACACACAAGGGCGCCACCATGATGATGCCATCTTAAAACACCCACCGCTGGTATACACACAAGGGCGCCACCATGATGATGCCATCTTAAAAGCGCTGGTATACACACAAGGGCGCCACCATGATGATGCCATCTTAAAACACCCACCGCTGGTATACACACAAGGGCGCCACCATGATGATGTCATCTTAAAACACCCAACATCAACCGCTGGTATACACACAAGGGCGCCACCATGATGATGCCATCTTAAAACACCCACCGCTGGTATACACACAAGGGCGCCACCATGATGATGCCATCTTAAAAGCGCTGGTATACACACAAGGGCGCCACCATGATGATGCCATCTTAAAACACCCACCGCTGGTATACACACAAGGGCGCCACCATGATGATGTCATCTTAAAACACCCAACATCAACCGCTGGTATACACACAAGGGCGCCACCATGATGATGCCATCTTAAAACACCCACCGCTGGTATACACACAAGGGCGCCACCATGATGATGCCATCTTAAAAGCGCTGGTATACACACAAGGGCGCCACCATGATGATGCCATCTTAAAACACCCACCGCTGGTATACACACAAGGGCGCCACCATGATGATGCCATCTTAAAAGCGCTGGTATACACACAAGGGCGCCACCATGATGATGCCATCTTAAAACACCCACTTCCGGTGTAAATAATGCAGATCACTGAGATCAGCGACTGATCAGAGATCGATAAAAGTAATTAATTTTTTTAATTAGTAGGGGTGGGGGTCTTAACTAGGGAAGTGCAGATTACAAGAAACATTCCATGGGAGTACGTTCCATGGGGCTACTTGCAACAATGCCCGAACAACTCCTTGTTAATCGATGACTACTCTATCGATATTGCGGTTGTACTTGAATATACAACTCCTGGCTGAGCCATGATGTTTTGACTCTCGTTGTTAATTGCAACATGTTCCAATAAAATTTGTTCACCCATCATCAGGTGATGGATGACCTGATGATGGTAAATCGAAAACTGAAGATAATAGATCTCGGCCACTCAGTTTGCATGTTTTAGCTACAACTTTTCAAATTACAATTCATAATAAACAATATAAAAACTCATTGTTTCAATAATGTCCTTAAACATGAACTTGAACAGGAATGAAATCTATTTGATTAACTTTTAATTGCCTTGTTCTTGAATTCAATAACAAATTATCTTCACAGTGCGAGAGTGATACTTTTATTAATTGTCTGCAATATTTTTGATAATCTGGTGTATAACAAATCACAATGCCAACAGATATTAACTCACAGCTAGAGTCGTCATCCAGAGATGGATCAGATGCCATTCCATCGACATCATCACTGATGATGCTGCTGACGTCGCTTTCTTCCTCTTCTGATTGTATCGCCAGCCCCCACATGTCTCTGACGAGGTCGCATTCCTCGTCATCGCTGTCATGTGGCAGTCGATACTGGAATGCTTTACCCTTACTACCATAATCAGGCGATAGTTCAACTGAAAAAATAACCGAACATTGTGATGAAATCAGAGTATAATATGAATACTGTGAGGACATACATGTACAGTAATGCTCTAAATAATCAACTCCTTAACAGCAGAATTATGGGTAACTTTTCAGGATTTACTGGGAATTATTGCTTGTTGTCATTCATCAGAAAGCTATTAGTGCCGAAAAGCTGTGGTTCTTCGTTTAGAAGACTCGTCACTGGGATATTTGGAACTGATGATGATATCGGTAAAATTTTGACCTTTTAACATATTACACCTCTCCTTAATACTACATATGCATACACTATATCTTCCCCTTCTTCTACAACATACTATTTAAATGCCTAATTTAACCCTTTGGCTATAAACTTCATTCGGTATTTGGCATACGCTCCAAATTACTTTCTAAAATATTAATGGCCCAACATCAGGTTACGATTTTAGTACTTCCATTTGTTAACTGGGATGACGGTGTCTTTGCTGTGATTTATAACTATATTTTACTATTTAGACCTCTTGCAAAACACTCCATCGTAGTTGTCACATGGCATACACAACCTTTATGTGAGCAGCATTTCTAATATTATGCTCCACCGCTAAGCTACCAATTTTCTTCTTTACATTTAGTTGACATAATATTAGAGCTCTTGTAGCTTACTCCACGGTTTATACCTAGGAAATATCATCACCTACCGTACTCTCGCGGGTATAAGCCCACTTTCGGGCATAAGACCACTCCAGTATTTTCACTAGAAGTAAGTTTTCCGGGGTATAAGACCACCCCCTCCCTAGCCCTAATCATAACCCCTCCAAAACGGCTTAAACACGGATATGGGCCTTTGCAAACCAAAAATCGTGGGTAAAACTGATGAAATAGATGAAAGCCGGGTATTGGGGAATATCCCCGGCTTCCAGATTAAGTAAAGGTAAATAGGCCTATAAGTTACTTTAAGAAAGTGATTTTTCAATTAAAATATTATAATAACACTTGTCTTGTTTTATTGCCCAACATTCCCATAATTCACGCCATAAATGACACTATTAAATTTTGTAAGCAGTGTGGGTAAATCCCGCATCTATAGCCTATAGTAGTCTATAGTTTATATCAATGTTCAGACTTAATCCGATTAGGAAACTAATAAACCCGACGCTTTATTCGTGACCCGTTGTCCACATAGAGGATGTTACAATAGCGACTAATTGCTTGTTTAACAAAAGCCAGTGAGTGTAATTATTTAACACTAACAGTACTGACAAAAGACAGTTATATTTCTGCTAAAAAAGCATGTGTTTTAATAAATAGAGTTATCGCTCCTAAACTGTTTATACTGTAAAACGTGAACAAAATGCAGGTTAAAAATGTTAATGTCAATAACCTTTATTTTGGTTATAACGTTGACGTAGTTTGGAAGACATTGTTGTTCAATGACAAGTTCCCCTTCTGCTTCATTATTATACCCACTGTGTGTTTACATAACCAGGAAGCCAGTTCTCTGTGTTTGGTTACATGAAGGAACATACCGACGTTGTCACTGAACGCGAAAAATATGTTTTTACAGTACTGTAGTTGGACAGACACCTGTGGCTTTGCACGCGCATAGCCGCGCATGGCTTTTGAACTTGAAGCTACATATATATGCTGTTAGCGACTCGGTTCTTTTGTATTTGGTGTCTGTTAATGATTTGTTTCCCAGGGAAGTATAATTTAATAAACAAATAAGATTTTAAGATTCATTTTATTTTATTTTATTGAATATTCTCGAACATGCCTACGAAGTATACTTTTCCGTTTTGAATATAAATATTAAATTTCTCGAGTTCGTCAATCTTTTTTTCTGTCTACAAGCTGATATCAAATACTTAACACCGCTGAAATTGAACAAAATTTGGGGTGGGCCTAAACTTTTCCGGGGTATAAGACCACCCATGCCTTTTCAAGCAATTTATTCCCTAGGCCCCCTGGTCTTATACCCGCGAGAATACGGTATGTGTGTACCAGTGGTTTAGGACCTACGCTCGGTCTAGCAACATTCCTAGCAACCCTTGAATAATTTCACAACAATCAGTGAGAACTTTCTGACGAATGGCAACAAGCCATATTTCCGACTAAATCCTGAAAAGTTACCCATAATTCTGCTGTGGTTAAGGAGTTGATTATTTAGGGCATTACTGTAGACTAGTCTAAATATCATCTATAAATTATCTATATTAGGAAATCACAGAGAGTTTGTAAATAGTTACAACAACAACAATGTAATATAAAGTCACAGATACATTCAAATAAATCATCTCATAATATTTTACTTCAAATGATTCCATTTCAGAGCCAATTTCACTAGGAATTATCCTTGGTAACAGCAGGGCTCGAATATTCAATTCCCATTTTTCACAATTTCTATTCTATAATTTCTCAATTTACTAGAATTTACCTAAGAATTTCAGTATCAGGGCCCCCAAAATTTACTCCAACTTTTGTCATTAGAAAATGCTTAACACTTTCATTACGGGAGCTGTGCTGGTGCAGCATTAAAGATCCTGTGCCAGTGCATTCTCTAATATATGCCAGTCCCCCATAGGAAGCCTCGCATTTATAAGACAATACACTGGCTTACAAGGTCAAGGTAAATATTGTTAGGCCAATGTATTATCTGATATATGAGAGGCTCCCTATTAGAGACTCGCATGTATAAGAGAATGCATTGGCACAGGGTTTCGCAAAATTTCAGGAAGCTCCGGTCATGTAAGGGTTAATTAGGTCATTAGTACAGAGTAATCAACAAATTAATTCTCAATTTTCTTCACAAAATCCATCTTATCATTCCTTTATCAGATGATTTCATAACACCAAATAATGGTGGATTTCATAAAACCATACAATGGTGGATCTGCATTCTTTTCATAAAACCATACAATGGTGGATTTCCATTGGGAGCGAGCAGGTCGACAAAAGTTCTTGAAAATGCAACTAATTCATAATTGGCCAACGCACCATTACTGGTCAGAAAAATGTAGGGTCCTGAGGACATTCTAGATTCGATTCGATATCGGTCATTCAATTCGACTTAAGAAATGGACGTCGATTTTGTTGTGTTCCATGGAGTATGGATTTTTTGTGTGAGACACAAAAGCGTTCCACACATAAAAATGTCAGACCAATTTGCATCCATGCAACACAACAAAATCAACATCCATTTGTTATATTAACACTCAGCTAGCAGATTAAATAAAAGGTCAGCCGACCACAGTGTCCCCCGACAACATGGCAAGTCGATGCCGCTTTGTTAAAGAAATTAAAACATTTTTTGAGATGTTTTAAGTCGAAAAGGGTTATTAACTCCGTCAAAAAATAATTTTTCCGTCATCTATATACATGTTGCACATCTTCAATATATGGGAAACAATATTCTGAAGTTTCAAATCTCTGGGACGAAATCTGTAGGAGGAGTTGATTACACCATGAAGGTACTCAAAAGTATGACGGACGAACGGACGGATGAATGGATGGACTCCGTTTCTATAATCCCCCTTTTCTTTCAGAACGTCGGGGGACAAAGAGTAATTAGCAACCATGTTAAACGATATTCTGATGGCAAGTAATTAGCGGCCATGTTAAACGATATTCTGATGGCGAGTAATTAGCAGCCATGTTAAACGATATTCTGATGGTGAGAAATTAGCGGCCATGTTAAACGATATTCTGATGGCGAGTAATTAGCGGCCATGTTAAACGATATTCTGGTGGCGAGTAATTAGCGGCCATGTTAAACGATATTCTGATGGCGAGTAATTAGCAGCCATGTTAAACGATATTCTGATGGTGAGAAATTAGCGGCCATGTTAAACGATATTCTGATGGCGAGTAATTAGCGGCCATGTTAAACGATATTCTGGTGGCGAATAATTAGCGGCCATGTTAAACGATATTCTGATGGCGAGTAATTAGCGGCCATGTTAAACGATATTCTGGTGGCGAGTAATTAGCGGCCATGTTAAACGATATTCTGATGGCGAGTAATTAGCGGCCATGTTACAACGATATTCTGATGGCAAGTATTTAGCGGCCATGTTAAACGATATTCTGATGGCGAGTTGCATTCATACAATATGGAAGCCAGTTGGGGTTCAAGCGTGACATCACATGACGCGATTTCAACCAACCAAAGTCCTGCATTCAAGTTGCATAGCGCGATGTATGTTTGGCTGTAAACAATGTCATAAACCTTGTAATCACAAGGTGTCCACATAGATAACCTTACATGTATGGCTTTCAGAGAGAGGTATGGTGTCAACATAGGTAACCTTACATGTATGGCTTTCAGAAAAGAGGTATGCAAAATTCCTTGCTTCAGAAGGCAAACAAACTACAACTAGGGGCAATCAAGACTCGGTAAAATTAGAGATAAATCAGAATGAATGAACACGTCACTTGTGTGACCCCCCCTCTCCACTGTGTTGTATTGATATGTAACACCAAACTCCATGCAGAGTTTACCTCCCTTGATGACTCGGTAAGACCGCTGCTACCGGCGACATTTCACCCACATTTGGTGGACTTCCGCGATATTAAAATATATACTAAGCAAACAGAGTAACATGATGCCCCTGTTAAGTACACAAAATATCGAAAAAAAATTGTTTAAATTTTGGACCTTATGTTTGAAAAGTCCCACTAAAACCGAAGAACTATATTTCGAATAGGTGTGATTCGGCTCTCCGATTATTTTATCAACACAAAAGTATAAACGCATGTGTATGACATTGTCACAACTCGAACGGCAAGTCAAACACAAGAGTTCTAATTTGCTGCAATTTTGACGAGTAGCTTGCGAAAATCGTCAACAAAACTACCGCTCTGATTTTCCATTTTGTCATTATGTTTTAGTGTGAGAATTGTTCTCAAAGCACATAGAAAATTTGACTTTGGAGTGATCGGATTTCGCCATTTATGCTGGAAATCCCATGCTAAATATAGAAACATGGATTAGAACCCAGCCGGTTACAGAGTCAGAAAGGAAGCATGACTGGTGCGCTCTGGAAGAGATTGATGTAGCACATCATCATTTCTATATTTATATTATATACTTTGTTAATAAAAACTTTTTAAAAAAGTAAAAAAAAAGAAGAATATCTTACATTCTGGTTGAGTTGGTTTGCTGGAGTCTGTGAAATCGTCTCCGAATTCATCGTCGTCGTCGGCCACAGGAGTCGCTGATAGCAGTGTATGTGGAGGAAGTTTGACAGTCGGCCCGACGGTGACGCCCCACGACAACACACTGCCTGTGGAGACCATTGTGTTGCTATGGACGGTCGTGTTATCACAGATGATGCATGTGTCTATGATGGAGTTATCCATAATCGTAACATTGTCCCAGATGTAAGACCCTATTATTTTAACATTTTCACCTGAAACAGCATATCAAGAGTTATTTAAGACTAAAATATGGTGTGTACCAGGGTTGGGGTAATCGTAATCAGTAATTGTAATCGATTAAAAAATTTGGAGTAATCGTCAGTAATCATGACATTTCTTGATTACAAGTAATCGTAATCATAATCGATTACTTTCAAATGTACCTGAAATCGTGATTACATTTTGATTACTTTTTGATTACTTTTACTAAAATATCCATATGGATGGCTACTCATAGTCTCATACTGTGGTACTGTGGAGTGTACAAAGATACAAACAACATATTAGAAAGTTAGTACAATTTTGTCATGTGTTATGTTAGTGGTACAGTGTGTATGTACATTCTGGCAGTGGACACAGATAACAACACACAATTGTTGAATACAGCATGAATGGCAATAAACTTGTGATACAGACAATGAAATGTTCTAATATGAATAAATAGGCTAGCCGACTTCAATTAGGATTAAATTGAATTGGGACTGCTGCAGACAATGGCTGTAGAGTCATACTGGTACAATAGGGCTAATTAACTGACCAAGGAGGTGTGACCTAATTAGCTTCTTTGTCATTTACTGCACTCATGGAGTTAAGCCTCATCGGGATTAACAACGGATGATCATCAAATAAATCTTAGTGTTATCTTCATTGTGTTGGGTATTGAATCTAACAGAACATGCAAATAATTTATAATTGTTTCTGGTGATATTTTCATAAATATTATGCATTAGTTTGAATGCATGTAAGAAAATTAAAAATATATTAAAATATATTTACATAAATAAATACACATAAAACATAATGTATTCCCAATAAGTAGGTGCATAACTTCATGATGAAACCTTTCCAATACATGTAAATGTAAAAAGTTTATATGTTTATTGCTTGCTTCTTTCTATTGTTTCAGTCATTTCTTGTTTCCATGTTACGCAGTGATGTCTTTATTCAATCAAATTTGATATGTTAATTTAAATTATTTCATTATTTATTCCTATGCGATCAAAATGGCTGGAAACTAACAATTGTAATCAGATGTAATCAAAAAGTAATCGATTACATTTACTAAAGTAATTGAAATCGTAATAGATTACATTGGAAAAAATGTAATCAGTAATCGTAATCATAATCAGGTAAATCAAAAGTAATTGTAATCGATTACATTGGCATGTAATCGCCCCAACCCTGGTGTGTACAAGTCTTCCTAGTTAATAACACCACTCTAGATTCTACCCCTGCCAAAAATATTTTTCAGCGGAAATTACAGCAATGGGTCTCACTTAATTTTTATAAAATGTTCTTATTGAGAAAGCAAAATATTGAAATTTTTTATAAATACAAGTAACAATTTCTAATATATCAGACAGAAATGTGGCATAAACATATTTTCAAAATGAAACAAACAGTTGCTATGGTAAAAATATACGGCCGGGCCTAATCTTTGAAATCCATTGATAATTGTTTGAAATAACCCCCTGACAAATTTTTCGTGGGTGATAAACGCCAAAAAATGCCAATCAAAGGGCCGTAACTCTGCTGAAAATATTCAGCCAGATAAAGTTTGCGAACTTGTATCAGATATTACCCTTTTGAACTCCATATACCAAAAAACTTTGATATTCATTGGTAATTGTTCGTAATAGCCCCTGGACAACTTTACAGGATGGACAGACGGACGGAACCCATTGCTGTAATTTCCGCTGAAAAATATTTTTGGCAGGGGATCAGTGAGGGGATATTTAAATTTGTCAGTTTTAATATTTGTTTAAACATTTATAAATTTGTAAATATCTGGCTTTACTCGGACAATACAGTAATCAAGCCTATAAGTATCCAACTAGCTATACTAGGTTTTTCATCAATTGAATTATATAGATATTGATTGTCTCACCTATTTTACAGTTACTGCCAATCACCGATTGTGAGACAAATGTGTTGCACCCCAAAGACGTGTTACTACCTATCACAACATTCTCTTCCAATATACATCCCCTGGAAAATATAATAATATACATCACCTGGAAAATATAATAATATACATCCCTTGGAAGAAAACAAAATAATATACACTAAATTCACCCTCAGGGGACCTCATTCTGAACATGTCAAGACACACTATTTTAAGGCTTGAATACACACGTGATAGACTGATATTCATTTCTGCATTTATTTGGGGACAGAGAAGAAAATTGTTAGACAAATTGTACAATTATGTCTGTGTGTAGCTGTGAATTAATTTCTGTTGTCAAAATTACTAAATATTATTATACATATAATAATAGTAATATACATCCCCTGGAAAATATAATACTGTAAAAGTACATTTATTCGTGGGGGTCCAATTTTCGTGGTTTTCGTGGTTGCTGCTAACCACGAAATTAAAAACCCCACGAAAAATTAATCTTCGAAACTAGATCGATTTTGAGAAATAAGAAATGTCACGTGGGAGGTAACTCTATTTTCCCAATGTAAAATCAAAGCCTAGGGAGGTAACATTATCAAACTGGGAGTACATTAATGAAAGAGTAGCTACGATCTAATTACAATGTTTAATCACATACTCGCCATGTTTTCTTTTTCGAGATTGTTGACAGGAATTGGAGCCGAGTTTGTTGTCAACAGAATCGTTAGCTACTTGCATAAATAGAGCAGTATCATGATCCGAAATATGGTTCGGATCAGGTAATCCAGGAGTTGTAGGAGGACGAAAATAAATCTTACCACTTTTTAAACAGCTTTGAGAGACGTATTTGCATTATGCAGTTGACCATTTGGGGTTGTATTTAATATGGTGCAGACTAATAGATGTTGGCTTCGGTAAATAATCCCCAGTCTCACACTGATTGTGTTGAGAATTAAGCGAGTACTTTCATCTAGCTTTTGTATGCTTAAGTTAAGTAATACAATCCCGTCGTTAATATTCTCGATAGCTGGCAACAAAAGCTTATACACGGGACGTGCTAATTACGCATGCAGTGTGGATGCGCAATTACCGACGGCTCGTCGAGGTGTCTACACTTCTATCAGTTCGATTTAATTGTTGTTATTGGGGATTTGGAGGTGACATTTAGCACCGGCGGAACCACAAATTTACGAACCCACGAAAAAGTCATAAATGGCTGAACCACGAAAATTGATACCAACGAATTTAAAGCCATTCACAGTATACATCCTCTGGAAAATATAATAATATACGTCCCCTGGAACATATAATAATATACATCCCCTGGAAGGTTTATAAATATATTTTTTATATACTCAACATTAGATTATAGAAGAAATCGCTAACAGATAATAATCGTTATTCACCACTAGCGGTGAAGATATAGAAAATTACACTTATTTACACTTAGTTATTTCTTCAATAACTATCATCGAATTGTAATTTAATGTTAACCATAGGCTCGAGAAAACTGAAAATTCTTAGACGCGTTTCATAAATATCATGAGAGAAACACGAATTACATATTCTATTTATCATATGACACCTATAAATTGATTATGATGTCCAAAACGCACACAAATCACTAAATAGCTATATGACATCGGCAGCAAAAGGTTAATGTGACGTCATTTCATTGCACCGGAAGCCCAATTACACCTGGTGAACTAGCAGAAATAATATGCACGCTAAGATATAGTGCGCTATTCTGTTCTCAGTTTGTGACATTATATCGTATGTTTATTAGATAAATACGAATTACATATTCTATTTATCGTATAACAATGTCCAAAACTATATATTTCAAGATTATAATTGCGAGAATTTCGGCATTGCGTTGATTGACACGCACGAATTTGACCTGCTTTTAGTTAGAGATGCGGCTCGGCCCAGGCTGCCATTCAGCCAATCAGAACACACTTTTTGTCAACAAACCAATCAAATTATCGGAAGGTGATATGAACTAGTAGTTCATATGAAATTGATTTATGACATACTTTCCAACGTAAATAATGATTGAGTCATATGATATATCATAGTATAGCATATACAGTAGCATTAGTCTAATTTAATTATATTATGAAGTATATTAGAGTTTAATATGACACTGTTATAATGCATGTAAAGGGTATATGCACAGCAGGCGTAAAATAAAAATAAAATCTAGTGTTTTGAGTGGATACCGAAAATTAACTCATTCATGACAGCGACAAATATTACATATGGATACATACCTTGATAATGTAGTATCTTTGGTGAGGTAAACATTATGCCTTCCCATCGATAAGGAATGGTCAGAAATGGAAGAGATGTTGTTCTCTGGAACATATGGATACACCCAGCGACTCATAATGTCCCGACTACAAAGAAGAAAAGGTGAAGGTCAGTGATTAATACAGCCAGCTATTCATGATGTCCCGACGACAAACAAGAGAAGGTGAAGGTCAGTGATGGGGGAGGTATTGTTCTTTGGCACATATGGATTTTGCCTCATAATGTCTCAAATGGAAATTAAGAGCAAACTAGAGGTAACACTGACCCAGCGGGACTAAGGATACTCCCCACAGTTCAATTGGCAACATAACATTTGTGAAACGACAAACCGTTACACCATTTTCTTTGTGTGATCAACAATGCCTTTATTGTCTTACTTTGTTATCTGAGACTGACACTACTTACTTTGGAGACTTCATTGAACTTTCATAATGGACACCCGCCAATGTGTAAGTGTACAACAGAATTCGTTTTGAGTTTCTACATTGACATTACTAGCCATGTCCTGATTCAAGCCAAGAGATCAGTTTATATTAACTAATTCCCATGCAACGCATGAACTCTTCACCGGTGGTTGAATGTTGGCACCAATTATTATGTTTATTATCTTGCATCCATTGGAATCTACAATGATCTTTTCCATACCCCTGTCCCATTTCTCTGTCAGTGCCCTCTCTCTCACACACTCTGTATCTACTCATACAATACTCTTGTTTGTCTCTCGCCCTCTTGCTTCCACCCTCATCTATTCTATAGGTTATTTATGGCCAAAACATCTTCATTTAAATTTATGTTTGTATTTGAGATTGTCAACATGTACATGATTTTGTGTGGTATTAATCTTTATTGATTTATGTTTACAATGTGTTACTCATCTGCCAATTGTCTGTAAAATGCATGGGTTCTTATGGTAGTATTATTGTGTAGAATGTCTTGCATTTATATATGTCGCAAGCAAATGGTCGGATTTCATATACATCACGTGTATGGCTTCTCCATAAACATAGGCTCACACGCGTATGGCTATATTGGTTTCAACTTGGAATTCTTCTAAAATTTATGGTACTTTGTTTTGTTCTTTCAGGTTTGAAACATTAAACAAACCAGACTAATTTTCCATTGACCAGTGTGCATAAGTGCACGAAACATTTGGAAAAGCTTATTTCAGTATACCCCACCTATAACTTGGTTGCATACCCCCTATAACGTGGTTGCATACCCACTATAACGTGGTTGCATACCCCCTATAACGTGGTTGCATACCCCCCTATAACGTGGTTGCATACCCCCTATAACGTGGTTGCATACCCCCCTATAACGTGGTTGCATACCCCCCTATAACGTGGTTGCATACCCCCCTATAACGTGGTTGCATACCCCCCTATAACGTGGTTGCATACCCCCCTATAACGTGGTTGCATACCCCCTATAACGTGGTTGCATACCCCCCTATAACGTGGTTGCATACCCCCCTATAACGTGGTTGCATACCCCCCTGTAACTTCGTAGCAGGGTATATAATTAGAACGTGAAGTTCATAGAGTCTGAGATAATGTAAATGGAATCGAACAAATTTGTCAATATAGTGCTGAAATCATGCTTCCTTTGTTATATTTGTTGTGCATGCAACCTCCGAATAAAGATGATTGAAGAAAACAACAACAAAAAAATTTTGAGGAAAGAAATGAGCAACAGGCCTTGAAATTATGAAAAATTAGAGTTGAAAAGATTAGTGGACTATGCAGAGTCGACAGCTCCCACTGTCGACTTTGAATTTTGTGTTGACTAGTCGGAACATTCTATATACTTCCCACAATAAGAGTTAAAAGAATATAATGAGGTACATGGCTAGACCAAGTCTTCTCGGTCCACAACAGCTTGGGATATCGGTTGGAATGTGACAGTGGTAAAAACTAAACATGGTCAGTATGTTCAAAATGTAGCACAAAATTGTGCACCATTTGTCAGATAACTGGGTAACCATGTGTTCCACGTTCCATTACAGTGAAATTGACATTCGGGACTCACAATTTCAAAGTAACTATGGTTGAAGATCCCTGGATTATCAAAATCATGATTAAATACTTGCGGTTTAGTAGAATGCGAACATGCTGATACTGTAAATTTTTTTTTTATACCTGTTGTGTTGAGGAAAATAAGGATATGGGTATAGCTACCTGTATATAATTCTAGGCTGCAGGTATGACTAGTCGATTTTTACTTGACTTTTGGGGTTCGACTAATCGACACCAGAATCTCAGTCATTTCAACACTAGGAAAAATGTCCCATAGTAAATTTAATGGTGTGGCATGTTAGATTCCACATGTTGCTTATTCAATTTCGAGGACTGTAACACCATCTGCTTATTCAAAGAAGCTGAGTTTATCAAACAAGTATAACCATGCAACATAGGAGAACTTAATATAACCATATAACATTGCAGAAGTTAAAACATAGCAGAAGTTATAATCATAAAACATAGGAGAAGTTTTTTATAATTTTGATGGAGTTACTCACCTTATTGCATCATACATGTAGAGATTAGAAACACTAGCAGCGTATCTATCTTCTACTACACATACATGTATAGTGCTGCCCAATATCTAAAACAAAGTACGAAAACAGTTCATGAAGTTCATAAATATCTGAGGAATATTATGTTAACGAAGTTCAGAATTGCAATGTCAAGCCTGTGCATATACTCCCAATGATAGGCTTAGAAAGTGAAGCACCCCTTAAGTGAATATTTGGACAGACCTGGTTTTTGATCTGGATCAATATATTGCTGTGAAAGATCCATAAACCAAATATGAATGGAATCAATTGACACATGTTCAAATTATCGAGCTATTGGCCTTAACTTTGCGAAAAATGGACCAACTAAGGTCCATAGGTGAAGTAAAAAAAATCAGACAAACCTGGCTTTCGAACTTGATCAAGATATTGTTCTGGAATATCCATTGACCAAATATGAATACAATAAGTTGTCATTTGTTTGTGATATCGTGTTAACGGCCGTAAAAAATTTTTTTAGACAAACTTAATCATAAATCTCTACTAAAGACAGATATAGTATTTGATCAAGAATTTATGCCAAAATGATTGCACCCTAAATTAGATCTAGTTTCATAATTGATATATTACAAAAAATCTTACTTCTTCATTAATGAGGACACCTTTCACGAAGTCTACACAGGTCTCGTAATCGAATTCATCAGTAAACAGCTGGAGCACCATAGGACTACATAGATATACATGAGAATCCAGTAGGTCATTCCGGATCTCTAAGTCTTTGTGATCAAATAATAGGTCCTAAAAGAGAAGAGAATTTAAAGACATATTAGGTCAAAATAAAAACGACCTGTGTTTCTGGTGACCCGCCCGCCCGCCCCTATTCCAGCACCCCCAGTTTTCATTTTATTGATTTTGCAAAATCAGTATGCATCCGATTTTATTTTCCTTGTAAACTGATTCATTTCCGAAAAAAATGGACACATCGCGTGTACTGTTAAACTGGAAATTATACCACACTTCAGTTACCGGTAGGTCACAGCTGAATCAAATTAATTTTTTCATGTTTTGTTCAATAAAACAATAAATTTCACTACATTTATATTCTAATATTATGTACTTAGTTTTATTATTTTATAGTACATGTACATTACAAACAAGGAGAAGTCCGGGAGGGGGAGTATTCATATTCATTATGAGCAAATTTAAAATAAAATGAAAAAATAAAATAAATGAAAAGCCACCCGCCCCTATTTATTTCTTGCATGTCACCAGAAACACAGGTATATATATTTTTTGGCCTTATGGACTTGTTCCTGTGTGTGAAATTGATAAGTTAGTACTCAGGTGCTATGCCAACTGGAGAAATGTAGCATTATACTAACATTGCTGGAAATTTCAAAGAAATCGACAGTACCACTCCATAGAAAACATCATCTGAACTACGCTCAATTGTAAATATTTACATCTCAATTCGGTACGCAACTATCAGCGATAAATTAACACAAATGATTTCGCCATCGAGAGACATTGCATTTAATTAATATATAAGAAAGTCAATTTAGATTAATATTCTTAAAAAATAACTACTTTGAGCAAGATTATTCTCAATATCTATTTGATCACCCTATCGGGGTGTTTCATATCACTGTAACACATTAAATCAAGCAGAGGATTATAATCAAACAGAACAGTCAACCCCAAAAATTGTGTCCCCTGCCACCCCAGTTGACATGCTTCCCAATCATAGCACATTGCTTCCCAATCATAGCACATTGCATGCAGTGCAATTAACCCTTTCATGATGGGAGCTGCGTTGGTGCAGCATTAAAGATCCTGTGCCAGTGCATTCTCTAATATATGCCAGTCTCCAGTAGGGAGCCTCGCAAATATAAGAGAATACACTGGCTTACAAGATCAAGGTAAATATTGTTGACCAATGTATGGGAGACTCGCATATATAGGGGGTAGCAGGAAGACAGTCTATATATTGGACTAAGCCGTCCCCTCTCAATATACCACATAAATGTGTGATTGTTTATCTTCAAGCCTTGAAATAGGGTGTCTGTCATTTGCAGAATGAGGTCCCCAGAGGGTGAATTTAGTGATGCTACCCTGCATAGCGGGCTAGCATCACCAAATTCACCCTCTGGGGCTCATTCTGCAAATGACAGACACGCTATTTGCAGGCTTGTTTATCTTGTTTTATTTATGTTATGTATGTATATGTGTTTATTATCCATCCCTTAACTAACACCATTTCCGATTGGGCAAAAGCCACCACATGATAGTCCTGGAAAAAGTCATATTGGACTCCAGAATGTCATATTGGACTCCCATGTGTGCAATGTGACTTTTTATCGGGACTCTGTGATGTCACGAATTAACTTTTGCAAAATGAATCGGTGAAATTGTGATGCGCACGCAACACTGGTGGATTAGCAGATGTTTCACTTCCGCATTGAGTTTTGTTTTTCATTTCCGTGTTTACTGTTCCAAATTATGCTTTCTGATGATCAATACAGGCTTTAATAGAGAATTAAGTGCTGACAAATACCAAAAGTAACCACTAAAGTTTTATTCCCAAAAATTGGATAAACATACAGATGGATAATAAAAATTTCATTATACAATGTTGTGTACAGTATGAGTTTTTCTTGTACTCGTCCAGGTTGTGGTGAAAAGTCATATTGGACTCGACACTGCGTGTCTCGTCCAATATGACTTTTCACCACAACCTGGACGAGTACAAGAAAAACACATACTGTACACAACATTGTATAATAACTTTATAATATTGGAAATAAAGAGAATGCATTGACACAGTGAAGCTCCAGTCATGGAAGGGTTAAAGTCACTGGAATGTAACATGACGTCTTGAACATTTATAAGTTGTGTCCTGCGCATAATGAACACATTATATGAATACCATTATTTTGTGAGTTTAGGGTAGAATATGCGAGGTATTTCTGTGAACACTGTTCTGGAACATAACTTTAATAACATTAATAACCATATAAATAGCAGTAAGAGCAACAATACACAGTAACTTTGAATAGTAATACAATGGCATTGAACATTAATTAATTATAATCCGGCAATTGCTGGATTTTACTATAATACTACCGATAGTTGAATCTAGACATCCTGCATATGTAAAGGTTTATGTGTAAAGGTTTAGGAACAAATGGAGATTTTTTTTATATTCAAAATATTAAAAGAACAAAGTCAATCTATTAATAATTTCTCTCAGAACATTCTTCTATTAAAATTACACTTCTTGTCATAATTAGCAGCACTTGTCATGAAAACTCATCAAAGTAATAATTGCTTTCCTTTCAAAATAGGTATATTCGACAATTTCAATTATATATTTGCTAAACTTCTATACATGTAGTATAGTTGCATCCATAAATTGTCAGGAGATGAATAAGTACAACTAGTCTTCATTTAAAAAAAAACAAAAAATCAGAAACCAACAATTTATCAAGTGATGTGTCAGTGCTCAATCGCCTAGAAATTAATGTAGCATGATAAAACCATTATTATGTAAACAAAACTGTTACAGTGATTTCTACACAAACATCACTAATCGCATACGGTAAGGTTCAAATACTAGTAATTTAGTCTAAATATATTATTTTTAAAAGTATAATATATCAATATATATAATAACTATCATAGTTCCCTCCCATGGCGGTGCCATTCCCAACCCCGCAACTCGCCAATCTCCTGATTGAGCCGGAAATAAAACTGAAGAATCCCAGCGCGTACAGCCGGTTATATTGGGACAGTTCATGTGTGACTAATCTGGGCAAGCCAATAGACGTCAGGAGGCGACCAAAAAGTTAACCCCTTTCCTATGGTGGTTTTACAAATCAGGACATATATCCATATAGTTCAGTGTTTAAGGAAAAAATGATTTTGACCTTTTCCAACGTTTACCATCAAGTTTTAACCCTTTACCCAACAGAACGGCCCTGTGCCAATGCATTCTCTTATATATGCGAGTCGACCATAGGTCGCCTCGCATATATAAGAGAATGCATTGGCTTAACTCATTAAAAATTATAAAATTGTTAAAGAATGTAAGAAAAAATGGTAAAAAGTGTTAAAAAAAGATTTTTTTTAGGCCAATGCATTCTCTTATATATGCGAGGCGACCTATTCGACTCGCATATATAAGAGAATGCATTGGCACAAGGCATAACTGTAACCATCACAATGTGGTCAATGAGCCGGTTCCAATATTTGTATGGTTTTATTGAGACAGACCCAATATAATTTAGGCTGTTGCAGCTTTATTTGGCCGTTTTTGGCCGGTTTGTTGGGTAAAGTTTTAAACTTTGGATCTAACTAGACTAATTGGACTTTGATCGTAATGCCACCGTAACAGTACAGTTTACATAACAATGGTTTTGATAGGCAAAATATTATTAATAGGGAGATATTAATAAAATTAAGAACCAAGTCTATCTATTTTTAAATGTACTTCTTGATGATAAGTTGTTTTACAGACTTCTAAATAAACTAGAGGTGTGACTGTCACAATGGGACTAAGGATACCCCCCGTGTTTTTAAAATACTAAGATGTTTCACATGTCAGTAAACATTTAGTTAAAATAATAAAATAACAGTTCCCATTGCAGGTGCACAACCCTAACCCTAATCTGAAACCTATTGTCCGAAAAATGTAGAAATAAAAGCTCGACAAAATTATGCATGTTGCGAAAATGTTCTAAGTCGAAAAAGGAGAATAACTCCACAAAAAAAAGTCGGACAGACATCATAATCGCAGATGCACAGGATCCCATATGGTACTAAATATCAGTGCCAAGATTAAATAACATTGACCTAAAACTGTAGGAATAAAGCTCGGACAAAATTATGCATGTTGCAAAAAAATTCTAAGTCGAAAAAGGGGGAGATAACTCCACCAAAAAAAGCCCGACAGACGTCATAATCGCAGGTGCACAGTTTCCCATGGTGGTTGATGTCTGTGCCAAGTTTCAAGGAAATTGATAAAAAAACGACTGAGAAAAACTCCGGACAAATTTGTGTCCACGGACGGACAACAGACGGACGGATAAGCCGATTCCAGTACACCCGCCCTAACTTCGTTGCGGGGGGTATAATTACATTATTTTGCATAAACCCACTTTGAAGATCCTTGAATCCATTTAATCTAAAATTATAGATATTCAAATCTTACGATAGATAAATCTATGTGCCTCTCCTTGTCTGCTTTCTTGTAGTGGACAATTTTCCCTGTCTCTGCCTCAATCGCCATGACAACATCATCTTCCTTACACCTTGTTTTATGGACGGGTGGTGCTTTAACGTTGACCATTGTCATGACACATGATTTATGAACCTCTCGTCTCTTTCTGAAATAATATAAAACACAAAAAATTATTACTTCTAGAAGAAAATCTTTGGCTTTGAACAAAAGCAGCAATAATGTCGGTGCTAGAATTAAGTGAATTCTAAGACGAAAAGAGGGATAACTCTAACAAGGCTCAATATTTTTTTTATTTATTGCCTCTCAAAATGACAGGCACCAAATGGATGGTGTTGGTCATTTCAAAATGGTGCCTGTCAAATTTTCAGATGTACTGTATGAGACAGTATTTTAAATTTCCAATCGACTTATTATTCGCCAACAGTGTTCGCGCTGGACCGAAAAAAACTTTAGCCAAAAGTTTAGCCAAATGAAAATTTAATTAGCCAAATGAAAAAAACTTTAGCCAAATGTTTTTTGGCCAAATTAAAAACAACTTTGGCCAAATTAAATCATCGTTTTCTGGTCGGTTCACAATTAATGACTAAAACGTAAAATCTAACAGACAAAGGTAAAATATACAATAGTTTAAATAATTTTGATGAACTACAAGTATTTTTATATATATCATCTATTAAAAATTTATTAATCTTTATGTGAAAGAGTGATTTGGGGGGGGGGGGGGGGGGGGGGGGGGGGGGGGGTAACCCGGTATTGTCCTTCTTAATGTCATTATTTTTTTGTTTTATATAAATATCTATTTTTAAATCATTAAATAGTTATCCTTGGGAAAATATCTAAGTGACATCTGGAAACTAATAACTTAATATTGTTACGCCATTATCAAATTACAATCTGTCATAAAAGCATGCATATTATTTTGACTGCATCGGTATTGACGACAAATAGCCACAAAATATCTGTCGTGATTCACATTTGGCTGATTAAGCTATTGTCTTACACTTGGTGCTCATAAACCTCGACCGTCATAAATACAATGTCATCATAAACATGCATTGTGCAGGCGCGCCGTGAGTGACCAGACAGACAATGGGCTGACTGGGTTGATTAGGGGATTAAATGTAAAAATTAATAATGACCTCCTTTTGCTGCTTCGTGCAGAGTGACGTGATCTTTCTGCAGATTAAAACAGCCTGCACATGTTACGAACACATTGCTTATATACCGGCGTCAATGCACTTTACAAAACATTGCTTTCTTCACATTGTCATAATTCAACCACGGTCGGTTTAATGTCCATTCGTCTTTGAATGTCCGTCTTGTGAAAACTAAAGATGATTGCATATCACTTTATGATCGCTTGGTTGATAGAGTTGTCGATCGGGTTTCCCTTTGTACGATATTTCATAAGTACGAAAATAATGAAATACTTTCGTCACCTAACTTCGTCTTGAATGTCGATCTATTGAGCGCTTTTATTAATTAGCTTTCTGGCTCCATGCTATCAGTCTCCATTTGGTTTCAAAAAAAGTTTAGCCAAAAGTTTAGCCAAATGAAATTTTTATTAGCCAAATTCGAAAAAGATTAGCCATTGGCTAATTTGGCTACCGACAGCGCGAACACTGTTCGCCAATGATGCACACAATTTAGTTTTGTTTTCAAAAGTTTAAAACCTTTACGGTGATTAATAAATACACACACAATTCACAAATGACATAATTATATTCACTCTGAAATGATCTGAAATTAAAAAAGAACTTTCAATGTCCAATTTGGTCAGTAGTGGCTCCTTGGACATACCCAAACAGATGCAGATTGTTTAAAAATTTGCATTGGACAAAATGTCCAACAGATACAGAAGTGTACTGGACATAAACTATATTTCGCTGGACAATGACCTTGACCAGCCACTTATTTTGAACCTTGAACTCTAACACAACTCACTACTAACCCCAGCTTCTAGTTCTGTTAATTAGCAGAAATTTTCTTAGGTCTGAAATTTTTTTATGGCTAAAAAGTCTAGGACCCACACGTGTTCATACTATACACATACATTTACAGTAAAACCTCTCCAAACCAGACCGTCTATAAACCAAATCACTCTCCATATCGAACAAATAGTCTAGTCCCGAATTCATCCAAGTGCATTACCTCTATAAACCGGACGGTCTATAAACCAAATCACTCTCCATATCGAACCAATAGTCTAGTCCCGAATTCACCCAAGTGCATTACCTCTATAAACCAGACGGTCTATAAACCGAATCACTCTCCATATCGAACCAATAGTCTAGTCCCGAATTCACCCAAGTGCATTACCTCTATAAACCAGACGGTCTATAAACCAAATCACTCTCCATATCAAACCAATAGTCTAGTCCCGAATTCACCCAAGTGCATTACCTCTATAAACCAGACCGTCTATAAACCGAATCACTCTCCATATCGAACCAATAGTCTAGTCCCGAATTCACCCAAGTGCATTACCTCTATGAACCAGACTGTCTATAAACCGAATCGCTCTCCATATCGAACCAATAGTCTAGTCCCGAATTCATCCAAGTGCATTACCTCTATAAACCAGACCGTCTATAAACCAAATCACTCTCCATATCGAACCAATAGTCTAGTCCCGAATTCATCCAAGTGCATTACCTCTATAAACCGGACCGTCTATAAACCAAATCACTCTCCATATCGAACCAATAGTCTAGTCCCGAATTCATCCAAGTGCATTACCTCTATAAACCGGACGGTCTATAAACCAAATCACTCTCCATATCGAACCAATAGTCTAGTCCCGAATTCATCCAAGTGCATTACCTCTATAAACCAGACCGTCTATAAACCAAATCACTCTCCATATCGAACCAATAGTCTAGTCCCGAATTCATCCAAGTGCATTACCTCTATAAACCGGACCGTCTATAAACCAAATCACTCTCCATATCGAACCAATAGTCTAGTCCCGAATTCATCCAAGTGCATTACCTCTATAAACCGGACGGTCTATAAACCAAATCACTCTCCATATCGAACCAATAGTCTAGTCCCGAATTCATCCAAGTGCATTACCTCTATAAACCGGACCGTCTATAAACCAAATCACTCTCCATATCGAACCAATAGTCTAGTCCCGAATTCACCCAAGTGCATTACCTCCATAAACCGGAAACTCTCTATTTCAAACATTGGATGGCTTTTCTAGTTCACAAGTGAAAGAATACATTAATGTTTACAATTGAAACCTGGTCCACTATCATGGGTCTGGCTAATAGCTGATTATTAAGATAGTCCTAGTTAGCTCAGTAGTCCTAGTTAGCTCAGTAGTCCTAGTTAGCTCAGTAGTCCTAGTTAGCTCAGTAGTCCTTGGATTTCAACAATGAGTTTTGGCTGTCTGCTCACTTCCAGTGTTATACTATGACATTGCTTCAATTCTGCACAAAACATTGGCAGACACTGAAATTTGTCTCGGCTAAAAAATATCTGACAAAATTAATTTTGCCTAGGCTCAGTCGATCAAGTCCGAGGTTAGTGTGCCTGTCATTTGCAGAATGAGGTCCCCAGAGGGTGAATTTAGTGACGCTATCCCACATAGCGGGCTAGCATCACTAAATTCACCCTCTGGGGGCCTCTTTCTGCTTAGGCCTCATCTTCTCATGAAAGTTTCTTTATTATCAAATTTCTATAGAAACTTATTCACATAGATTCTATTTCTTTTTGGTGCACATCACAATATTCACCATTTGGGAACTTCAATCTGAGTCCATGTCTCCCATAGCAGATGAGGCCTTGTGGAATGAGGTCCCAAGAGGGTGAATTTAGTGATGTTAGCCCTCTATGCAGGATAGTGTCACTAAATACACCCTCTGGGGACCTCATTCTGCAAATGACAGGCACACTGAACTGAGGCTTGAACAGTATTTATATACATTATTTTCAACAAGGATTTTTAAACGAGGGACGAGAGAGGTGCCTGAGAACAGAGAGTGTTTATTTATTTGGCTTTATTTACAGTCTTGCAGTCGATAGCCAACATTAATTAACAGGGCTGCTGTTTCTGAAATGAAGAGAACGTCTTTACATGTACATTATAGATTGGTTTGGTTTTGATTTTATTGGGGGTTTATCGTCGTTTCAGCCTCTAGACCATATCACAATGATGCCAGTTTTGGAGATAGAACCACGAAGAGGATTAATTTCACTGGGAAATCACTCCACATGTAGAAGACAACGACCTCCAGAAAGCAACTAACAAACTTTCCCAGATACAGGAATAAGGTCAACCCACCTTTGCGTAGATCACAAATAATTTTGCCAGCGTGGAACAACATAAGATGGCCTAATGCACCATACCAACTGATCCAGGGGGCCCCTAAAGATTGTGGTCAATTGTAATAAATATGGTTGGCAGTTAGTAGAAAGATAAATGGCAACATTTTCTCACTATTATTGAAATAAAATAAACGAAGCTCTGATAAATCAAAAGATCGACTAAGCACTTACTTGTGTTCTATCATCAGCTGTTCTATATTTAGATTTGCAACCACATCACCCGTGACTAGAACAAAATCACTCCGCACTAATGACTTGGCATATATGGCTCTCAGGGCTTCTCCGACCGAACGACAACCCTCTGACATCACTGTGGTGATTGAACACGGACACTTGCCTTCGCTCCATTTTGATTTTCTGAAAAATAAGAATCAATTAGATGACTGGTGTAGTCTCTTCTTCATTGTTATGAGGTCTGTAACTATTAGGCTCAAGCCTGCAAATAGCATGTCTGTCATTTGCAGAATGAGGTCCCCAGAGGGTGAATTTAGTGATGCTATCCCGCAAAGCGTGCTAGCATCACCAAATTCACCCTCTGGAGACCTCATTCTGCTTAGGCCTCATATTCTGGGAAGTATCTATAATATCAAATTAACATAGTTTTTAGTTACATTTCCCTTCTAGGAAGATTCTATATCCCCTAATTTGCAGAAGATAAAATTCATAATTGAGGTGCCCAATGGGTCAACATCACCAACTTCAACTGGGGAACTTCAATCTGATCCTAGGTCTGCCATAGCAGTTGAGGGCCTTAGCAGAATGAGGTCCCCAGAAGGTGAATTTAGTGATGCTAGCCCACTATGCAGGATAGCGTCACTAAATTCACCCTCTGTGGACCTCATTCTGCAAATGACAGACACGCTATTTGCAGGCTTTATTTGGCTTTAAAAAAATGCTTGTTAACTTTGTTTCCTTCAACCCAACTGCCACTCGGGCTGACTCACCAAATGTTATTCCCTCTCAATTCAGTATACATCGGCTGCACAGCACCCTTTGTTGTGCACATTTTGCGTAAACATCCACTTTCATTTTCGTGTAAAACCATTATCAGTCTCCGCAATTGCAGGAAAAGAATCGCAGGGAGGTCCAATATTTGAACTTCGCCTTAACCCTTTACCCAACAAACCGGCCAAAACCGGCCAAATAAAGCTTCAACAGCCTAAAATATCTTCGGTCTGTCTCAATAGAACCATACAAATATGGATATCATTGGAACCGGCTCCTTGACCACATTGTGATAGTTACAGTTATGCCCTGTGCCAATGCATTCTCTTATATATGCGAGTCGACCATAGGTCGCCTCGCATATATAAGAGAATGCATTGGCCTAAAAAAAATCTTTTTTTAACACTTTTTACCATTTTTTCTTACATTCTTTAACAATTTTATAATTTTTAATGTGTTAAGCCAATGCATTCTCTTATATATGCGAGGCGACCTATGGTCGACTCGCATATATAAGAGAATGCATTGGCACAGGGCCGTTCTGTTGGGTAAAGGGTTAAGCCCTTAACACTCGGCAGTAATGACCCATAGACTAAAATTACTTTGATATCTTGATAGCTCATTCTGCAAATGACAGACACACTAAATTGTGAAAAGGTATGATTCCTTTAATTGCTGAATCTTCCATTATTTGTAGTGGTGTTCATATATCTTATTCCACACCAGTCACCCATTGATGTGAGAAAGATGTATTCAACGGAATCCCATCCATCCAATACATATTGCTGTATACAATAAGTGGAATACAAGCCAGAACTAATTTGAGTTGACATTATTGTAGGGCCCTGTGAATCGGGTGTTTTCATTTCAAATCGAATCTCGAATCGAATCAGGCAAACGATTCAAAATTGAATCGAATCTCGAATCAAATCATTGTTACTGAGCCAATCAAGTTCTAATACATAGAACATCGAAGAAACACATCAAATTGCCTGGCGATCGTCGATGTAGTGCAATATGTGCAGATTATGCATTGTCTACACACCTCTATGCATTTTTCTGTGCTAAGCAATTGTTGAGTACAGATACTACAGATATAAAGAGCATACATGCGTGAGAGAACCAATGTCGATGTAAATATGGACAAGTGTACTGCGTGACGTTTTTTTCATTTTGTTGAATAGCGCAGTATTTTTCAATGCATGTATACTTGCGATGATTGTGTTGTCTGTCGCTTGAACAGACAGACTTACCGGACAATGTTTACAAAAATACCCAGGACTTAGATTCAGACTCGCATTTACACAAATCAAACAAAAATCAAAGTTCTAAAATCTGACATACATGTGTGTTAAGGAATTCCCAATTTCCCCATGATTCCTGGAACGACACAAGCACACAGCCTTGTAAGGCAATTTTGTTGTTCACTTATGTCATTCTTACAGATTGGATCAGTAAGTTATAGATTAGTTAAAAAATAACTCTTGTCTCGATTAAGGTTCTGCAGTTACAATGGAAAAGTTTGAAGATAAATTCTATAACGCGCATAGCGCCGTCATACTTTATAGTAAATATATCTTCAAACCTTTCGGTTATAGCTCATAACCTTAATCGAAACAAGAGTTATTTCTTATAATTTAAACCGCATTTCACAAGAGAACTACCGTAATCAGACGGTATAAGTATAACAGTAGCGTAAAACTTTGAGATTATTGCCATCGAAAAGATGCACACAAAAGTTGAAATTGATATGAGTGCTATCAATCAAACATCCAATTACCAGTGTTCAAGTGGTGTCATGAATTCAACGCTTTTGATCAACTGATTGATTAACTGCCACAGCACGTATTCCGGAAATATTTTGCATGTACTGTGACACGAGTTGTTAGTTTCTGAAACTACATTTCTTAGCAAATGTTAGCTTGATCAAGTCTTGTTGATTTATCAAGGTACTTATGCACCTAAATACTGATGGGTAATGAGCAGTAAATGTAATACAATAAACTTTAAACTTAATTTAATTCAACAATCTTACAAACAGATCAATGGGAATCAAGTAATACCGGTTGCTAATTAACCCTTCAGTGCCAAGTTCGATTTTTGTATCAACCCATATTTCCTTGATCATTTTTCAAGTTTATTGATTATAATAATAGATAATTTATATCTATTTCTAAATTATTATAATCAATAAATTTGAAAAATGATCAAGGAAATATGGGTTGATACAAAAATCGGACTTGGCACTGAAAGGGTTAACACATTAAGTGCTGGCTCCCATTCAAATACGTGCAAAAAGTATGAAATAACTCTCAACTGAACTCAACGTGTTAATGAATATTCAGTTATCAAAGGGTAATCAAGTATTAACCCTTCCATGACTGGAGCTTCCTGAAAATTTGGGAAAACCCTGTGCTAATGCATTTTCTTATATATGCCAGTCTCCCATAGGGAGTCTCACATATATAAGAGCATATATTGGCATGACAATATTTACCTTGACCTTGTAAGCCAGTGCCTTCTCTGATATATGCGAGTCTTCCTATCGGATATATAAGAGAACACATTGGCCAAACAATATTTTCCTTGACCTTGTACATGTAAGTCAGTGCATTCTCTTATATATGCATGTATGTGAGGCTCCCTATGGGTGACTCGCATATATAAGTGAATGCACTGGGACAGGATGTTTAATGCTGCACCAGCATTGCTCCCGTCATGAACCTCATAAAAGTGTTAAATGACTTACTTGAGATGTGCTTTGATTTGATCAGCTAAATGACAACAAAATATGAATATTTCCTACTTTTTCACCACACTACCGTATGGATCCTCAAACAGACTGAAGCAGACGACAGTCATCAGGGCATTGTTCTCTGTCTGGGGCTCCATAAAGGGTTAAATGACTTACTTGAGATGTGCTTTGATTTGATCAGCTAAATGACAAAAAAAGAATATGAATATTTCCCACTATTCCACCACACTCCCGTATGGAGCCTCAGACAGACCCAAGCAGACGACAGTCATCAGTGCATTGTTCTCTCTGTCTGAGGCTCTATAAAGGGTTAAATAACTTACTTGAGATGTGCTTTGATCTGATCAGCTAAATGACAACAAAAGAATATGAATATTTCCCACTATTCCACCACACTCCCGTATGGAGCCTCAGACAGACCCAAGCAGATGACAGTCATCAGTGCATTGTTCTCTCTGTCTGGGGCTCCATAAAGGGTTAAACTTACTTGAGGTGAGCTTTGATTTGATCAGCTAAATGACAACAGAATATGAAAATTTCCTGAACACCACCAGACACGAGGAAATCGAGAGTGTAGTCTAACAGAGGTGTGTTCACAACAGGTAGCAAAGCCTGCAAAAAAGAAATATCGATAAACTTTATCCAAATTTATATACAGGCCTGCAAATTTGAGGCGAACGACCGATCAGTTTTCCTGGAGGTTATCTAAAATGAAAATGCCGTGAACACGTTGTGCAAAAGTTTTATAAATGCAGGTCTCGCGATAACTAATTCTCACCTTAATTTTTACTCAATCAAGTCCCAAACTGAGACATTCAAATTTATTATGGTAGTTCAATGAGTTGCCCATCTGTAGTTAATAATACCAGTTGTAGTGATTATAACAGTTTGTGTAACTCTCCTTTCTAACCTATGGTATGGGTTACCTAAGCACAAACCAGGCGAACAAAAAATAGATTACACATAATTTTGAAACCTGCAAGCCTGATATAAATTCTTTACCTCTTCTGACATTCTGCCTTTCAAGACACCCCCTTTATTATTTACATTATGTAGTTATGGTACAGTATTATACAAGATGAGTTGCTATATACATTTAAGATATCTCTTTTCTGGATCTATAATACAGCTAAAATTACAGCTAAAAGCTCTGGGATGCCATTTTCACATTTATTAATAATTAGACTTAAGCGCAATTCAATTACACTTAATCACAATTCAATGGCGCTTAGCACAATAACTTACATCTTTACCCGACTGCAATTAAGCACAATTGAGTGCAATAGCCAGAACAAGTTTTCACCCCTCAAAGATTAAATGAGGTTCATAATCAGTCTTCCTGCAGACTATTCTATAAGAATTAAGGGGTGTTTTGTTTACTGGGTGCTACTAAACACTAAGCCATACCAAGCTGTAGGAAATAAGAAGTAAAATTTAAGTTTATTCTCTATTATTATGTACATGTATGGTATATTGTGTGATGTTTATATGACCAAATAGTACTATTTTAATGATATTTGATAGATGAAAGACTAATTTAACCACCTAGAACACAGCACAACGGACACCAAGCTATGGCTTGGTGTTGGAACAATTTGCATTGTGGCTTGGTGCA
This sequence comes from Siphonodentalium dalli, assembly GCA_032622095.1. Taxonomy (NCBI): domain Eukaryota; kingdom Metazoa; phylum Mollusca; class Scaphopoda; order Gadilida; family Siphonodentaliidae; genus Siphonodentalium; species Siphonodentalium dalli. Next base: position 257,024,146 of record CP136065.1, read on the forward strand.
TTTATTAATAAGTTTTGATGTGGCTTGGTTCAAATCTCCTAATTACACTTGACTTTTGTAAAAAAATAAAACTCCCATCAGATTTTATCCAGGCTTTGGACCGGCAGACTTAGTATAAAAAGTTTATTTTTTTAACACAATATTCAACATATACAATCAAACTGACATAATTATATGATACATAGGTTCAAAAACGGGGATAAGACTTAAATAGTCAGACAGATTTAAAGTTTTTTTTATCTAGTGCCTAGACATTGCACTTTTAGAAAACCAAACATTGTGAATTTGTGAGAATCCGTTGACGGAGAGCGGAAAAAATGCAATTTCACAGTAAAGTATACACATATGACAAAATGTCTTGTTTAGCTTGTAATGGATGTAGACGTGTTGTACTACACTATTTTATCACTTTCAAATGGCCGGTTAAAAAAAAAAAAAAACCCTGCCTGCCTACCTGGAAAATTTCCCCCATGTTATCAGGGGGGGGGGGGGTGATTTTTTTTTCCCCGGCACGTATGCCGGGGTGGGTGGTCAAAGCCACCAACAAGCAATTTTTTCCGCAACTAAAAAAAAAATGTCCTGCTTGTTTTTTTAGTGTTTTGGCAATGAGTTGGGCTTCAAAACCACTTTGAATGAGAGAAATAATGTAATTCTAACTGGTAAACTGACTGCCGAATGACCTCAAAATGACTCATTCCTATTTACATGTCCATGTTAACATCCATGATAAATAGTATGCACAGAAATTCATATACAGCTGTTTACAGTGAATTTCCCCCAGCAAATCTCTGTTTTAGTGTTAAAGGGGGGGGGGGGGGGGTGAGTGTAAAAAAATGGTCGGAAAAAACTCGGTCGGAAACAGACATGTTTTTGTTTGTTGGCCTAACATGAAATGTATTGCATGGTCACTCGGTTGTGCATTTGTCTACAGTATTTCAATATTAGCTTCAGTATAATGCTATTGTGCAACTATGTGGTCCACGGTCCTCATGTAAGAAGGCCCAATAGGAACCTTACACCATGAAACGAATTTACGTTGCAAATTGAATTTACGTTGCAAATTGAAAACGATAATTATACAAATGAGCAAACACCATTCTTCGCGATGTTTCGAAAGTTGTGGGGTTATAAACAGATTGTCGTCTTTATATTATAACAAAGCTGTGAGGTGAGAGATCTTCGCATGTTGTACTTCCCATGGCCACAATTGTCGAGATGTGGGTTGTGTAATCAGAGGAGATGAGTTTTAGGTGCAGGGTAACAACACTGATTATAGACCAAAACAAATTTCTTGCCAAATCCAGGTGTGCTGAATACTCAAGAAGTCGTTCATGTCCGACAATCCTCAGTGATTTCAGGGATCAATGTGTTCATAAACCTATGAAGACATTGAAAGTGATGTCACGTTACGTTCATAGGTTTATGGGCACATTGTCACGATTGTGGGGGTTGGGGGATGGGGGGGGGGGGGGGTGCGTGTCTATGGGAACATCGGTATTAGGTGTATGTAAATATATAAGAAATGAACAGCGGTTTCAATGTGGTCATGGGATTTTGACCGCGAGAAAAATTCAGCAAACTTCGGGGTTCATGCGGAGTTTGCTGATTTTTTATCGCGGTCAAAACCCATGACCACGTTGAATGCGCCGTTTATTATTTATATTTATATACTTACACTCTTTAAAACACTTCTCCAAATATGTCCGTTATTTCGTCAAAACACTTTTTCAAATATCTCCGTTATTTCGTTTATAAAAATAATTTCCTATTTCTATATTTCGCCCCTATTTCGCTGTATTTTCCTATTTCGATTTTTCGTGCTATTTCGCTGTATTTTCATATTTCGCTTTTTCGTTGTATTTCATATTTCGATAATTCGCTATATTTGACATACATGTATTATGGGATATGGGATTATATGATAACCAACATTCTGATAGTCAATCGAACATCTCGTGCAACCTGTGCTCGCGATTAGATGCCACTTGCCATCCAATCGTGAACCTCGATTACATATTGTTTGCTATTAAATCCTTGGCGTATTGGATGACTGGATACTCAAGCAGTCGGTAATGTCCGACAATGCCCGGTGATTTCTGGGACCAATGTGTTCATAAACCTATGAACGACATTGGAAGTGACGTCACGTTACGTTCATAGGTTTATGAACGCATTGAATAAGGGGGCATGTCTACCGTAACGCTATGGGGAAATCGGAAGAGATATCAGGTGTACCGGTATGTAAATATATGCCAATACACACAAAACTGTGGATTCATATACACCATATGGAGATGATGAAATGCACATTATCTGCATGCAAGTTGCAACACTGTGAACACTGCAAAATAAATCGTGACGTTCATTTCACCAGGAATGAAAAATATTCACAAAATTTATGAATGAAAATAATAAGTAATTTACTCTTGGTTTATTCTGTGTGATTGGAGCAAATCGTGTGTTGAAACTGTCAGCTATAATAACTGCTTGGAGAATATCTTCCTGCTTCAATTCATCACGTCGAGAACCCTTACTTTTCGGTGCCATTTTCGTAGAATATTCCATTTGAAGCAGCGGTATTTGACTTTATACGATAGCTTATAATTATGCTATAACCAAACCTATTATGTTTTGTCAAGAATCTCAAATACAATAAAAATATAATATCATAGTTTATTTCAATTTATTCGATTACTTTTATTGGAAAATGTGGAATCAATATTTGATAAAAAAAACCAGTCCTCCCCTTAAGAAATAAGAAGTGGGATCGCCCAATTAAAACCGGAAGTAGAAATCGTAAACATTTTTAAAAATCTGAGTTTGTTAAATCGTATAATTCAAGGTAAGAACGGTTAATAAAGTGCGCAAATGTGAGAAAAATGAAAGATTATGATGTAACCTATTGTGAAGAGTTATATTGAGTCTTTAAAAATGACAAGAAGTTGTTAACAGGTTAATTTGAACTCAAACTGATGCAAGTTACCATTTCTCGATGCACTCCTCTGAGGCTCGGCGAGTCAGTGACTGTAAACAGGTCTGGGAAATGTGAAAAATCACTCAGCTAAAAGAGTTGAAATCAGCTACACTTGATGAATTCAGCTATATATTCTCTCCAACCAGTAAGTTTTATGCAGTGCGGCAAAAATGCTCAAAATTGCATCAAATTTATGTCACAGGTGTCATAAATAATGACATTTGTGAGTCTAGACTATGGCCCAGTATGGGAAGTCGGTAGCCGAGAGGTAACGTACTGGTCTCTCGTGCTAGCGGACCGGGGATCGCAACCTGGTCAGGGTATTCTGACAAAAATCAGAACTCGATCAGATACCAAGTTTGTCAGGCTGAAAAGTCTCATTCGAGATCACTGAATAAAGATCCGAATGCAAAATGCCGACTTCCCCCCATAACAACACTTGTCCAGGTATGTTGTTGTGGGTTCAGTACGCTGTCCGATCGGGCGGGACATTAATGGCTGACCCGTGTACACACCTCGGTGTGTGCACGTTAAAGAACGCTACTATAGAGTCACCACAGGGTTATAAAGTTACTCGGTCGTGGTAGCACCTGGGGGAGCTCATAAAAGCCGAACACAACCGAACATAACCGAACACAAGTACAAATAATGGGAAAGTTCATGAATAAAGTTCATAGGCATGTGTATTCATGTTCACACTATTAATATACGAAGTTTGGTGGAGTTTGGGCCAATAATAAGTGTTTTATTCGATATTTTGTAAGACGCGTTTAGTGTTCGGCATAGAAAAGCCGAACACAAGCTAGCTAGCTTATGTTCGACACTCATGCAGTCACCGGTAATTAATTAACACACAGATGTGGCGTTAGCTGGCGTTTGAGATATATAACTCTATATAGAGTTAGAGTCTACTAAATATACGACCACCTTGTAAATTCAGACATATGTATTCACGTTCAACCTATTACTATATATACGAAGTTTGGTGGAGTTTGCTTCAATAATGAGTGTTTTGTTAGATGTTTTGTATAACGCGTTTGTGTTCGGCATAGAAAAGCCGAACACAATGTGATATGAAAGGAATGAAGATTATTTATTTTGCGCTCAAGATACTTTTTGACGTTTGCTGGGGTTGATTGATCTAGTTTTGCATGTCTTTACTCTTTTAGTCTGACATGGCTTCTTGGCAATAGCCCCGTTTTTCGGTATCGTCAAACGTTAAACACTTTGAGTTGTAGCCTTTCCATGAAGTTACATAAATATTTATTTTTGTAATTATTGGTTATGACATGTCTGCATGTTTGCGACCTCTTCGTAAATTAAGCATTTGTCTATTGTATACCAGGAGACCTTTCTCACTGTTAAAACATTTACCAACTTATTCGCTCACCTTTTCTTGACTCTCAGTCTTACTCATGTTTCTCGTCAAGTTTTGGGAGAGGACTTACAAAAAAGCCACAACAGGCTTGTTGTCTCATCCCTTTCCAATCACCCATAATCACCCATTAGCATTTTTGTAAAATATTCATCTTGTTTTGTATTGTGTATAAATATTGTTTACACCAAGTTTTGCTTCATGTGACGAGTGCATAAGGTATGTGTACTAGCGGGAAAACTTATTTGTCACTCAACGTTTTTACAATTGTTGTCTTTCACGACGGGGCCTATCAAAAGCATGTTTCTATAATAGTAGGCGCCAATAAACACTGAAACTATTTGTCAAAACACTGAACTACAATAGGTGAGAGACCGCCATCATGCAACAACAATTAAAACCTTTCGGATTAGTGACCATGTCAGATATTAATTATCACCTAGCTAGACAGCCGTTAGACTAATCCACGACAAAATTATAACTTGTGTTCGGCTTTTCTATGCCGAACACAAAACGCGTTTTACAAAATATCGAATAAAACAATTATTATTGGCCCGAACTCCACCAAACTTCGTATAGTAATAGTGTGAACATGAATACACATGCCTATGAACTTTATTCGTTATATTTCCCATTATTTGGACTTGTGTTCGGTTATGTTCGGTTGTGTTCGGTTGTGTTCGGCTTTTATACGTACCGGCACCTGGACCTCCACATAATCCTCAGCATATTGAGGGTGATGGAGTATCAAGTAGACATAGACATTGACAATGTTGACTGTTAGTGTTGACTAGTTGAGTGTTGTTGTGTTCTGTAATTACTATGACGTTGATACAAGGACTCTCGTGCTTGAAGATGTCATGATCCCAGTCCTAAACGAGAGAATCTGACAAAGTGCTGCCATTTCTCACAATACTGACATTACTGTACCACACAGACATTGCCCTGAATTGGCCTGAAAATAGTGAAATGACATACGGTACTATACTGGACTTGTTCCTGTAATTTGGTATTAAATATGTATACAGTAGGATGCCAAATTGAAACATTCTAGTCAACAAATGTTTGTGAGTCTATTTCAAGATTCAAGATTCAATAAGATTTATTTCGTATTCAATATAATTATAATACATATATATCAACAGGACCCCACAAAAAGTATAACTTGCAAGGGCAGGGCCCTTATGCTTGTATAATGATACAGTGTTATGTGTACGTATATTGGGTGAATATAGTGCGGGTGCGTATTTACAATGTGTGTATTATTGTATAGAGATGGGCAAGAAGGGGTGGGGGCATATGGTGGGGGGGGGGTCGGGTTGTGAGATGGTGATTATAGTCATTTTTTTTTTAGTTGTTATGCTTTATCTGGTAGCCAATATGATTATCGTGATGTCTTTATGCTGAGACCTGCGCGATCGTCTTGCAATTTTCAATAATGTGGGGAATACCAGTATTTAAGGTGATCAATGAAATATGGGTGTGAATACTGCTTGATTTGGTTGAGGAATTGGTTAAGGTTATAGACAAGTTGATTATTTTTGCACTGTTGTTCAGATGAGTGACAAATAGTAACACATGGAGGAAAAGTGGCATAAATTTGTTTGGCCTGTTCCTCACCGGGAGAGCTGGCCAGGAGAGGGAGGATTATACTATGAGAATAAAGAGAAGTTCATTAATTTCTGCCCCCTCTTCTGGACAGTCTCTGCCTTAAGGGACTGCTGGCTGGTATTGCCTTAGTATATATAATAGGGGAGAGAATACATACAAACTGGATTGTTATTTGATATTTGGAGTGTATTTATTAATGAAATGTGATTTTAGGTACTTATGATATTTGTCACTGGTTTCTACGCGAAGCTTACAGTCACATGGGAGTTCATTCCATAGACATCTGGCTCTGGTTGATATGACACTTCTTGCTTTTTTTGTTCTTCTGAATTCACAATATAGATTTGAATTTGCTTTGAACCGGGTATTGTGGTTATGGATATCATGTATATTAGTAAATATTGAAGACAGCGATTTGGGGAGTTTCTTTTGATGGAAATCATGTAAAAAAATTATTAGTTGCATGTTTCCAATGTCATTCATCAATAGCAAATTGTGGTCCCTGCATATTTCTGGTATGCTTTTTTTTGCGTAAGATAGTGTGGCGATAGCTTTGTTTTGTATTTTTTCAAGATTTTCAAGGTTTTTCTTTGTTGTTGCACTCCATATGGCATTACAATATGTGAGATGTGGGATAATCAGTACAGAATAGATTGTTTTCATTGTATCTCTGGGTATGAAATCACTGATTTTTCTCATGACTCCTAAATTTTTTGACAGTTTTTTAGTAATAGATTCCACTTGCATATTCCATGATAAATTTTCTTCAATAATAATTCCTAGGAATTTAGTGTTTTTAACTCTTTGTATCTGATTTTCATTGATCTTGAGCTCGGGTAGGACAGTTATTTTTTTGCATAGATCTGTATTCGTAAATATCATGTAATAAGTTTTTTCTAGGTTTAGAGATAGTTTATTAGCAAGAAACCATTTGCTCATTGTCTCCATTTCTTTGTTGACTACATCATATGCCTTATTTATATCTTTATTAGAGTAAAATGCATTTGTATCATCAGCAAATAATATTAGATTCAGGTCCTTACAAATATTTGGAAGATCGTTCATATATATCAGAAAGAGTAGAGGGCCAAGTATAGATCCTTGTGGAACTCCACATATTATGTCTGTTTGTGAAGACAAGTGGCCTTCATATTGTACAGATTGTTTTCTATTAGTCAAATAGCTTTGGAACCAGTTCAGTGCAACCCCACGACATCCATAGTTTTCAAGTTTATTTAGCATTATATTATGATTTATTGTATCAAATGCCTTTGATAGATCAAGGAATACCCCAATGGTGTGTTCTCTATTATCTAGGGCTTGGGTAATTTTCTCTAAGAGATCAGTTAGTGCCAGAATAGTTGAGTGATTCTTTCTGAAGTCATATTGACTTCTATATAGCATATTGTATTTGGTTAAGTATTTGTTCAGTCGGTTGTACATCATTTTTTCTAGGATTTTGGAAAATACAGGTAGCACAGAGACTGGCCTGTAGTTACTTAATGTGGTTGGGTCTTTAGCTTTGAAAATAGGTACAACTCTGTCTATCTTCATGAGGTCTGGAAATATTCCTTTAGCAAGAGAAAGATTGCATATATGTGTAATGGGTTTAATAATAAATTCGCTACAATGTTTCAATATTGAACACTTGAGATCATCAATACCGGCAGCCTTTTTTGCACTGATATTTTTGAGAATTTCTATGACTTCAAGTTCATCTGTTGGTTGGATAAAGAATGAAGAACACTTAGGTTGATTAAGGTAATCTGCTGGATTCTTGTTAGATTTAATTTTTGAAGCAAGGGTTGGTCCAATATTGGTGAAGAATTCATTGAATTTGGTAGCAATTTCCTCTTTGTTATTAATATATTTATTTTCATAAAAGAACTCTGTTACATTTTTGCTTCCCTTTTTCTTGTTGAGAATGTTTTTAATCAGTTTCCATGTGCCATCGATATTACCTTCATATTGTTGGAATTTCCTATGATAATAGTGTTGTTTAGCAGTACGGATAATTAAATTTAGTCTATTCCTATACTTCTTGTATCGATCATTATTATAGTATGTTCTGTTCTTAATGAATATTTTATATAGTTTATTCTTTCTTCTAATGGAATTCAGTATACCTGCTGTTATCCATGGATTGCAACGATTAGAAGGTTTGATTTTCTTTCTGATGTTTGGAAAATTATTATTGTAAATGTTTGTTAATGTTTCGTGGAAAGAATTGTAGGCTTTGTTGCAATCCTGGTTGTCTAACACCATAGTCCAGTCAATTTTGGATATTTCAGTTATAAAATTTTCTTTGTTTCTTTTTGAATAGTCTCTTTGTCATATAAATATGTCTTTCTTATTCATTGTTTTAGTTCCATTGCTCAAAAGGAGATAGATAGGCATGTGATCTGTAATGTCTTCCACGAATATACCAGCATTGATAGATGGGATGCCAAATTGACATTTAATAAATAATTGAGCTTAAGCGCAATAAGGAACAATTGCGCTTAAGTGCAATAAGGAAATTCCTTATTGCGCTTAAGTTAAGCGCAATAAGGAATCTCTTATTGCGAGAATCTATTCTTATTGCGCTTAAGCACAATAAGAGCTAATTGTGCTTAAGTGCAATAAGAGCTAATTGCGGCGTTATTGCGCTAAAGCGCAATATTTAAGGAATATTCCTTAGGCCAAAACGAAGAATACCTGTGTTTAGGGTAACCCGCCCGCCCCTACTCAAAACCTGCCGCCAAATTCCATTTTATAGTTTTTCAAAAATTTCCTCCGACTTCATTTTATTTTTTTGTAATTAGGAATTCGCAACTACGGAATTAGCTTAAACAAGTAAACCATTTCCTTGCAAATATCGTCAATTCACGAAAAACGGAAGTGCCGCCATTGTTGTTGTAGTATATTCGTATTCCTTCGTCATTGTTCGGCAAAATTTCTCGAAAGCGGAAACCAGAAAACATGCGATACTTGGGCCGGAATATGTATTAACTAGCAAATCGAAAGTAACCGGATATTTTGCCGATTGCACATGGCGATTGAATATGGCGGAAACACTTCCGTGTGCAGATAGATCCTGCGTTTTAGCTATTAAACTTCACAAATGCGTTCATTTGAATCAGAATAGAAACATCATGGCGTCAACAATAGCACAGACATGTTGTCGTGCGTGAACCGGTACCACACGGATTCTGAACTGACAGAAATTTTGAATATTTCGCAAAATTTCTTAGTATTCGAGTCGGTGGATAAACAAAATATCATAAGTGTCTTGTGTGGGAAATTGAACAGTAATATGTCCACTCGTAGGATTTGGCCTGTAATATCCCGAGCTTCAGCGTGAACATAAACCGTTTAATTTCCAACACTAGACACTTATTCTATATATAATATCATTTAATATCATGCTGTATACATGTCATTGAACTTCTGTAACACCATTAAACTGATAAAAGCTACCATGACATTGATTAGTGTGACAATGACTTGCCCAAGCTTTATACGAGTGACACTGGCAGACGATTAGAAGGCACGAATACTTAAATACTATTCCCCGTGAAAAATAAAAAGTAACGCCTGCCCGCCCCTGTTTTTTTCCCTCATGTTACCCTAAACTCAGGTATTCTTCCTTTTGGCCTTATTGCGCTTAAGCGCAATTAGCCACATTACATAAACTCCCTATAATTCAAATTGTGTAGTCCATGGTACAATGGGTGGAGCAAATATAGGATAATTCTACTATTTGCAGAGAGCATCGAGAGCTCATTTTTCACTACAAAGAACATGTGACGACTCGGCACCCATTGATGTCACATGCAAACTTTTTTATTCTTGTGTAAAACCGATATTGACTTATGGATCTGAAATATGGGGTGACTATTCAGAAAGCCGCAAGGAAAATCCCATCGAAAAATTCCACACACAATTTTGTAAACGAATTTTGGGATTATTTAGGAACACATCTAATAAGGCTGTATTAGCCGAAATGGGTAGATTTCCAATCTATATCAATATATTAAGGAACATGATAGTCTATTGGCTTCGAGCTAACACTTTGTGTGATAAACGATTGGTGTATAAATGTTTAAAATTGATTTCTTGTGATGCAGATAATGAGTGGTTACAGTGTATTAAAAATAACTTATATAAATATGGATTTGGGTACGTGTGGGAATCACCAAAATTAGTCAACATAGATACTTTTGGGGAGAAATTTCAATCCCGATTACAAGACCATTTCCGACAAGCATGGAGGAACCTTGATATAAAAGGTGCATGTGCAGAAAATAGTAAATTATAATTTATGGGAAAAATCAAAACAGATTTTTAAACAAGGGCTTCTTATTTAACAACGTTATCTCGAAATGAAAGACGTCCAATATCGAAACTTGTTACAAGCTCGCACAAGCTAGAAATAGAAATAGGCAGACATGTGAAACCTAATCCAATCCCCGTAGAGGAACGAACTTGCAAACAATGTAGTCATAATATTCCCGCTAAAGATAAACCTATCGAAGATGAGTCTCACTTTTTATTACACTGTCCGAAGTACCACAATCCTAGGCAAGTATTTAGCAGTTACGCGAAGAATGTGATATCAAATTACGATGTGTTAGACGAGCGCCAAAAGCTTCAAGAAATATTCAAATCTAATGATAAACAACTGAGCAGAGCTCTAAGTAAATATTTAATTGAAGCCAAAATATTACGACAAAAATCACTCAGCACAAATATTCTAGTCATATATTTTATTTGCATGTTTATGTATATATATATATATTTTTTTTTTTCTTTCTTTGCCATATCCTGTATCCGTATAGCGATTGCGCAATAAAGTATCTATCTATCATGATGGAGATATTAATTGCGCTTAAGCGCAATAAGGATGTAATTGCGCTTAAGCGCAATAAGAATATTCCTTATTGCGCGCTTTAATAAGCGCATTAAAGCGCAATAAGAATATTCCTTATTGCACTTAAGCGCAATAAGAGATTCCTTATTGCGCTTAAGCGCGATAAGATATTCTTTAGTGTTCAAACGACTCTGGGATTCTGGAGTCGACTAGTAGAACCCCAAAAGTCGAGTCAAGTCGACTAGTCGGCCAAATACATCACCAACCTTATACTAATGAAACACATGTGAAAGAAAATTACAAATTCCATGCCATCATCACAATATTTACACTCTACTGTGATCGGAGAATTGAATCACGTGACACGTCACGTGGTTTTGTTGCAAATGAACCGGTGCTCTAGAAACCCACCGATCGCAAATAAGTTCCCTACGAATCTACGATGTTAATGAGAATAAATAATTGAGGAAATAATTGAGGGATTTTCTGCCAGGGTATAGAAAATAAACGATACCCAGTCTCAGAGTCAGCTCAAAATAAAAAAAACAAAAGTAAACACACACACTGTGTGACACACATTTAATGATTATATATACGATGATGTGTACATAGGCCTACTTTGTAAGTTGCCATAACTTCCGTAAGGCGTACGTAGCAAGCGGAGAGTTAGACTCAGTTAGTATCGACAAACACTTTTTTGGAAGCCCCTCCCTCTTTACCTGTGTTGGTTAGAAATGCGCACTACAAATTTTTGCGTCCGCGGTATAGGGAGTATGAAATGTGCGCGAGCGTAGAAACTAAATGACGCAATGCAAAAGACCACGTGGCATTAACCTGGAACATGCATGAGACGTCGGTCAAGTACGCCGCGACCTAATATTTTCTGATTATGGACCACGTGCTTTTTATAAGTCAAATATAGAGTTACTGCTCTTGTATTGAAAATGAGTAGCGGTTAACTTGAATTATCGCATTGGCGAATTTCGGCGTAGTTCTATGTCAAGCTTGACATTATGACATATGTTTGGACTTTGGAAAGCTTCTTGAACATAGACTAGCTATCTTTGCTGCTTTTCTGACCCACATTTAGTGAAATCATGCTTTGTCAAGGCCAGCTGATGAGATTATATACTGTATTCCGACTAGTCGACTGTGGAAGTTAGAGTCGATTTTCCGACAAACCAAAGTCGACGATTATTTGTCTACTAATCGTTTGAACACTAATATTCTTTATTGCGCTTAAGCTCAATAAGGGATTTCCTTATTGCGCTTAAGCTCAATTATTTATTAAATGTTAATTTGGCATCCCATATGAGTCAGGAGATTCAATGTTATTAGTGTGACTGGCTTCTCTGGAAATCATCGGCACCTTGAGCAGTGTTTGTGGCCAATCAGTCCATGTGTTGTACAAATTCCAGTATTATACCAGGAACTCAGCATTAACTTTTTTGGAATTTCGGATGATTCTTTTGCATCATTTGCACCAGTGGAGGAGAATTCCAAGGGTTATGAACTGTATTTTATCTTGATGTAATTAATTGACTAGGTCATTCCACTTGTATATTTACCCCAATTGACGGAGATGCACTGTAAAATCATCGGCGGGAATATCAATAAAACCTTAGCCATAACCATACCACTAACGGTTACTAGCACAGGAGTAAACTACTTGTGTTCTGAAGAAGTTGTGCTCCGAAATCGATGTTTAAAGGTTTAGTTTAAAAGAAAAAAAAACCCAGCACTTATGATGTACCATACCATATGAGATAGTATGTCATTTCAGGGTAATATCTGTATGGTATTGTGAGAAGTGGCAGCACTTTGTCGGAGTAATGATCCCAAATTCTTTCGTTTATGATGGGATGATGATATTTTCGATGAAATTTTGAGCATTTTTGCCGCAGTTGGAGAGCATGGCTGTAAAATTCATAAAATTTTATGAGAATCAAAACATAGCATTTCTACAGGGAATCAAGGCTTTTAACAAGAATCAAAATGAGAATCATGATTCTGATTCTCGTCGGATTTTAAGGCCTGGAGAGTATAATATATAGCTGAATTCAGCAAGGGTAGCTGATTTCAGCTATTGTAGCTGATTTTTCACATTTCTCAGACCTGGTAAATGCACACCATGTCCATTTATGAATACATAATTAACATAAATGCACACCAGCCTCGAAGAATGTCACGACACGTTTCATAGTGTTCTCTACACAAATGCACGCATGTTGATATTTTTGCAAGTTCGATCAAACAATAATGCAGTTCTTTTGGTCCCTGCGAATCGATTTGATGCAATTCAGAATATTTTGTAAGATTCTATTAGAAATTGGCTGTCTTGATTCAAATTATATCGAATCATTGGCACCAGTTGCATTCTCATTACTTCAACGGACAACATTGCTTTTTCATGAAGATAGATTATGATACCAATGAAAGACCTCCCATACAAACACTGTGTGGACTGAGCTAAACTATATACATGTAGACCACCGAAGCATTGCACGACTGATGAATCAGTGATGATACTGATCTAGCAAAATTTCATATAATTATGTCAAACTTCAGCTGCGTGTTTGCGATTGCTTACTGACTTCATTCTTGTTTATGATACTTTTTCAAAATTTTATAGCAGAAATGGCCACAAAGAATGCACACATAATTGGTTAACTGCGAATTTTATCCATTTATGGATCATATTTACATTATATACCGACGATCACTTATCGTCATTACAAAATGAGAAAATTGATACTGTTATGGCCACTCAGTCAAGTGATATCTACGTCTTCACTATTGATATGTCTGACGTAATGATTCGATTCAAGTTTCGATGCGATTCGGAATCATTTGGCTGATTCGATTTGAAATGAAGATGCACGATTCGCAGGGCCCTAATGTGTATCATATTACAGGGAATCAAGTATTTTCTGATGATTTGAATGTTTAAAAGAGAAAAATATGCAATGTTCTCTCAAGTTTACATGTCTATTATGTGTATTTGACTCATCTGGCTATTAAACTGTATTTAGTTGATGAACTCTTAGCTCCAGTTAAAACATGTAGGTTTTCTTAATTCATGTGTAAATCATTTTAGAACACTAAATTAGTGTATTGTGAAATTTATTGTATCATGTATTGCGATTTGTATTGTATCACGACCAAGAGTAAGAGACCTACCGATATTATGCAGTTTTCAGTAGTGAATCTGTCCAAGAGGAGGTCTAGTGAACAATTTTGAATGAATGGCCATTTCCATGCAAATCTCCACAGCAAAAATTACATTGCAAATTTTTCTTGGTATGAAATTGTGAATTTGGGAGATATTGAAAACAAAACATATTTATTTGCTGGGAATTTTTCCATAAGAATGTTGGTGTATTTATTATTAGTCGAGTTTTTCGATTTATGCTTGTACATGTAGCTGCCAGATTTATGCTTAGGCGGGCGCGATAACTCAAACAAACGTTAACCGATTTAATTGATATTTAGTATATGGGTCTGTTGCAACAATATTTAGATCAAATTTGCAAAACCATGTTTGTCCTATCATTTATATGAGCATTATGGGCTTTGATCAATTTCAATGATATTTGGTATTTGAGTCTTGGATCACCTCTAGATGGGAGCTGTCAAATTTTAACGATTTTTGTTGGAAAAACATGGCTGTCGGAAGCCATCTTGGATTTACTCTTTGCATCACTAAATCATTTAGCACACCCTACAAAGCATATCCCTCATCCAATCATCCAAACTTCATATGGATCCTCGGAGTGAGCTTGAGATGGGTGTTTACCATTTTTCCAAATTCTGTTAAAAAACATGGCTGCCAGTGGCCATCTTGGATTTTACTCTTTGTATCACCAAATCCTTTAGCACACCTTACAGGTCACAATTCTCATCCAATCGTCACCAAACATCATATGGATCTTCGGGGTGACTCTAGATGGGAGCCTTCCTTTTTTGCTGAAAATATTTTTTAAAAACGTTGCCACCTTCAGCCATCTTGGATTTCAAATACGAATCTTGGATTTCAAATACGAATCCATCAGCACACTCTGCATAGGGATGTGGGTAGAGGGTCATCATCATTGGGGGGCGTCCACGTTGAAATTTGCAACTGCACCAGGCTAAACTCCAGAGTTTGTCATGTAATACCAACTGCACCCCAACCCCTTGACTTGAAATTTCCAAACCGGCATCTCACAGCCTTGATTTTAGTTTATTAGGTACTCAATCCGATTTGATGGTCCCCATATCATCAGATTCCAACAACAACAAGTTTTTTTGAAATGCCACTTCAGTTATCAGAATTGAGTAATTGCCCAAAAATAATGCTAACTATAGTATAAAATTGCCCAAAACCTGTTATTTATCAACATTTTGTTCAATGAAATTTTGCCAGTTTGTCAAATATCTGACACAAAAAAGCCACTTGATTTTAGAGTTATCCATCTTCATCCGCAATTTGATCTGAGAACGTCTTCTCATCGACTGTTTACTGGCCACTTAAAATTATCAGTAAAAAATAATAGATTTCAAACATCGATATCTGATCACTCTGAGCTTTGATGGGTGGGTTCCTCGACTCGAATCAAATATTTTTTACCCCCGAAGCCAAGGAAATAGTAATTTGCGAGCGTTAATTTGGATTATGCATCTTTAATTAATATTAGTCTTTAACTGACTACCGAGGAGAATTTTGAAATCTGATCCGAAAAACAGCAAAATACTTGCATCTAGAAGTCTAAATCCAGGCAAATTTAGGCTTCGAGTTTTAAATTGATTATCAGTTATTGAACCAGGATCCCTCCGCCCAGTGGGAGAAAATATGAAAACTGCAAATCCTAGCATCTAGAGATGTACAGGAAACTTCAGGCCTTGATTTAAAAAAAAATTAATTAGCAGTTTTTGCAGGACACCTCATAACCAGTGAGATAAAAAATTTTAAACCTGAAACCTGGAAACTGTAAAATCCTAACATCTACAGTACATGTAGACTGGCACCAATCTCTCCAAGTGTTGGAAATTTCGGACATGACCAGACCTGACACCCACCCCCCCCCAAGGTTGGAAAATATCCAACTGATGTCCATAATGATCGGTATATGAGACTTGCTCAATTAAGTCTTGATCGATTGCGAAATCCGGCCAGTTACGAGTATTGTGGACTGAGTTAAGGCCCTTAACCCTTTACCCAACAGAACGGCCCTGTGCCAATGCATTCTCTTATATATGCGAGTCGACCATAGGTCGCCTCGCATATATAAGAGAATGCATTGGCTTAGCACATATTAAAAATGATAAAATTGTCAAAGAATGTAGAAAAATATTATAAAAATTGTTAAAAAATGTAAGAAAAAATTCTAAATTTTTTTTAGGCCAATGCATTCTCTTATATATGCGAGGCGACCTATGGTCGACTCGCATATATAAGAGAATGCATTGGCACAGGGCATAACTGTAACCATCACAATGTGGTCAATGAACCGGTTCCAATGATATCCATATTTGTATGGTTCTATTGAGACAGACCGAAGATATTTTAGGCTGTTGAAGCTTTATTTTGGCGTTTTTGGCCGGTTTGTTGGGTAAAGGGTTAATTAGATCATTTTCATGAATTTTGATCAGGATAATTGGAACAAATATCAACTGATTTCATTGATATTTGGCATATGAGACTTATTTAACACTATCTTGATTGAGTTTGAAAATGAGCAAGATCTGCGTATTATGGGCGATGTTACAGCCCTTAATTAGTTCTTTTTCATGAATTTTGATCGCGATAGTGCGATAACTTGAACAAATATCAATCAATTTTGTTGATATTATGTAAATGAGATGTGCTCAACAATGTCTACATTAACTTATAACCGAACCGCAATTAAAGGTGGTAAAAGAACCGTGGTTATATTCCTTGACTGCCGATACACTGTAGCTAACTGCTAAGTTTCATTTCTATGACATATTTAATTATAATGGATGTTACAGTTTCCTTCCAGTTGATGTCAGATTACATGCGTTAAAAACACAATCCTCTTGTGGTTTATAACACATTTAAAGTCTATTTGGGAGGCGACTAATTAATTATGATGAATAAGGCGACATACAGTAATGCCCTAATTAATCGACTCCATAACCACAGCAGAATTATGGGTAACTTTTCAGGATTTAGTCGGAAATATGGCTTGTTGCCATTCATCGGATAGCTCTCTCCTGAAAAGTTACCCATAATTCTGCGGGGAGAGCATTCCGATGAATGGCAACAAGCCATATTTCCGACTAAATCCTGAAAAGTTACCCATAATTCTGCTGTGGTTAAGAAGTCGATTACTTAGAGCATTACTGTAGAGATAGGGTTATGTTAAGAATTCCATTATAAGCTTGTGTTGATATGATCACTATCTTCTTCAGATGAATTGTGTGAAGCCTGTAGGTGATTGTCACAACCTAATAAAGATATCGGCCTGCAGCATGTCTAACCCTAATAAAGATATCAGTGACTTCTATCTGCCTTGGGGAGGAGGCATACCGGTATTCACACCAATGTAAATTATATAACAACAGTCGAGATAAGATTTGTTTGAGTTCATGGTTTCATCAGATGATTATATGTGCATTTGATGCATTTTCATCTCTCTCCACATGGTTAATCAAAGGCATTCCATAAGCCTGGAGCATGTCTGCTATTTGGGTCATTTTTTGCATATTTTCCTTGACGCAAGTTTTTTTTTACATTGAAGAAAAAAGTACTCTAGGCTCGCTTCTTAACCCTTTACCCAACAAACCGGCCAAAACCGGCCAAATAAAGCTTCAACAGCCTAAAATATCTTCGGTCTGTCTCAATAGAACCATACAAATATGGATATCATTGGAACCGGCTCCTTGACCACATTGTGATAGTTACAGTTATACCCTGTGCCAATGCATTCTCTTATATATGCGAGTCGACCATAGGTCGCCTCGCATATATAAGAGAATGCATTGGCCTAAAAAAATCTTTTTTTAACACTTTTTACCATTTTTTCTTACATTCTTTAACAATTTTATAATTTGTAATGTGTTAAGCCAATGCATTCTCTTATATATGCGAGGCGACCTATGGTCGACTCGCATATATAAGAGAATGCATTGGCACAGGGCCCTTCTGTTGGGTAAAGGGTTAATTTTATTATGGCTGCAATGATTCAGAATATTCATGATGTGATGCGCATCATGATGCAAACTTAAGTTGTTGAACCTGATAGATGTCACTTCATTGAATAAGTTTGTAAAGTTGTAATGTCAGCAATGTTTATATGTTCCTCTAGTGATGCATAATGTTACTAAATCTGATTAAATATGCATTCTTAACTTCTAACCATATGAAATAATGTACTGGGTATACCATGTGTGAATGCACACACAAGTCTCTACATTAATGAGTTCATAAAGTTGACAGCTAAGTCTGATTGTAATTTTTCAGTTTAGTTTAGAATTACCTGCACATTTATTATTGGGTACAGGTACCGGTAGGTCATTATGAAATTGAGTGGGTCAGAATAGTAGGAAGCTGTAAGAAATTTTTATGTGTATCCCTACCATGTATGGTACTCATAGTGCCCCTGTCCAGTTTACGGTATATGTTGCTCGCTAGTGATGCATAATGTTAGTAATTCTGATTCAGATTAAATATCCATTCTTAACTTCTTACCATATGAAAGGGTATACCATATGTGAATGCACACACAAGTCTCTACATTAATGAGTTCATAAAGTTCAAAGCCAAGTCTGATTGTAATTTTTCAGCTTAGGTCAAAATTACCTACACATTTATAATTGTGTAGGTCATTATGAAACTGTGTACATGAGGTCAGAATAGTAGGAAGCTATATTAAGAGCAACTTTTATGTGTACCCCTACCATGTACATGTACATGTATGGTGCACATAACGTCCACGTCCGTTTATTTAATCCTCTAGTGATGCAGAATGTTACTAAATCCGATTCAGATTAACCTTTTCATGATGGGAGCTGCGTTGGTGCAGCATTGAAGATCCTGTGCCAGTGAATTCTCTTATATATGTGTGTCTCCCATAGGAAGCATCGCATATATAAGAGAACGCACTGGCTTACCAGATCAAGGTAAATACATGTATTGTTAGACCAATGCATTCTCTTATATATGTGAGGCACCCTATGGGTGACTCACATATATAAGAGAATGCATTGGCTCAGTGTTTTCACAACATTTCAGGAAGCTTCAGTCATGGAAGTGTTAAATATCCATACTTAACTTCTTACCACATGAAATAATGTACTGGGTATACCATATGTGAATGTATACAAGTCTCTTCTTTAATGGGTTCATAAAGTGCAAAGCAATAAAGTTTTAAGTTCTACAGTATGGCTGTGGTATCTGGTGCACATGAACTGGCCTCTCCTAAACAAATATAGTTTACCCTATACTATACCTCTACACTGGTGCACATGAACCGGCCTCTCCTAAACAAATATAGTTTACCCTATACTATACCTCTACACTGGTGCACATGAACCGGCCTCTCCTAAACCAATATAGTTTACCCTATACTATACCTCTACACTGGTGCACATGAACTGGCCTCTCCTAATCAAATATAGTTTACCGGATACCTCTACACTGGTGCACATGACCCGGCCTCTCCTAAACAAATATAGTTTACCCGATACCTCTACACTGGTGCAGGGACCATCCTAGATAGTGACTTGGGGAGACATCTTCTCCTTAAATTGTGTCACTTCTCCCTAAATTTGTCCCAGGGAGAAGTGATTTCTCTCTCATATATCAGTTTGTCCCAACAGCATATTTAAAGATTATTTACTGATTATAATGGTGTTCTTACTCACTATAATGGTTTTATAAATGGGCTTTTGTGTTGCATAATTCTTATTGATCATAGAAGGGTGATGTTCCGGTGTAATTGAACTTCAGCCATTGTTACTAGAAGGGTGATGTTGGGGTGTAAATTGAACGTCAGCCATTGTTACTTCTCCTTGATAACAGTCTACATCTCCTTAATAACCAAACAACAAGGAGAAGTGACTTCTCCAAATTTTAAACCTCTAGTCTGGTCCCTGTTCTATCACACAGGTATGAAACCCTCATGTATTTATCCAATGGTTTAATTAACCCTTCATGACGCGAGCTGCGCTGGTGCAGCATTAACCCTTTGAGTGCCAGGGGCCGATCTCATCGGCCCTAAACCTACAAAATAAGTCTGTTAAAGAATATAAGAATAAATTATTAAAATTGTAAAAAATTGTAAAAAAAAAAAAAATGTTAGGCCAATGCATTCTCTTATATATGCGAGGCGACCTATGGTCGACTCGCATATATAAGAGAATGCATTGGCACAGGGTATATGGGTTGATACAAAAGTCGACCTGGCACTCAAAGGGTTAAAGCATTGATAATTAATCATATTATTAATAATTATCAAAAAGAACAGTATTTTACAAGACATTTGTGTAAAATTCCTTGAATTTTTTATTCATATAAGTGGAAGTTCTATGCAAATATTCAAAATTAAAATAGTGAAATCTATTGGAAATGGTTTGTGAAATTGGTATTTTTGACAGTACATGTATGTTTAACCCTTTCTATACTAAATACTTAATGATGAGTAGTTCCCTTAGAAATGGTCATTTGTTGGAACTTATTATCTGCACATTCCCACCAGTGAATATGAATCGTTCTGCATGTGTATTTTTTCATTTGCTCATTTTTTCTGGATAACCCTCCAAATGAATGATAGTCTATTCCAATGTATACTCTTATCACTGCATGGGAGAATCCAATTAATATAGAAAGGGTTAACATAACCTAATCTAACCACAATTCCATGACATACTCCCACTGATTTTAATTGAATATATGACTATCACTTTATGTAATTTGACATTCCTATTAACTGCGATAACTGATGGTGAAAAGACACACACTTTTATTTAAGGCCTTTCAAACTAGAATTGTTGCTTATCATCAGCGTCCATCTGGAAAAAAATCGCCCGCCTCTGATATTATTATGTTTTGTATTCTTGTATATACAGTGAAAATAGAATGTTTATATCATATTTTTGATAATATTCATTGCATGGTTTATGAATGTATTTAAAGTATGGCGTTCTCATAAATTGAGTTTCAACCCGATAATGGAAGTGAGTTAACACATGTTCCTACTAATCACAAAGTAAACAAATGCAGTTGTTTCCGTTTAAGTACAGTATCTGTATCTCTAGGTGCAGGAACCAATTCTGGTTTTAGGCGCACTGGGTTGAGGATGATGTTGATTCCATGGGGCTGTGTCCTCAGGTTCAGTGATTCCATCGTTGCTTCAGAACAACTCGGGATCACTGTTGCACACGAACTGGTCTTCCTGTTGGTTCCAGTCCAGGATCGTCTTGTTGAAGAAATAATCTGTTAATTTTACAGTAGAGATGGGCGGTACTCGGTATTTACCATGCGGTATCGGTATCAGCGTAATACCGATTTACCATACCGAATCAAAACTAAAAATACCGTTTTTTGGTAATGAAATTATTCATGTGTTGCCAACGTATGTGCGTCACCTTGTCACCGCGGCCGTGACATGCATGAATTGTATGACCAGTCAACTGTAAGCAACGAGATTCGGTTAATTATGATAACTCGGTGTAACAAGTCGGTACTACATGTATTAGTCTATAATTGAAACATTGTTACATCAAGGGCACAGCTGCCCGACGGCATCTTTGATCTTTACGACATATTAATGACAATGTAACTAACATCATGATGTATGACTACTCATAGCTGGAGCGTTATGTGTCAATTTCGGTATCCGTTCAAATGGAAAATGCGTGGGCAACTCGGTATCTGTGTCCCAAGTTGGATCGAAGCATGTGGAATCGAAGCACGTGTAATGGGGGGTCCCCATGCACAACAAATTGAAAACCCCACAGGTTACTTTATAATTAGACGGTGATGCAATAGCGATTGATATACGCATTGCAGATTTTTGATACAACCTGATCTTGTCAATTGCAAATAGCACATCTTCTTGGAAAGTTGTGCACAAAAATGTCGGTATAAATATGTTTATATCCTACTATAAACTACTTTATTAAACATATACATGTAAATACTTACCGGTTTATTATACATATGTGCCTATATCTGACCAAAAAAGATCGCGTGATAACTTTAAATTAACACTTGGGCACCATATGCGACTGGTAGCCTGCCTGCTACAAATAAGAGGGACTCTTAAATTGTATACATGAATGGTATATCACGCTGCAAGGAGGAGAATATGAACCACCGCGGGTTTGGGCATCTGCTGTTCGGAAATTGTCATGGCCGGTTTGCCAATTTTCATGACATCGCGCGAACGTTCATAAATTTGTGAATTGTGATCACTGATTACTACTCACAATTCTATTCACTCATGGAAATGTTACGAAAATTAAATTGACATGAAAAAATATTGTAGTCATGCTCTTATTCTTTTCAAATCAGTGCGACGACATGCGTGTAAATCATCAAAGAGATGTGTGAATATTACTTAATTGCGTAGGTCATTTTGTTGCCTAATTTAGGTATTGTCACGAATGTAGTAAATCCGTGAACCGTGGTCATATATACATGTATATTGTTCAGCTAAAAACTTGAATTACAATAATTTACCGGGAATATCTGCTTTGGTCTTATAATTTAATAGCAATACCGATTATCGTACCGATACCGAGGTAAATCAACGAAAATTTACCGATACCGATACCGAGATTGAAATTTCAATACTGCCCATCTCTATATTACAGCTAGTATGCCATGGCTTGAAAGTTTTTTCATTTTTACATTCTCCTTTTTCAACATTGTTTGTTCACACACAGTCTGTGAATTTTCTGGCCATGATCTTTCGGCCTGATTTCTTTGGTGTCAGATAGTCATTCGCGTTTATTGCTGGCACCATCCCCTCAACTATCTTGTGAAACTGGATGTGGCACTGTCGCTCTTCTAAAGGCTGTTGATCGAGTTCCTCTAGCATGGTGGTGACTGATGCTCCTTGGCGACTATAATTGTTCTTTATGAACCTAGCGCTCCTTCACTGTACTTTTTCGAGGTGGTCAATGTCTTTCTTTAGGTGGGGGGGGGGGGGGGGGGTGCCCATAATACTGCTCCATATTCGAGCGCCGATCTCACTGTAGCAATGTAAGTTATCTTTTTGCATTTCTCTGAAGCATGTCTGATGTTTTGTCTTAGAACACGGTTTTGCTTTCTTTGTTGTTTTCCTAATGTGGGCTGACCATGTCAGATCGTTGGAGAAGGTTATGGGATCTGCAGTACACAGTAAAATCTAAAGGAGCTTGAAAATAGGACTGACAATTGGGGGATGCACTTCAATTCCAAATAAATATAACATCATCATATAGTAGTATGTACCAACTGGGAGACCACATACGGTCTCCCAGTTGGTACATACTACTATATGATGATTTGTTCTTGGTGCTCATGATGTTATATTTATTTGGAATTGAAGTGCATCCCCCCCCCAATTGTCAGTCCTATTTTCAAGATCCTTTAGATTTTTTTGCAGCGTGTGGTCAGGGCCCAAGCTAGGGGTTGAAAACAGGGAGAAGTGATTACTCCCTCTGGAGATTTTAGGGAGACTTCAGCTCAAAATAGGGAGAAGTGGAGAGACTTAAGAATAACAAACACTTGTTAATTTTCAAATATCAATTTATTTATAACATCAATAAAAAGATTAACCCTTTACCCAACAAACCGGCCAAATAAAGCTTCAACAGCCTAAAATATCTTCGGTCTGTCTCAATAGAACCATACAAATATGGATATCATTGGAACCGGTTCCTTGACCACATTGTGATAGTTACAGTTATGCCCTGTGCCAATGCATTCTCTTATATATGCGAGTCGACCATAGGTCGCCTCGCATATATAAGAGAATACATTGGTCTTTTTACCATTTTTTCTTACATTCTGTAACAATTTTTTAATTTTTAATGTGTTAAGCCAATGCATTCTCTTATATATGCGAGGCGACCTATGGTCGACTCGCATATATAAGAGAATGCATTGGCACAGGGTCGTTATGTTGGGTAAAGGGTTAAATTACAAGATAAAACATGCATGGTTATGATTTCATGACCCTGTTTTTAATAGTAAGCAAGCACATGCTATAGTTTACATAATAAATCTGCAACTCTCAAACGTAAAAAAGTTGGATTGGGAAACAGTCAGATGCAAACTACTTTCGTAAAATTAAAAAATCATAGATATTTTTAAAGTTTAAATGCATAGACATTGAAAAGACATGATTTGTTTACATAGGCTACTGTATGCGCGGTGGTGACCATGCATGGCTATACAATTTGCGGTTACAAAATGACCCGGCAGAACAAAGTAACGACTAACTTCTTCTTCAGACGTGCGAGTAGCTCATCATAAACTTCATTGCAAAGCGTAATTTGCTGTTTCCAAAAGCACTCAATGTGATTAGAATATGTGGATACAGTACACAATGTACAATGTACAATGTATAATTAAGACTGCCTCGTTAGAACAGTTTTAAGACTATATATTTTTTGCAAAACAAGTCAAATTTCCACCAGTAAAATTACCGTAAATCCCAAGCTAGTTTGGTAAAATTTGGAAGGCGACTTCGTTTTCGCCTTGCGGACATCCGAGGGTGAAGTCGCCGGTGAGAAGGCGATAACTTCGCCCCAGTCGCCTCCTAGCTTTGGGTCTGTGTGTGGTGGCCTTTCTGTGAGGTGATGTTTCGGTATAATAGGCTAACAGGTACCCACTATAAGGTGCTTGTCTTAAAACATTTTGCCTACAAGCATTGAAGCAATTGACACTAATACTGAGTCAGTGCCTCCAAATACATGAATATGATATATATGATATAAATGAAACATTTAAAAAATAGTGCTCCACTTTTAACATTAGAGATGCTTTTTACAGGTGAATTATTTCAATTGACAAAGAAATATAACATGAAGTATATAGGAAATCTGCACTAGAAACAGATATATTAAATCTGAGTACCATACATCTAAATGTGCACGCTCATCCCTCATTCTTTATTGGTCGTTACCAGAAACAGATATATTAAATCTGAGTACCATACATGTAATTGAGACCCTTTACCATCTCACAGTCAGTTGATATTGTTAAATAGGTGTGTACTAGCTACATTAAATCAGGTGTCCGATCTACACATTTCATGAATGAAGCTAATTAAGTTAAGTGTTAATCTTTACAAATTCTCATTTCTGCTTATCATGCTGTGACGACTCTAGATCACGCAGGTCATTTTTCCATCTTGTATACATTGTATATCGTTCAAGATCAACGGGTCATGTACTACCTTAGTTCATGTACACTTTTATTTATCATAAGTTAGTAACAACATGAATGGGGTACTGTACACTAAATCCGGCCATTTATGGGACCATCTCATTTTATACTCAACAATTGAATGAATTTGAGCCATAGATTAGTGCAAAATACACTCATGCACTCTATGAATGATGCAAACAACATGGTAAGGCCAAAAAAAAGAAGATGTTTCCGTACATCGACCGACCGTAAAAATAACCCGCCGACCCTAATCTTTTTATTGATATTCTGAGAAAAATTCAAAATTTTGTAAAAAAAACAAAAAAAAAACATTTTTAATTATTTTTATCACTAATGCACATAAATATTGATGGTCATTAGTGTTCAAAACACATGGTTTCTAACATATCCCTGTGAAAAACGCCCACAGGTGTGTGATGGGTTGTTGACTGATGGGCATGCATTTTTCAATTTTAATTTCCTGAGAGTGGATCTCATGCCTGCTTTATGCCTTGTTTGGGTCTTATGGAACATAGGAACACTATCAACAGACATGGTGGGTGTTTATCTGTATATATACATGTACATGTATAGAGGTTATCACCACATGTTAGGTGTACATGTATACTGAGCTACTGTTTCCAAAACCAGGCATGCTAGGTTGGGTGTACTCATGACTACCTCCAGACAATGGGATGTATTCGTCACAATACAAGTACGGTATATTATGTGTAAAATTCTTATAAAAAGTTAGCGACATGAATTTCGTACCAAGTTTATAGCCAAATTTATGAAAATATGGAATGTGAATAATAAAAAACATACTTTATAAGCATGATCTTTTATCAATCTTAATGTATATTTCCACCGTGTTGATCAAGTAATACTTTCCCCTCAACCCGAGTTGGCATTTTATGTCATTTCGGTCGAGGTATTTCAATATTTCTGAAGCTGGATAGAAAATATCAAAATAAAATAAAATATTATTTTTTTTCGCTTTGTTATCGGAAACATACAATCTTTTTTTTTTGGCCTAATTATAATTAAAATGACTGAACTGAACAACAAACATCATTATTGGAAATTTCAAATCAAATCTTTTAGTTGAATATCTGTTATCTGGAATATGTTTTATTGCTGCAAACTATTGTAATATAAACATTCATGATTTGTTCAGACTTTTCTCAATTGTTTATTGATAAAATGGTTGGCACTGTAACAGTAAATTAGTAATATTTAAATAACAAAGGTTTTAACATTCAATGTCTCCTCTTTAGCCATTTTATTTTTTATTACTTGGTTTATGGATTTCTTTGGCTCAAAGTTTGGGGAGGTGGGAGGAAAAAAAATTAAAATAAAATCTGTATAATTTAAAAAAAAAATTGAAATTGTCAAAAAAAGGGTCGGGAGAAATAAAATATTTGCTGTATAATAATCTCCTCATCTAAAACAAGCACCGGCAAATATACTGGATAGTGGTTAGTCAATAAAGTAGGGTAGGGTATCCTTAGTCCCACTTGGACAACCCCTCCTCTAGTTTTAATAGTGCACCAAAAGTGGATATATTCAACGTGATAATGAAGAATATTAGAACAATAACTCATGGAGAGGTAGTAAAATCGAATATATGGTTTCACACTATAAAGCATGCAGGATCAAGTTATTCATGTTTATTGTGCAATAGCAAATATTTATATGTTCACATGCATTTTCCCATTAATATTCGTACTCATACTGACTTTATTGGTATTTATGCAAATAAACCATTCAATATCGATATCATATATTCAATAAAATCTGAAGCATGATAAGGTGCAAGCCTGTATTTAGTATGTCTGTCATTTGCAGTATGAGGTCCCCAGTGGGTGAATTTAGTTATGCTACCCAACACAGTGGGCTAGCATCACCAAATTCACCCTCTGGGAACCTCATTCTGCTTAGGCCTCAACTGCTATGGGAGATATAGGATCAGATTGAAGTTTCACAGTTGAAGTTAGTGATGTTCACCCATTTATAGTCACCTTGATTATGCATTTTATCTTCTGCAAATTAGGGGATACAAAACTGAACAGAAGGGGAAAAGTGACTATTTAAAACAATGTTTATTTGAGACTATAGATACTTCCAAGAAGATGAGGCCTAAGCAGAATGAGGTCCCCAGAGGGTGAATTTGGTGATGCTAGCCTGATGTGCGGGATACCGTAGCATCACTAAATTTACCCTCTGGGGACCTCATTCTTCAAATGTCACACAATAACTCCAGGCTTGACCATGCAGGTAGTAGTAGTCAAGCCTTGAAATAGTGTGTCTGTCATTTGCAGAATGAGGTCCCCAGAGGGAGAATTTAGTGATGCTACCCCGCATAGCGGGCTAGCATCACCAAATTCACCCTCTAGGGACCTCATTCTGCTGAGGTGTAAGCAGAATGAGGTCCCCATAGGGTGAATTTGGTGATACTAGCCCGCTATGCGGGATAGCATCACTAAATTCACCCTCTGGGGACCTCATTCTGCAAATGACAGGCACACTATTTCAAGGCTTGATTGTGTTTATGGGTGTGTTCCACACAGTGTCCTGATCATGACATTGCAGATATAACTAAATATACAACTAATCATTAATAATATTCATCTAATTTGAGTGGGGTGTTGGTAACCTGCTTACAATGTTAAGTTACAAACCGACTCTTAACCCTTTCTGTACTGAATAGATTCTCCCATTCAGTTATAAAAGTATACATTTGAATAGTCCATTAATAACATTATGGAATCACTGAACTAAATGGTTTCCCATAGGGGACAGTGTTAACGTTTCGGCCAAATTCACTGAATTGAAGCCGGCAGGCCACTCCAGTGATGTTTAAACAGCTAGATCGACACCAGTTGATCACGAAAATGCAGGAAAAATCATAAGTCATGTGTTTACTTTTTAAAATAAATCCCCAAGTGTACGACAGGGCTAACCCACAGCCAAATTTGATCTGGAAAAACCCAGAACAACAGCAGCTAGTTAAATAAATTTCCCACTTACAAAAGTCCATTCCCCCATTAACCCTTTACCCAACAAACCGGCCAAAAAAAGCTTCAACAGCCTAAAATATCTTCGGTCTGTCTCAATAACACCATACAAATATGGATATCATTGGAACCGGTTCATTGACCACATTGTGATGGTTACAGTTATGCCCTGTGCCAATGCATTCTCTTATATATGCGAGTCGACCATAGGTCGCCTCGCATATATAAGAGAATGCATTGGCCTAAAAAATTCTCTTTTTACCATTTTTTCTTACATTTTTTAACAATTTTTATAATATTTTTCTACATTCTTTGACAATTTTATCATTTTTAATATGTGTTAAGCCAATGCATTCTCTTATATATGCGAGGCGACCTACGGTCGACTCGCATATATAAGAGAATGCATTGGCTCAGGGCCGTTCTGTTGGGTAAAGGGTTAATTCACCAGTTTAAATTATCTAGATATGATGTAGAAATCAAATAAACACGATATCGTCCTTTAATAACGTGCCACATGTATCAGGTGAAGGTCATTCTTCAGTTACCTTCACCTTTAGCATTCCACGGTGCACCCCGGTTCTGGAACACATTTAGCTCCCTGATTCCTTATTCATTTATAGGGATGTTCAGGTAATAAAAGCAGACGACAAGGAAACAAAAAGCTAATATAAGTGTAGAAACACTCATATTCTCTCATGGGAAATGTTCAGGTTATATGTTCAATAACCGACCTATCTGAACATTGATGAGTATTTAGTATAGAAACGGTTCACAGCCAGGGAAGTACAGTAATGCCCTAATTAATCGACCCCTTAACCACAGCAGAATTATGGGTAACTTTTCAGGATTTAGTCGGAAATATGGTTTGTTGCATTCATCGGAAAGCTCTCCCCGAATTCTGCTGTGGTTAACCCTTTACCCAACAAACCGGCCAAAACCGGCCAAATAAAGCTTCAACAGCCTAAAATATATTCGGTCTGTCTCAATAGAACCATACAAATATGAATATCATTGGAACCGGCTCCTTGACCACATTGTGATAGTTACAGTTATGCCCTGTGCCAATGCATTCTCTTATATATGCGAGTCGACCTATGGTCGACTCGCATGTATAAGAGAATGCATTGGCACAGGGCCCTTCTGTTGTGTAAAGGGTTAAGGGGTCGATAACTTAGGACATTACTGTACATTTTTAGGATTTGTCCTGAATTCAGGATTTTCTCGAAAATTTCAAGATTTTACGACTGGATTTTATATAATGTTCCTAGTGGGCTATTTTTTCCTATATACGGCAGCCGAATGAGTTGGAACACTTCTGAGAAAAAGCATGGAATCCCAGATGTGTTAAATATCACAAAAATTACATCTCAGATGCCATAAGAAATAATCGCAGCTTCCAAATTAAAATTTTTTAGTCTGGGCTGCCTACTCCAACAAAATGTTTAGTCTGGGCTGCCTACTCCAACAAAATGTTTAGTCTGGGCTGCCTACTCCAACAAAATGTTTAGTCTGGGCTGCCTACTCCAACAAAATGTTTAGTCTGGGCTGCCTATACTCCAACAAAATGTTTAGTCTGGGCTGCCTACTCCAACAAAATGTTTTTGTCTCACATGTCCAGTTTTTGGGTTTAAGTATTTTAGACAAAGTTGATTATAATGAGATCCGGCGCTGTGTATTTCATCATTAACTTAGCAATAGATGCACTCTGCACTCAAATAACTCTATATTATTTTCTTTGTATTAAAAACAAAAGAAAACATTAGTTTTAACACATAAATTTTGTGGCAAATACCATAATGAGCAAAATGTTAAATTATTTAAAATCAACTAAAAAAAAATTAAAAAGAGAGAAGAATAGCTAATTTCTATATCCTAACATGCCTTTAATTTCTATATCCTAACATGCCTTTAATTTCTATATCCTAACATGCCTTTAATTTCTATATCCTAACATGCCTTTAATTTCTATATCCTAACATGCCTTTAATTTCTATATCCTAACATGACTTTAAGTTTTGGATTGATTGATTACATTCCAATTTCATAATAATTCACACTATCCCACGCATATAGAATATAAACAGTAATTCACGCCTCCTACAGAGAATGTTATTCTCTCAGAACATAATCTTATTCCCACAGACCACTACAAATGCACCAAGTATAATTATATTATGTAATATAAATTTAAATTAGAACCACGTTTCTTGAGAGTTTGTACTGAGAGAGTCTATTCTTCTGTTGGTTACGTCTAGCCCAGTTCCCACTATATTTGCTGTCCTAGGACTGTTTGCATCTTGTCTGCCTTTGTGTATTGAAACAAACCTGATGGCACCCCTACTGTGGTCGTGAGGATGTGGCAGTGGGCAGCAGTGTGTATCGTTAATGTGTAGTCCATGAGCTATGACACTCGTTAACTAACCGTGCTCGGCGTATGACATGATGCGTCAAACTGCGGCAGATTGCTTCGGGGGATTTAGCAGCTCATGTGAATGTCTCAATGGAAGGTAGTATACTATCTCATTTGAAGAAATACCGTACACAGAGCCTAGGTCACTATTACATTTGTGGTCTGTGTTTTCTGGATTTTATCAATAGAGAAGGTATATTAATGATTTGGTTTCACACGTTCCTACTGAAGTCACTATTTTCAGTGTTAATTGATTTAAAGAGATTAAAGACCATTGAAGTGGAGTAATGTGTACACAGAGCCTAGGTCACTATTACACTTGTCGTCTGTGTTTTCTGAATATTAGCAATAGAGAAGGTATATTAATGATTTGGTTTCACACATTCATACTGAAGTCACTATTTTCAGTGTTAATAGTTCTAAGAGGCTAAAGGCCTATGAAGTGGAGTAATGTGTTATATACTATCTCATTTGAAGAAATCATAGAGCCTAGGTCATATTACACTTGTCGTCTGTGTTTTCTGAATATTAGCAATAGAGAAGGTATATTAATGATTTGGTTTCACACATTCATACTGAAGTCACTATTTTCAGTGTTAATAGTTCTAGCCTATGAAGTGGAGTAATGTGTTATACTATTTCATTTGAAGAAATGCATAGAGCCTAGGTCACCATTACACTTGTGGATTTTATCAATAGAGAAGGTATACTAATGATCATTTGGTTTCACACATTCATTATTTTCAGTGTTAATAGTTTTAAAGAGACTAAAGGCCTATGAAGTGGAGTACTGTGGTATATACTATTTCATTTGAAGAAAAACTGTTTCAGAATCGTTAATCTTTCATGATGGGAGCTGTGCTGGTGCAGCATTATAGATACTGTGCCAGTGCAAATGTTTGGCCAAATGTAAATATTATTGGCCAAATTAAAAAACTTTGGTTCACAATTGATGACTAAAATATTTTTTTAAACTTTATTTGTTACTGAGAATAAAATCAGAATTAAAACTAAACAAAAACAACTTAAAAAACATAATATTATACGAACATACTATATATAGGTATGCGTTATGTCACATGTTAACCCTTTGAGTGCCAGGTCCGATTTTTGTATCAACCCATATACCCTGTGCCAATGCATTCTCTTATATATGCGAGTCGACCATAGGTCGCCTCGCATATATAAGAGAATGCATTGGCCTAACAATTTTTAGTTTTTTTGTTTTGTTTTTTACAATTTTTTACAATTTTAATATATTTTATTATATTCTTTAACAGACTTATTGTGTAGGTTTAGGGCCGATAATATCGGCCCCTGGCACTCAAAGGGTTAAAGACAGATCAATTCATATAAGTCAATATTAATTAATGAAAAATATGAGATTTCATATCTGACCATATACAAAAAGCACAGTGGAAATCTTTGGAAGTCAGAAATGGCTAGGCCATCAATGCAAACAATTAAACTAACATCTATTTTATATTTTAGAACTTCTGTCTTTGTGTATGTACATGTATGTGTATTATAGACTCAAAAACTGCTTGACTGATCTGACTCAAATTTGGTATGTAAGCCTACTTTGATCCCGCGAACAATATGGATGGGTCCAATTTCACGTGCGACCGTGTCCGTGTTTCTGGACCGATTGAACAATAGTTTTTTCTTTCTCCTAATACTTTTCAACATTGTTAGCCCGGACGAAGTCGTGCACATCAGCTAGTTCTATATAATTATAATCACATTAATCCACTTGACTAAGTGCAATAACTCGCTGACACCATGGTCGCCAACTAATAAAGTAATGAGCTGAATTAGTTGTCATGGCTATTTTCACCGAGATAAAAACAAATGTTGCTTATATTAAAGTGAGGTGATAACTGTTGAATATCTATTGTTTACAAACCTTTTATGATGTGAAGCCAGTTTGTTGTTAACCCTTTACCCAACAAACCGGCCAAAACCGGCCAAATAAAGCTTCAACAGCCTAAAATATCTTCGGTCTGTCTCAATAGAACCATACAAATATGGATATCATTGGAACCGGCTCCTTGACCGCATTGTGATAGTTACAGTTATGCCCTGTGCCAATGCATTCTCTTATATATGCGAGTCGACCATAGGTCGCCTCGCATATATAAGAGAATGCATTGGCCTAAACAAAATCTTTTTTTAACACTTTTTACCATTTTTTCTTACATTCTTTAACAATTTTATAATTCCAATGCATTCTCTTATATATGCGAGGCGACCTATGGTCGACTCGCATATATAAGATAATGCATTGGCACAGGGCCTGTCTGTTGGGTAAAGGGTTAATAGACGGGAGGCATTTTATGACATGCCATTGAGTTAAGTACTTTTGTACTTCCAATTATGCAACAATGCATTTACGTATTTTATCTTACAGACTGCCTAATCAACAAATAATTACATAACCAGTATTTAGATTAAGCGTTTTGACGATTAGTGTTTTAAATCCAATATTCATTACGCTCACTGATAACAACTCTCCTCAAAGCATATTTTAACCCTTTTCCCAACAAAACGGCCAAAACCGGCCAAATAAAGCTTCAACAGCCTAAAATATCTTCGGTCTGTCTCAATAGAACCATACAAATATGGATATCATTGGAACCGGCTCCTTGACCAAATTGTGATAGTTACAGTTATGCCCTGTGCCAATGCATTCTCTTATATATGCGAGTCGACCATAGGTCGCCTCGCATATACAAGAGAATGCATTGGCCTAAAAAAAATCTTTTTTTAACACTTTTTACCATTTTTTCTTACATTCTTTAACAATTTTATAATTTTTAATGTGTTAAGCCAATGCATTCTCTTATATATGCGAGGCGACCTATGTTCGACTCGCATATATAAGAGAATGCATTGGCACAGGGCCCTTCTGTTGGGTAAAGGGTTAACAAAAAAATACTGACTAGATGTCAAAGAGTGTGCAATGTCCCCTTTGTACAGCTGTCACCATTCAATCAACTCTCCCGTTACAAAATAAATCTGGGTTTTCATGGTATGATATTCCGAAGTACGAAACCCGTGATACTTTCGTCTCCTCACTTCGTCGGCACTGTTGATCTATTCAGCGCTTTTGAATTAGCTTTCCGTCTCCATTTGGGGTAAAAAAAAGTCTGACCAAATGAAATTTTTATTGGCCAATTTCGAAAAAAATTGGCCACCGACAACGCGAAAACTGCCTACAGGCCACATCCCTCATCCATGAATTCATATTTTTAATCCATCTGCACACCCTGCAGCCCACATTTATTGGTGAAATGTTTCAAATGAAATTAATTTCATCTACACAATACAAGACCTTTACTGTAAATCAGATACATGTTAGATAAGAGTGAAGAGGATGTAACAACAATTGGGTCACCTACAGTAATGCTCTAAATAATCGACTCGGTGAGAGCTTTCCGATGAATGGCAACAAGCCATATTTCAGACTGAATCCTGAAAAGTTACCCATAATTCTGCTGTGGTTAAGGAGTCGATTATTTAGAGCATTACTGTATGTAAGTTATTTCCTACTCCTAAAGGCTTTGAAAAGTGAAAATTACATGTATATACATGTACCTCTTATGATTTAGGACCCCTCACCTACAAGCCTGCAAATATTTTGTCTGTCATTTGCAGTATGAGGTCCTCAGAGGGTGAATTTAGTGATGATATCATGCACAGTGGGCAAGCATCACCCTAAGGCTATCTTGTTCTTAGTTTCTCTTCTGTTTGGGTCAGGTGTGCACCCAGCTAAGCTGATCACCTTAGTTTCAACCGGTGTACACCCCAGCCAAGCTCATCACTTGAGTTTCAACAGCTGTGCCCCCCCCCCCCCCCCAGCCAAGCTCGTTGCTTTAATTTCATTAGGTGTGCACCCAAGCCAAGCTCGGTCACTTTAGTTTCAACAGGTGTGCCCCCCCCCCCCCCCCCCAGACAAGCTTGTTGCTTTAATTTCATTAGGTGTACACCCCAGCCAAGCTCGATCACTTCAGTTTCAACAGGTGTGTACCCCAGCCAAGCTCTCACTTTAGTTTTACCAGGTGTGCACTCCAGCCAAACTCGTTGCTTTAGTTTTCAAGTACATCCTGTTTAAGAG
The DNA here is from genome assembly GCA_032622095.1 of Siphonodentalium dalli. Classification (NCBI taxonomy): domain Eukaryota; kingdom Metazoa; phylum Mollusca; class Scaphopoda; order Gadilida; family Siphonodentaliidae; genus Siphonodentalium; species Siphonodentalium dalli. The sequence goes on from CP136065.1 coordinate 257,058,870, forward strand.
TGCTCCATGTGACTTTTTATCACGCCTTCCATTCATAGAATAAATAGATGTTTGGAATTGTTTGCCTTCAAATAAACTGATATATCCTCTGACAAAACTTCCGAGTATATAAATAGACCTGTGACCTCCAGACAGTCATGCATCCAGCTTTCTTGGAAACCGAACCCTTTCAATGTGACAGTGGGTTGTTTATCATATGTTTTTATTGAATAGATATCTGTTAATCTGCACATCACACTCCTACATTAACTAAGTGTAGGTTCCTGTTGCTCAAGTTGGTGCGACAATAATAAATTTTATTCAAGTCTATAATCTGAAAGATTGACATTTGCGGTAAATTTTTATGCAAAAAAATCATATCCGACAGTCAGGGAATTCACATTTAAGTCTTGTGTTTTCGTAACTATTTTCAGAACCACATTAAAAAAATAATGTCATTTTTCACACCACACCACAAAATTCAAACTTCGCCATAAAGGGTTAATGTCAATGTTTATTTTACCTATGGGAATTTAGAGCGTAGAAATGCCAAAAAACACACACGGCTATTGACCAATCACCATAAAGGCCCATGCAGTTTCTCTCCTATATTATTTTCATGTATATTCCTCCCGCATTCGGTCGAGGGTGCTCCAAGCCTCTAACCAGGGACCAGCTTAGAGGTAAACTTGGGAGACGGGACCAGCCTAGAGGGCGACTTGGGAGATATTTCCCTAATATGTGTCACTTCTCCCTATTTTTCTCCAAGGGAGAAGTTACTTCTCTCTTAGATATCTGGCATTCATATCAAAACACCACACAATTTATGAAGTGCATTTACTGATTATAATGGTCTACTAGTACATACATTACAGACGGTTGGACTGAATATAGACAATTATATTGACATGCGGACATGCATTCTCAACACCAATTCTTTAATCGAATATCATAATTATATTCTAATTAACATAATATTAAAGTTCCTGCATTGACATCCTTGCGCTACCCTCTTAGGTCACTGCGCATGCTGATAATACATGTGTGTCTTACTAAAACCGAGATAATGATAATTATGGAGCATCAAACATTAAGTGGGCCCTCAACAGTAATTGAGAATTGTGACCCGCCATATCAAATCCAGTCGTAAGTCGGGATTTTTTTTACCCTGTGCCAATGCATTCTCTTATATATGCGAGTCGACCATAGGTCGCCTCGCATATATAAGAGAATGCATTGGCCTAACAATTTTTTACAATTTTAATAATTTTTTCTTGTATTCTTTAACAATTTTATAATTTCACCTATACAGAGCCCCAGACAAACATGAGCAGACGACACTCTTCTATATGCTTCTATATATGTGTGGGGCTCCCTGCAGGATAATGGATGTTTTTTATTTTATATCCTAAAAATTGTAAGAAACATTTATTTTTTAAAAATGATAAAAAATTGTTAGGCCAATGCATTCTCTTATATATGCGAGCCGACCTATGGTCGACTCGCATATATAAGAGAATGCATTGGCACAGGGTAAAAAAAATCCCGACTTCCGACTGGATTGATATGGCGGGTCACAAATAACAAAAACGTTTGAAATATGCCTCTTATTTGACTAAAAGAAATATTTCTTTTAATTCTGTCTGATCTATATCTGTTTTCTTACCAATAAAAATTCCCTTTAGTTAAAAAAAATATTATACAGTAATGCCCTAAGTAATTGACTCCTTAACCATAGCAGAATTATGGGTAACTTTTCAGGATTTAGTCCGAAATATGGCGTGTTGCCATTCATCAGAAAGCTCTCCTCGAGAGCTTTCCGATGAATGGCAACAAGCCATATTTCCGACTAAATCCTGAAAAGTTACCCATAATTATGATGTGGTTAAGGAGTCGATTACTTAGGGCATTACTGTATTTTATTATATGCTTACCTATAAAATAGCTGAAAATTACCGAAACCTAGATCATCGTATGTATCTCTTCGAAGCTACAGTGAAATACGATTTTGTTATTTCACTGTAGTTATCGTTATTTCACTGTAGCTTACCCTGCTGGACAAAACAAGTGTCCACTTAACTACACCGCAGCTTCACCGGCTAACTTCAGTTGGGCCGTGGTGTACTTGCGTTCGGCCATGGTGTAGTTGCCACGGTGTACGTTCATTAAACTGAAAAAAAGACTATACAAACCAGAAATCTAACCACGGTGTACATGCCGTTCGGCCGCGGTGTAGTTGCCATTCGGCCGTGGTGCACTTGCCGTTCGGCCACAGTATACTTGCAGTTCAGCCTCAGTGTACTTGCCACAAGGCCGCGGTGCTCAACTGCAGTTACAAACTCTGACACCGCGGCCGAATGGCAAATACACGCCGGTGGCAATGGAAACTTCTTTTGTCCAGCGGGGTACATTATTTCACTTTAGCTTGCCGAATGACATCACGACATCATCATTTTGCCATTGAAATTGGTTTGCTACCTACTAGTATCAGCTCATCGGTGTTAAACAGATGCATGTTTCTTTCCGAGTACTGTTCATTTTGTTGTGGTATTTAAAAGTGAAAATTCTGCATAAATTACCAAATTACAAACAGTTTTTGTTTAAATACCTGAAACATCTCATGAGTGTCTGTAAAGAAATATCAAATTAAATTTCGCTCACGGCTTGCTGCTGCTCATGAAGATTCTATATTTCTCTCCAGACCCTCATGAGCTTTTTCGGTATTTAAACAAAAATTGTAGGTATAATTATTCTACTATCAGTTTAATCCAGCAGATTAAAATTAGCACAGTAATGCCCTAAGTAATCGACTCCTTAAACACAGCAGAATTATGGGTAACTTTTCAGGATTTAGTGGGAAATATGGCTTGTTGCCATTCATCTGAAAGCTCTCGGGGAGAGCTTTCCGATGAATGGCAACAAGCCATATTTCCCACTAAATCCTGAAAAGTTACCCATAATTCTGCTGTGTTTAAGGAGTCGATTACTTAGGGCATTACTGTACAGTACTACACCATAAAAATTAACCAATTAGATTTCAATGCTCTGGCCAGAGATAATAATATATGGAGTGGCTATTTGTCTGACCAGACAGATGAATACTAGTAGCTCAGTGGCTATTCATCCCCGCTGATGTTTTGTGCATGCATGATCACAATTTAATCACGCCCTGTATGGCTCATTGGAAGTATGCAAATAAAGATCAACTCTGTCAGGTAGGGGTACAGAGAAAGAATAGCACAATTGTACCTACCATCTTTGGATAAAGCTGGCTAGCCTGACTAATAACTTCTATGATATTCATCTGACTGGTGGAGCAAATAGCTTCAGGCATTAAGCCTGAGTTTGGAGTGCCTGTCATTTGCAGAATGAGATCCCCAGAGGGTGAATTTAGTGACAATCCTGCATATCAGGCTAGCATCACCAAATTCACCCTCTGGGGACCTCATTCTGCTAAGGCCTCATCTGCTATGGGAGACATAGACTCAGATTGAAGTTCTCAAATGGTGTATATTGTGATGTACACCCATTGGGAACCTCGATTATGCAATGTGTCATCTGCTAATTTGAGGATATAGAGAAACTGAACTAAAAAAGAAATAGATTCTGTTTCTATAGAAATTTTATTATACTAAACTTTCCAGAGAAGATGATGCCTAAGCAGAATGAGGTCCCCAGAAGGTGAATTTAGTGATGCTAGCCCACTATGCTGGATAGCGTCACTAAATTCACCCTTTCGGAACCTCATTCTTCAAACAACAGGCACACTAAACTCAGTCTTGTCAGGCATATACCATATTAATACAACTAGCTGATATTAAAATAGCTCTTGTATATATACTCGTCATTCCAGGGACAAGCCTATAGATAGAAACTTGGGAGATATCTTCTCCCTAAATGTGCCTCATATCTCTATTTTTGCCCGAGGGAGAAGTGACCTCTCTTATATACCAGTATGCATACAGTAATGCCCTAATTAATTGACTCCTTAACCACAGCAGAATTATGGGTAACTTTTCACGATTTAAATCCTGAAAAGTTTACCCATAATGTGGTTAAGAAGTCGATTACTTAGAGCATTACTGTATGTCCCTAGAGTATATTTAACTCTTTCATTACGGGAGCTGTGGTGGTTTAGCATTAAAGATCCTGTGCCAGTGCATTCACTTATATATGTGAGCCTCCCTATGGGAGAATGCACTGGCTTACAAGGTCAAGGTAAATATTGTTATGCCAATGTATTCTCTTATATATGCAAGGTTTCCTTCGGGATATCTATTACCACCAGCAACTGTTAGCTCTGTGTTGCTAAAAATAATTTCTGCGTTGAATGCATGCAGTGTGACGGTGTGACAGACAATGTTTAAGCACTATTTTTAGCAATGTGACGAATCTTCCTCTGTAAAGGCATTCCAACAATCACCTGATAGGATACATCACTTTCCTGATGAAGTTATGATTGGGTGAGACTGACGTAATTATGCTGGAGGTAATAGAAATCCCCCCAAATACTCCAGACTCACTACTGCATAGCTGTGGAGTCTGTGTTTTTACCCAGAATGCATCTTCATGCTCCTGTTAAATTGGGCTGCATCTTCATGCGCCTGTTAACTTAAGTTGTGTTTTAACCAGAATGCATCTTCATGCAACTTTTCTTTGTTCTTTCCAGGTATTTTGACATGACGATAAAAAAGATCTGCTGCATTGGTGCTGGCTATGTTGGAGGTCCGTCCTGCTCAGTCATAGCATATAAATGTCCCGACATCCAAGTCACAGTGGTTGATAAAGCAGTACAGAGAATCGCACAGTGGAACAGTGATAAATTACCAATATTTGAGGTAAATCATGGTCCAATGTTGGACTTTTCACTGAGTACAGATATTAGAGTCCAGTATCAATGGTATGACTTAACCCTTTATAGAGCCCCACATAGACTGGAGCAGACAACACTCTGCAGTGCATGCTTCCATCTGTGTGAGGCTCCCTGTGGGATAAATCTCTTATTTAACCTTTTACCCAACAAAACGGCCAAAAACGCCCATACAAAGCTTCAACAGCCAAAAATATCTTCGGTCTGTCTCAATAACACCATACAAATATGGATATCATTGGAACCGGTTCATTGACCACATTGTGATGGTTACAGTTATGCCCTGTGCCAATGCATTCTCTTATATATGCGAGTCGACCATAGGTCGCCTCGCATATATAAGAGAATGCATTGGCCATTTTTTCTTATAATATTTTCTACATTCTTTGACAATTTGATCATTTTTAATATGTGTTAAGCCAATGCATTCTCTTATATATGCGAGGCGACCTATGGTCGACTCGCATATATAAGAGAATGCATTGGCACAGGGCCGTTCTGTTGGGTAAAGGGTTAACCTTTCTATACTGAATGGATTCTCCCATTCAGTTATAAAAAGTATACATTAGAATGGTGTATTTTTCATCTGGAGGGGTCTTCATGCAATATAAGCAGACGACATAATACAAGTATAGAAGGACTCCTATTTATTGGCGGGAAATGTTCAGACAATAAATGTTGAACTTGTTATTATCTGAACATTTACCACCATGAGTATGAATCCTTCAGCACTTGTATTATCAGTTGACAGTCTGCCGTCTGCTTAATTACCTGAACATCCCTTCAAATGAATTATAGACCATTCCAATGTATACCTTTAGAACTGGGTGAGAGAATTCATAATAGTAAAGAATGGGTTAAACGGATACCTCCAATCAATGGGTTTCATCCATTTATCTTAGCCAGAGTAATTTAGAATTGCCCACTCTCTAAATGAACATTGGGGGTGGGGGTATGACACGTGGCATTGCACTTGTTATTAACTTAGCATCAATCACGCAAAACATACATGCCGCATATAACACATGCCGTCTGTACTGCATCAAAGCCATTTAATTTGACGTCATCAACAGAATTGTATCAATATGCCATATGTGAGTATATCATTGGGAAAATTACATTCAAAGAAAATCATATTTATCGATCCACTGAAATGAAAATGAGAGATTAAATGGGATGAGCCACATGTTGCCAATAAGAATTTATGTACTAAATGTCATGCCTTGACCAAGTTGCTGAGATTATAACATGAAAGGCAGTATATACCTATATCCCTAATTCAGTCAACACATGTGCACATGTACAGTAATGCCCAAAGTAATTAACCACTTAACCACAGCAGAATTATGGATAATTTTTCAGGATTTAGTCGGAAATATGGCTTGTTGCCATTTATCGGAAAGCTCTTGGCGAGAGCTTTCCGGTGAATGGCAACAAGCCATATTTCTGATGAATGGCAACAAGCCATATTTCCGACTAAATCCTGAAAAATTATCCATGATTCTGCTGTGGTTAAGTGGGCATTACTGTACAAATTACTTGGTTCTTTCACTACGGGGAGTTGTTGCCCACATTTGTATACTCTGCATTGTGGTCACACATTGCCTCAGACAGTATGGCGCATAGCCAATAGTGTATTAGGCTGCTATATGCCCTCCATCAAAGCCTCAATTTAATGTGTCTGACATTTGCAGAATGAGTCCCCAGAGGGTGAATTTAGTGACACTATCCTGTGTAGCAGGCTAGCATCACCAAATTCACCCTCTGGGGACCTCATTCTGCTTAGGCCTCAACTGCTATGGGAGACCTAGGATCAGATTGAAATTCCCCAGTTGAGGTTGGTGATGTTCACCCATTAGTCACCTAGATTATGAAGATTTAAATATTTACAAATGAGCGTAGTTCAGACGATGGTTTCTATGGAGTGGTATGGTCGATTTCTTTCAAATTTTCAGCGATATTACATGTAGTAGAATGCTACATTTCCCAGGTTGGCATTGCGTCTGAGTACTAACTTATCAATTTCACACAACCGAACAAGTCCATAATATGTCTTGAAGGACTACATGTACCTGTCTACTGTTGCATATAATTCAATATATAGAGGGGTAGATTATTAACAAAATTGTTCACTTTATGATATGATATGCTGAATACTTAGGAATTTCCATCGAACTTCAAGATGGCTGCCAAAAACTACATGCAGATCAATCTCTTAATATGAGCAATCAATGGACATTTTCAGCAATATTGACAAATTGCTCATATTTCAGCTATTAGTCTTGATAATATTCAATTAAAACTTTAACTGTTATTTATTTTGGAAAATATGGCTAATATGGGAAATTTCTATTGAAATTCCAAAATGGTGCCACCAAAATCCAAGATGGTTGCCAATTGGTTCCATATCCAAAAATGAAGGTATGGTGACACCCTAAACTTGTGCAATGTTGCATGCTTCAGTTACAAATTGAACAATAATTGCCTTGAAAAATGGTCTTAATCTACTCCATGAATATATGACAGTTATGTTGTTATTAGCTGGAATTTTTCTCTGAATCGTATATCTGAATTTGATTAGAATGTTTCCCACAATGTGTAGTTGTTAAAACCAGAGAGAAAACTACTTTAAATGTACCTTCGAATGTAGTATGTACTGAGAATACATTACTCTATCTGTACTGAATGTTTCATTGATAAACTCTATATGGTATTATATTACAAGTAGAACTGTTATCAGTAATTCAATAAAATGTTATGTCATTCTATGAATAGAGTGGGGGGACGCCTATAAACTTATTCAAAGTGACGTGCACCCCATTGACATCATCAAGTCTGCAAAAGCGTGTCTGTCATTTGCAGAATGAGGTCCCCAGAGGGTGAATTTAGTGATGCTATCCCTCACAGCGGGCTAGCATCACCAAATTCACCCTCTGGAGACCTCATTCTGCTTAGGCCTCATCTTCGGGAAGTATCTATAGTATCAAATTAACATTGTTTTAGTTACGTTTTCCCATCTGGGAAGTTTCTAAATCCCCTAATTTGCAGAAGATAAAATCCATTATCGAGGTGCCCAATGGGTGATCATCAGCAACTTCAACTGGGGAACTTCAATCTGATCCTAGATCTACCATAGCAGTTGAGGGCCTAAGCAGAATGAGGTCCCCAGAGGGTGAATTTAGTGATGCTATCCCGCTACGGGATAGCATCACTAAATTCACCCTCTGGGGACCTCATTCTGCAAATGACAGATACGCTATTTGCATCCCATTGACATAATAAGTCTATTTTTGAGCGTCACACCTCAAGGTTTAACCCTTTACCCAACAAACCGGCCAAAACCGGCCAAATAAAGCTTCAACAGCCTAAAATATCTTCGGTCTGTCTCAATAGAACCATACAAATATGGATATCATTGGAACCAGCTCCTTGACAACATTGTGATAGTTACAGTTATGCCCTGTGCCAATGCATTCTCTTATATATGCGAGTCGACCATAGGTCGCCTCGCATATATAAGAGAATGCATTGGCCTAAAAAAAATCTTTTTTTAACACTTTTTACCATTTTTTCTTACATTCTTTAACAATTTTATAATTTTTAATGTATTAAGCCAATGCATTCTCTTATATATGCGAGGCGACCTATGGTCGACTCGCATATATAAGAGAATGCATTGGCACAGGGCCTTTCTGTTGGTTAAAGGTTTAAACCTTTCTGTACTGAATGGGGTGTTCGGGAGAAATGAGCTGATCAAGTCTGGGTTTAGTGTGTCTGACATTTGCAGAATGAGGTCCCCAGAGGGTGAATTTAGTGATGCTATCCCCGCATAGCAGGCTAGTATCACCAAATTCACCATCTGGGGACCTCATTCTACTTAGGCCTCATCTTCTGGGAAGTATCTATAGTCTCAACTTAACATTGTTTTTAGTTACTTTTTCCCTTCTGTTGAGTTTCTATATCCCCTAATTTTCAGAAGATAAAATGCATAACATCACCAACTTTAACTGGGGAACTTCAATCTGATCATAGGTCCCCCATAGTACATGTAGTAGGGGGGGCCTAAGCAGAATGAGGTCCCCAGAGGGTGAATTCGGTGATGCTAGCCTGCATTGTGGGATAGCATCACTAAATTCATCCTTTTGAGACCTCATTCTACAAATGTCAGACACACTACTTAAGGGATCGATTACTTAGGGCATTACTGTAATATACAGTAGGTGAAGGTCCAGCTCGAGATCACATGATTTAGGTGACTTATGTGAGCTGGTCTTGCTTTCATCACTTACGATCAATAAATTTTTCCCGAGGTAATTATTCATATTTATCACGGAATTGGCTCAGAAAAGTACTTAAATCATGAAATCTTGAGCTGAGTCTTTACCTTCCATGAGATTCAATATTAACCCTTTACCCAACAAACCGGCCAAAACCGGCCAAAAACTGAAATATCTTCGGTCTGTCTCAATAGAACCATACAAATATGGATATCATTGGAACAGGCTCCTTGACCACATTGTGATAGTTACAGTTATGCCCTGTGCCAATGCATTCTCTTATATATGTGAGTCGACCATAGGTCGCCTCGCATATATAAGAGAATGCATTGGCCTAAAAAAAATCTTTTTTTAACACTTTTTACCATTTTTTCTTATATTCTTCAACAATTTTATAATTTTTAATGTGTTAAGCCAATGCATTCTCTTATATATGTGAGGCGACCTATGGTCGACTCGCATATATAAGAGAATGCATTGGCACAGGGCCGTTCTGTTGGGTAAAGGGTTAAGGAACAGGTTTGACTGTGATATTTATTATAAGAAGAGAGGTGACTAAAAACTCCTTCCTATTCAAGCCATAAGGAAATAGCATTCTGAGTAAAATGTAAAGTATGTTTCCCTAATTTCGCAGACTTTGGTGTTTGCGTCATTATCTGAGTCCCCGGGCAGTATATCAATGATTTAGTTTGTAAGGTGGGATATACTGTGACCGACTTGGTTGCAGTCCAATGCGACAAGTGTTGTCTGTCATGTTTGCAGCAGAGATATAATGAGTCTGTGATGACATTAACTATCTCCATACAATCGTACAGGATCTCGTTGGAAGTGTTCTCTGGTTATGTCCGGGGTGGGGGCTTTCCCTGGTGGTGTATTGGCGGGTCCTGACGAAGGATAATAACAATCCGAAACTAGTAGACCATTTCTAGCAAAGGATTATTCGTTGATTGTGATCTTCCCTGGAGATTAACCTCTCACCTCTCCTTATATGTGATATTTATTACCCATGTTATTTTTTGGCATTATAAAGTTCCTCGACAGAAGAGCAAAATGTTCCTAAGTTTTGAATTGGTGGAATATGATCTCTATAGGCGTAGCTTGAATAGCATGTTCTAACTTTCTGTCAATGAGCAATACAATTATAATGACAATATCTTCCATACTCTGCTACTAATTCTTATTAAAGGTACTCAACCCGTAAAGAGGGTCCCCATCTCAACAGATTCCAACAACAACAATCCGATCAGAGGGTCCTATATTACTATTTCTTTGGCTTTGGGGGTAAAAAATATTTGATTCGAGTCGAGGAACCCATCAAACAAAGCTCAGAGTTATTAGATATTGATTTTTCAAATTTGTTATGTTCTCGAGATGAGTACTGATAACTGCCGTAATCTGCTCTGGATGTGTACTCCAAATCTATTCAAACAGACAAGGATGAATAACTCTAAAATCAAGTGGTAATTTTAACGCAATTTTTACTGAGTTCTGGGCCAGATAGTATTCCCGATAATGAAAAATAATAGATTTCTAAAATCGATATCTAACAAATCTGAGCTTTGATGGGTGACTTCCTCGACTCGAATCAAATATTTTTGACCCCCGAAGCCATTGAAATAGTAATTGAGAGGAGTTTTATCGGGTTGAGTACCTTTAATCACATATGACACACCTTGGGTTACATACCTTGGTTAATACTACCTATAGAAATGATTAAGATCACACATTCTAAGCATGTTATGTTTACTTGAGTTTTGTGCGCTTCTCATGATATGTAATATGATAGTGCCTCACCCAATTAAATGTAGCATACTAGTATCTGTCTGGTAACAAAAGCACACAAAAGTACACAAACGGATATTTAGGAGTAGTCATGACGAACCAATATTTACCACATTTTCTGGCTATACGTTTTATTTCTATACTAAATGAATCCTCCCACTCAGTTATAAAAGTTAAGACTGGAATGGTCTATTATCATAAATTTAGCATTCTCTGCATTCATTTGACCAGTTAATATGAATACGAATAGTTTTATTGGTCAATCAAGACACCCTTTCAGGCAGTACAATTACTCTTAAAAAATGTAACGTAACGGAAATAAAGTGATGATTATGTTCATTTATAGTGTGAAATAATAATATAAAAATTAGTCCTCATCCTGCCCTCTAAAACATGTAGTATTCAGAGTGATAAGGAGGAGGTCAAGTGACCAATCCTGAATGGGTATCTCCACACAGCAAAAGTTACAGAGTTGCAAATATTTCTGGGTGTGACTTTGTGAGGTATTGAAAACAATACACATTTATCTGACGGGTCGGCTTGGATATAATATTAACCCTTTCTATACTAAATCTCATTGACGAGTAGTTCCTTTAGGAAAAGTTCAGATAATAAGTTCAAAAAACAACCTTTGAACTTATTATCTCAATATTTCCCTTAAACATATATCACTCCTTTTGTATTTTATTATCTGTTTTCTGCTTATTTTTCCAGAAAACCCCTACAGATGAATAGTAGACCATTCCAATGACAGGGTTAAATAAATACATAAAACTGTTTAATTTAATAACAGAACCTCAGTCTGGTGTCTTCGACTGAGTTATAGAATTAGTTTCAGTTTATTGGAAAAGCTATGAGTTAACATAGGACATGCATATAATATATAATATGATCATACGCTACCGTAATTAACGAACCAAGGCAAAACCACTCACATGAGGGTAGCTGTGGCTTTTATTTTTATTTATTTATTTTTTTTATTTATCAAAATATGTTTATAGTTCCCTGGTATTTCCTTCAAATAAAATTTACATAAGGCTATATTTCCTGGGTTGATTAGCAGTAAAAGTAATTAGAGTAAAATTAGGCCAATCGTACTTCCGCGTAGTCTTGATTGACGGAATTCTGACATTATAACCTCGGAATTCTCTCTTTTTAACTCGGAATTCTCTCTTTTTAACTCGGATTTCTGACTTTATAAACTTGGAATTCTGTCTTTTTAACTCGGAATTCTCTCTTTATCACTCGGAATTCTGACTTTATAAACTTGGAATTCTGTCTTTTTAACTCGGAATTCTGACTTTATAAACTTGATATTATGTCTTTTTAACTCGGAATTCTGACTTTATCCCTCGGAATTCTGACTTTATAAACTTGGAATTCTGTCTTTTTAACTCGGAATTTTGACTTTATAAACTTGATATTCTGTCTTTTTAACTTGGAATTCTGACTTTATAACTCGGAATTCTGACTTTATAACTCGGAATTCTGACTTTATAAACTCGGAATTCTATCTTTATTAACTCGGAATTTTTACTTTATAAACTCGGAATTTTGACTTTATTAACTCGGAATTTTGACTTTATAAGCTCGGAATTATGTCTTCTTAACTCGGAATTTTGACTTTATAAACTCGGAATTTTTACTTTATTAACTCGAAATTTTGACTTTATAACTCGGAATTCTGTGTTTTTAACTCAGAATTCTGAATTTATAAACTCGGAATTTTAACTTTATAACTCGGAATTATGTCTTTTTCAACTCGGAATTCTGACTTTATAAACTCGGAATTCTGACTTTATAACTCGGAATTCTGACTTTATAAACTCGGATTTTGACTTTATTAACTCAGAATTTTGACTTTATTAACTCGGAATTTTGACTTTATTAACTCGGAATTCTGACTTTATAAACTTGATGTCTGTCTTTTTAACTCGGAATTCTGACTTATAAACTCGGAATTCTGTCTTTTTAACTTGGAATTCTGACTTTATAACTTGGAAATCTGACTTTATAACTCGGAATTCTGACTTTATAACACGGAATTCTGACTTTATAACTCGGAATTTTGACTTTATTAACTCGGAATTTTGACTTTATTAACTCGGAATTCTGACTATAAACTTGGAATTCTGACTTATAAACTCGGAATTCTGTCTTTTTAACTTGGAATTCTGACTTTATAACTCGGAATTCTGACTTTATAACTCGGAATTCTGACTTTATAAACTCGGAATTCTGTCTTCTTAACTCGGTATTTTCACTTTATAAACTCGGAATTCTGACTTTATAAACTCGCAATTCTATCTTTATAAACTCGGATTCTGTCTTCTTAACTCGGAATTTTTACTTTATAAACTCGGATTTTTACTTTATTAACTCGAAATTTTTGCTTTATAACTGGGAATTCTGACTTTATAACTCGGAATTCTGACTTTATAACTCGGAATTCTATCTTTATAATTCTGAATTTTTACTTTATCAACTTGGAATTCTGTCTTTTAACTCAGAATTTTGACATTTATTAACTCGGTATTCTGACTTTATAAATAACAAAACACATAGATGATTGTATGACGTTTATATAAATAGGAGAGTGTTGCACATCGACTGATTTGTGTTGGCCTCTTAACAGGCGATTACGACACTAATGCTTTAGGCCCACCGATCTACTGTGCGACAAAAGTGCTCCCCAAATTCAAAAATTAGAGCGTCGTATTAGTTAATAATTGGTGACATCACAAAATCAGATATAGCCTATATACGACCCAAAGCGGCTCAAGGGTGGGCACATCAATCAGATATTTATAATGATTCTAGGGCCACACATGCATCAACGTCATTGGGATTCAATCGTAACCAGGGGTGGGCACATCAATCAGATATATTCAATGATTCCAGGGCCACACATGTATGAATGTCATTGGGATTCAGTCTTAACTATGGGGAGTTGTGCATCATTGCAAATAAAATTCTTCCCTGCACAAAAAACTTGTCTGGATCATTGTTCGTTTTCAAGGACAACAACCTTTGAAGGGAATTTTTTTGTCAACACTCTTGATACCTCTTCATAATTAGTTGATGAAATTAACATTTGAACAGCTATATGCAATAGAAAAAATAATTGGACAATCCTTATTTAGGTAACCTACATTTACTGACCTATATTCAAAATTCATGACCTAATATGAGGTCTATTTTGATGATCATTTATTCATTATATCACAAATTTTGAATGAATGGAGGTATGCTTGGTTGAATCTGTTTGTCTTTCTTTCTTTCTACAAAATATATAAATAGATGTAAATTATCTTGAATATCTCCCTCTGAATATCTCCCTCTGATTAAATTTGGTATTGAGATTTCTTAAGAGGATTTTTCTAAAATGAGATTTCAATTTCAATGAAGATTTTACTTCAGTCCTAAATAATCAACCCCTAAACCACAGCATAATCATGGGAAATTTTTCAGGATTTAGTCGGAAATATGGCTTGCTCTCAGGGAGAGCTTTCCGATGAATGGCAACAAACCATATTTCCGACTAAATCATGAAAAATTTCACATCCAATCTTCACCAATCTTCATATGTAGCTTCAGGGTGACCTATAGATGGGAGCTATCAAATTTGTCCAAATTTCAATGAAAAACATGGCCACCAGCAGCCATCTTTGATTTAAAATCTGAATCCATTGGCACACCCTACAGCTCGTGTATATGGCCGAATCATATATAAATTTTGCAGGCACCTGTAGATGGGAGCTATAAAATTTTCACAATTTTCAATGAGAAACATGGCCGCCGGCATCCTGCCATCTTGGAAAGTTGTCTTTGTATGACTAAATCCTGGTGCACCTTTCAGACAACATCCCTCATCCGATCATCACCAACTTCATATGGATCTTCGGGGTGACCTCTAGTTTACTTTCCTTCTTCTTTATCATTCTATTCATTGCTTGGCAAAAAATCAACTCCTTCCCAAGTTGAGCTACAGTGCCATTGACACTTTCATTCAGCATGAACCCACTTCAAAGGCCTTGAGTCCCTCTAACTTATCTCTGTTTTCACATTACAGCCTGGACTTGAGGAGCTTGTTAAAGCACGCAGAGGGAAAAACTTATTCTTCTCGACAGACTGTGTAACAGCAATACGAGAAGCAGAACTCATATTCATATGCGTAAACACTCCAACTAAGGATTATGGGATAGGAAAGGTAACTTATATTAATCTTAAATGGGTAGGCTCGGTATGATAAGCTAAGAATTAGTATCCTACGAATCGGGTGTTGACCGTCAAATAAAATGGAATCGGGATGAGATCCGCGAATCGGATCGAATCTCAAATCTGGCATCAAAATAACAGTTTCTCATCAAAATAACAGTTTCTGAGAAACTGGATAAAAGAATACCACTTTTTGTGAATCTGGAACTTTTAATGCCGAAAAACCATGTGATAAAGGCCGATTCAGCAACATTATTATGTGTACTGGAACAAAATGGGGTGTGCAAATACAAGGATATCAGATGGGTGATGGGGCTTGTTACAATGTATATGACGCACTGATGAACAGCTGGAAGTTTCAGTCAAAAATTTATCATCTCCTCTTCAAATTATAAAAGTTGGTATATTATGTTTTTCAAAAATCATGAACATTGTATGGCTAAATTTTCAGGCGTTATTCTAAGAGACCTACAGTTTAATTTGAAATTTAGAACATGGCATCTCAACCTTGTGTTCTTTTTCACTGATAATAATATCAAGAAGGGTGATTCGAAAACATTTGAATACTTTTGAATTCTATGATCGAATCAGGAGCCCAATTCACAAATCATATTGAATCTCGAAGCTTTGCAGGGTCCTTCTTCTTATTATTATATACCATTGAAAAGCTCAATTGAAATAGATGCTGTGTTCTCCAGTGTCATTGTCAGCAGCTGCTAGCATCACTAAATTCACCCCCTTGGGACCTCATTCTGCTTAGGCCTCATGTTCTCTGGAAAGTTTCTTTATTATAAAATATCTATATAAACTTCTTCACATGGATTCTATTTCTTTTTTAGTTTAGTTTCTCTACATCCCCAAATTGGCAGATGACATATTGCTAATCGAGGTTCCCAATGGGTGTACATCACAATATTCACCATTTGGGAACTTTAATCTGAGTCTATGTCTCCCATAGCAGATGAGGCCATGCAGAATGAGGTCCCCAGAGGTTGAATTTGGTGATGCTAGCCTGCTATGCGGGATAGCATAAATAAATTCACCCTCTGGGGACCTCATTCTGACAATGAGCTCCCACAGAGACCTCTAACAGAGATAGATAGATAAACAGAGAACTACATGTAGTTTGCTCCTAAATCCGCCTACAAAAACAAACATTTAAATAGATATTATGAACCCCATTTAATTCATTTGCTTTTCTGTATTTTCACATTGAGGCACACTAAACTCAGGCTTACAACATTATTTATATACATTATGTTCAACAAGGATTTCAAAAAAGAACATTTCTGTGACGAGAGAGGTGTCTGAGAACACAGAATGTTTATTTATTTGGCATTAATTTACATTACATGAATATTGTGACAGTGATGTACACACATTGGGAACCTCAATTATGCAATGTGTCGTCTGCCAATTTGGGGATATAGAGAAACTAAACCAAAAAAGAAATAGAATCCATGTGAAGAAGTTTCTATAGAAATTTGATAATAAATCAAATTTTCAGAGAAGATGAGGCCTAAGCAAAACGAGGTCCTCAGAGGGTAAATTTAGTGATGCTAGCCTGCTATGCGGGATAGAATCTCTAAATTAACCCTCTTGGGACCTCATTCTGCAAATGACAGGTACACTAAACTCAGGCTTGCAACATTATTTATATACATTATGTTCAACAAGGCTTTCTAAAAAGAATATTTCTGTGACGAGAGAGGTGTCTGAGAACACAGAATGTTTATTTATTTGGCATTATTTTACATTCTACATTCTAGGGCCGAGCAGCCGATTTGCGGTATGTGGAATCAGCAGCCAGAGATATCGCGGCAGTTTCACAAAGTTCAAAGATTGTCGTTGAGAAGAGTACCGTCCCAGTGAAAGCTGCGGAGAGTATATCAAACATTCTAAAGGCAAATGTGAAGCCAGGTGTACGATATCAGGTGAGATGATAATTTTTAGGAGAATTGATGGATCTCAGATTTTTGACGGATAGCATGAACTGTCCAATCGTGTTACGACAAACAAAATTCATGGCCGAAACATTTTTGAAAAGCATGCTTGTATATATTTATATTGAATTTTTTATTTCTGGGCACCCGTCAATGAAGCCGTCCCACCTCCGCATAGGCTCACTCTGGGTCTAATTTCATTACCATTATTATATAGTTCCCTATGATTTATTTAATTAAAAAATCGGCCAATTAAGTATGACTACAAACCTGAGTTTAGTCACTAAATTAGTGTGCCTGTCATTTGCAGAATGAGGTCCCAAGAAGGTGAGTTTAGTGACGTTATCCTGTATAGTGGGCCTGCATCACTAAATTCACCCTCTGGGGACCTCATTCTGCTTAGGCCTCATCTTCTCTGGAAAGTTTATTTATTATCAAATTTCTATAGAAACTTCTTCACATAGATTCTATTTCTTTTTTGGTTTAGTTTCTCTATATCCCCAAATTGGCAGAGTCACATCGCATAATTGAGGTTCCCAATGGGTGTACATCACAATAATCACCATTTGTGAGCTTAAATCTGAGTCTATATCTCCCATAGTAGATAATGCCATGCAGAACGAGGTCCCAAGAGGGTGAATTTACTGATGTTAGCCGGCTATGTGGGATAGCGTCATAAAATTCACCCTCTGGGGACCTCATTCTGCAAGTGACATACTTGTTATTTACTGAGATTGCAGTCATAATCTATCATGTGTTTAACAAATGTTTGAACATAGTTACCAACTACAGTAATGAATTGGAAATCTGAACTGGTAAACGGGTCTGTTAGATCTCAATTATGTGCATGTTTGTATAAAAAACTTTATTAAACTGCAATATTACTTATGTGATTTCGGCACCAGGCTAAATAATAACGTTTATTCTATGATTAAAAACAGAAATTGAGAAGTACAGGAAAAAAATATATACACAAGAATGAGAATGTAACAGCATATGTATAATATATACATGAACTTCTTGGTGTAAATATAGTCAACTTCTTCCTCTATATGTAGCAATATCATAATCATAATAATAATTCATCACCATTTCCATCATCATCGTCATAATAAATCATCATCATAACATCATCATTATCATATCATCATCATCATCGTCGTAACAAATCATCATTATATCATCGTCTTGCTCAGGACTGAGAAATGGACAATTGAGTTTGCCTGGCCTTATAGCTTTATTTTCTTCCACAGATTTTATCGAATCCAGAATTCCTAGCTGAGGGTACTGCTGTTAATGATTTATTACATCCCGACCGGGTTCTGATTGGTGGAGAGGAAACTCAGTCTGGCCAGCAGGCAATAGAGGCGCTGTGCTGGGTCTACCAGAAATGGCTTCCCAAAGAAAAACTCATCACCATGAACACATGGTCATCAGAATTATCTAAACTCGTAAGTATCAGCTCATCTGCTTATTTCTGAACATCCCTCTGAACAAACAATAGACCATTCCAATTTATACTGTTAAATATGAATGGGAGAATCCATTCAGTAAAGAAAGGTTTAAATTAAATTTTAATTTTACTTCCATAATTCTCGACAAATCTAAAATATATATTCACAATTTGTCAAATTGAAATATGGAATAATGAAGACTGTGCAATTACCTTATCATATACTTATTCATCTTTATTTCCAGGCTGCAAATGCATTCCTTGCTCAAAGAATCTCCAGTATTAATGCTATGTCTGCGGTATGTGAGGCCACGGGGGCAAACATTGCTGAGGTTTCTCATGCTGTGGGAACAGATAGCAGAATAGGACCAAAGTTTCTACAGGCCAGTGTTGGTGAGTATGACATTAATTTATACCTCGGGGGAAGTCCCTCAAAGGCAGCTGCATACCCAGATAAAACAGTGCCTCATTGTTCCGCAAGAGTCTTAACCTTTTCATAATGGGAGCTACACTGGTGCAGCGCATTAAAGATCCTGTGTGAATCCATTCTCTTATATATGCGAGTATCCCATAAGGAGCCTCGCATCTATAAGAGAATGCACTGGCTTACAAGGTCAAGGGAAATATTGTTAGGCTTCCGATGGGTGACTCGCATATATTAGAGAATGCATTGGCACAGGGTTTTTGCTAAATTTAAGGAAGCTCCAGTCATGGAAGGGTTAATAAATTTAGAAATTTGATCTCTAACTTATAACCAATTTTCACCCTACTCATACACAGAAGTTGTGGGTTGTAGGGAAGGGCTCTTGTCTCCCTCTCCTCTATTCAGAACTTGACAAAGAGGGGTATATTAAAATTTATTGCAGTAATTTCCCCTCTAGAAGTTGTGTACCAGAGCAGGCACAAATCAAGTCTCTTTGAAAAGCAATGATAATTCAGATTCACGTCTCTCGATTTCATAGAGATTTCTTTTCTGTATTGATCGGATTCCCTCTATTCCATTGGTTATGGCTCCCTCCTGGGCACACTTTCATTGGTTAATGCAAGCTGGAATCCATTCTCTATAAAAAGCCAATAACAATTACAAACACTTCTTCGTGGTTGGTTATATTTAAATTGCGAGATCGGAGGTCATTGACATGTTGACAATTTTCTGATGCACAGCGAAACACAACAAATTTTATAATACAGAATACAGGCAACATATTCATAATTCATTGTATTCATTGTAATCCAATAGAAATCATCTGAGTTCTTATCAGTCAACAATATTTATTACTGATACTGATCAACAGCTACTCAAAGAAAAATTTGCATTTTCAATAGATCTCACCCCAGAATATACTGTGCTTGGAATGGGAGACACAGAAGCAACCATATTTGAAATATTGGATATTTGTATATTACTTTATAGAAAATATATATATTTATGTAAAATGAGGAAAAACAATCCTACTTTAACTGGCCTCATTGAACATCTTAAATACTACCAAAACATTGAATGTCTCAGTACAAGTCACTTGGAAGTCAGTAGGGCTCATCATCTTAAAACAAGATGGGAAGACTTGAAACCATTGTTAACATATCAATAAGTTAACAGAAAACTGGAAAGAAAAATTGTTTATGTTACCATCAATTCTAAATTCAACTAATGTTTTTGCATACCAATTGTAGGGATGAAGATAAATGTAATTCACATGTACTCTCCACTGAGATGAATGCCCCCTCCACCCCACGGCAATAATATATCAATAAACTAAACATTTATTTGTTTACTATAATTGTAAAAAGTTTGGTACACAAGCAATAATATATCAAACATACAAGCTATACTTTATGTTCAATAGAATAATCAACCATCATAATATATATATTAATATGTGTACACCTATTTATGAGATATGCTTATCAGGATCCTAATAAAAATATTAAAACAAAAAAACATATTTATTACTGATTATTCTTCGCATCGTGTTGTTTTTATAACAACTACTGAGTACTATGATTATTACAAATGTTTACTATGCATGCACTCCATATATGGAATCGATTTACTTCGTCATCTTGAGAAAGCCGCACTGTTCTAGAAAAGAAATCTTTATGAGAGATGTAAATCTGATAATAATTATCGTCCGCTTTCAATGAGACTGGCACAAATTCTACAGTAAATCTCTGCTAGTTCCTCATGCACATGTGCGTTCGAGCCATCTGCAACAGATATTTATACCTAAGTGAATGTTCAGACGACCCTGATTTAATCGTAAGTGGAGGAATCGGGCCCGACAAAATCGTGGAGCGATGTCGTAGATGATGATATCATAGGTTGTTAGTTAGATTGACTACCCTACGATCTTTCCAGCTATGATTTTTACGTACCCACGCCTGCAATTACATCGCAAGTGGAGGTATCCAAGGATATGCCACGATTTCGAATCTAAAATCAAACAGTGCTTGATATTATTTTTTGACTTGCGATATTGATGTGAGCATGTGCAGTTCAACTACTGGTTACTTCCCAAGACGGAAGTCCTTGCACTTACGATTTAATCGTGGTTGTCTGAACATTCACTAAATGTATAATTTGACAATAATTACACAGTTTGTCCTGGTATGTTTTCTTCTTATGAATAAAGAATCTCTATTGTAATATATCTCTGACAAACCTATGAATTCTCCCATATTTATTTTTGTAGGTTAAATGGTTTGTTTTTATGCATATCTCTTTAAAACAGGCCTCCCGTACCATTATTTTCAGGGTTTGGTGGAAGTTGCTTCCAGAAGGATGTTTTGAATTTAGTCTACCTCTGTGAATGCCACAACCTACCAGAGGTAGCTCAGTACTGGCAGCAGGTAAGTCTTATGTCACTATATTCTAAAATATGTTTGTCTGTGGCAGCAGGTAAGTCTTATGTCACTATATTCTAAAATATGTT
This sequence comes from Siphonodentalium dalli, assembly GCA_032622095.1. Lineage (NCBI taxonomy): Eukaryota > Metazoa > Mollusca > Scaphopoda > Gadilida > Siphonodentaliidae > Siphonodentalium > Siphonodentalium dalli. Next base: position 257,080,325 of record CP136065.1, read on the forward strand.
TGTCTGTTGCAGCAGGTATGTCTATGTCACTATGGTCTAGAATATGTTTGTATGTTGCAGCAGGTATGTCTTTGTCACTATGGTCTAGAATATGTTTGTCTGTTGTATTGCATGCCGGCAGTTAAACCTCAGCTTTAAAAAATGGAGAAGTAAATTCTCTCAGGGAGAAGTGAAGTGCTGTAACAGAGGCTAGAAGCCATAGATCTTAAGAAACGGCAGTAGAAACTTCTTTCAAAAATGATCCATTTTGTGTTTGGTTTCTCAGTCAAAGTTACCAACCTTGGTGACCCTCTGATGGTTTTTAAACTCACAATGGACCAATTCAAACCTGAAAATGGAATGTTTTTGAAAAATCATGACATTCATTTTGTTATTCGCTGAACGTTTATTTTCCATATTACTTTTGCAGGTGGTTAATATCAATGAATTCCAGAGAAGAAGATTCTCAAATAGAATCATAGAGTGTCTCTTTAATACAGTCAGCAACAAAAAAATTGCCATATTTGGATTCGCATTCAAAAAGGACACAGGTGACACGAGGTAAGATTAATATTTTGCTTTGATACCAAACATCTTGGAATATTTGTGCAATGACTAGCCCTCATTAATCTATTTTTTACTAAATAGATACTCCCATCAGTTATTATCCCCCACCAAATTGAAAATTTGCGGGGGATATAGGAATAGGTTCCGTCCGTCTGTCCGTCCGTCCCGAATTTGTAAGAGTCATAACTTGAACAAATGTCTACAGATTTCAAAGATTTGTGGTTCACCTGACCATTACCTAGAATGAGTTCGCGAGCCAGGTCCGGCCGGTTATTTCTAACAGAGTTATTGGACTTAGTTTATTATTTTTGTCTAATTTACCAAATAGCAAATAGACGACGTCACAGGGCTCATTTCCAGAAATCTCAACAGGTTTCAAAGATATTTGGTATATGAGTTCACATGACCAGTATCTAGAACGAGTTCGCAAACCAGGTCCGGCTGCATATTTTCAGCAGAGTTATTGGACTTTGTTTATTATTTTTGGTGCAAATGGACGACGTCACATGGCTAATTTCCACAAATGTCAGTCCTAAAATGAGTTCGCAAGCCAGGCTTTTTGACAAAATCCCACCTCTTGTTTTAGTCTAGTGGATCTGGCCAAATAAACCACCAGACCGTAAACAAATTGCAATACAAAAGTTTCTTTCGTTATAATATGTGTATAGGTGTCACCAACAGTATCCTAGAATGACCCATTGATAGGAGTGGCGGAAATGCCTCATTTTTGGGGATAAAATGCCGTTTTTTGTATAAAACTGGTGACTTCTGGAATTCCATCATACTCGCTAAAATAAATAATATACATTTATTATCTACCATTGGTGAGATGGGTATTTGGATCCATTATGGAATGCATTATGTTCATTGTAGTTGCAAAAATGGTCAATTTTTGGGATAAAATTCACATTTTCGACGAAAAACTGGTGAAATCTGGAATTCCAACACATAAATCATGAATACATCTTAACAATGAACATTAGTTCGTTGTAATATGTGAAACGGCATTCTAATAATATATGTTAATGACCCAGTCATCTTGGGCGACAAGCCTAACATTTGAAAGTTTTAGAGAGCGTTTCGTGATTGTGATAATGGATATAATGGTCCAGTTCCATTCGTAATTGGAAATTTGGCATTGTAATTAGTGTAGTACATTGCAGTAGTGATACACTATGACATGTGAAAATACCCATATTCATATGTGTTTGAGTAATTGTCGTTTTTTTATTATTGTCAATTTAGAGAGCGTTTAGTGATTACACAAATTTCGCGTCTGATGCGTTAATTCTTGGATATATGTTGCAGAACATATTTACAATGTTAAATAAGCATCAGGCTTTGTGTGGAAATGTTTCTAAATGCTGTATATGATCGTATATGACATACATATGGTATGGTGTCAATTTAATTCCAATTACGGATAAAATGGGCGTGGCAGATACCGAAAATAATCAGATCTGGATATAATTTTATACCAATTACTGTGCACATATTTCTTTTATACATACAAAAATACATGACTGATCTACACATCTTCATCTAAATTTGTGTCCTCTTTGTAATTGGAACACACAGTTTCCTGACAATTGCCACAGGCTACCGTGCACACCAGTCCATTACGTTTGCAGCTGCACCTTGTTGTAGTACTGATTACTTTCAAGAGGCATTCTGGTGCAGGTGGGAGGTCTGTAGCCACAGGAACAAACTTGCCATCACCGATTGTCCAACCCCAGTTGATCTCGTTTTCGACAGTATTCCCGATCCAAGTCTGTATCTGATGGTATACTCGTTTGCTGTGGTGCTTTGTAGCTGAATCCGTGGGCAGTAGCGTTTCGGGTTTGACAAAGAGTTTGGTCGATGCCACTTTGGATATTAGCATTTTATGCCGTAAAGATGTCAAAGTATCAGTAGGTTTTCCTCCGAAAATAGCGATCATGGCAGCTCGACCAAACTGCTCCACTTCTGTTGGTGATATCGTTTCCGTGAGTCTGTGCCCGATTTCTTGCAGGTACTTGTCATTGACCATCTTTTTGAAAACTTTCGGCTTGCCAATACCGAGAATACGAGATGTCGTGTCGCAGCCTGTGTATGCATGCAGAAACAATAAACTGTGAGACAGCTGATCTCCTAAGATTTCTCGAATATGTCGAATCTGATTATTTTCGGTATAGATGTGGGTTTTTCTGCTTCCGTTCGCTCCTGAAGAATAGACCAGGTCCAGTGGCATCAGATTTGTAGATCAGAAGGATTAAAAGATCTGTATCTTCACCAATCAATGTTGTACATACAGTCTTCGCTGATTCAACCGCAGTGTTTGCGATGTAGTCATCTGCATCGCCTTTGCACTGTATAACTCGACATCCGATATCTTCTAACTTCTTTGCAATCAATTTCAGAATGTTAACTTTGTTCTCGGTGTTCTGGGGGAATGCATCCTTCTTTCCATGGAATATCACGCCATCGTCAAAATGTACAGGTGTACACTCTGATTTCTTTGTTCGTCTTGTATGGGTAACATCTTTGGTGTTAGGGTGCTCGTATCCATCAAATACAACGATAGCCTTTCCATATTTTGCATTAACAAACTTCGAGTATGTCAACGCTATGTCATTGTAGGAAATGCCTTTTGTCCATGGCAATCGCATTAGAAGGGAACCCCCGTCTAACACGTATTGTTCGGTTTTTGGGTTGAGATTGTCCGAGTCAGACGGAGTGCCACTTGATGAAGATGTCTTTGCAACATGCTCCGAGATTGCCTTACACAGTGGTGGCTTGTCCGCTTTACGCAAGATATTGAATGATTCGAACAACGATGGTGGAAATGCGCATAGCTCGTGATCTAGGGCTTCTTCTAAATTCAGTTTCGTATTTGTAGCAAGGACGAAGTGTCTCTGGAACAGAAGCGCCGGGTCTATCTTAATTCCATCAGCAACCTTAACTCCAATCGAACTGGCCAGTGTGGTCGCCTTTTCCTTTCGTTTCAGAGAGAACTCATATACATTTTGTGCCTCTAATGTTCGAACTACTGACTCTCCGTGGAGAAACAACCGATGAACATTAACACCAGGCAGGGCAGTGACACCTGAGACGATGTTTCGCAAAACCATGTCCTCGGTGAATGGAGAATGCTTCCTGATGAATTCTTGAACCGTATTACTGCCAGTTTGATCCCGATTCATTCTGGCTACGGATATGTCCTTATGCTGGTCACTTGTTTCGGATTTAACTCCGGTGAATGTTTGCATTGCGAAGTTATATTCTGAACAAACAGGCATTGAGGAAAGCCAAACAGCGCAATTTGACTCTGCAACACCACTACCTCGCGCGTCGTTTTAAATTTGGCTTTATAATGTATAAATAAGCACCCTTTATATATTGGTGCATAAAGTATGAGACTATGACCATCAGGTGGGCTATTATAATGTCTTGTTAATAACTTACCATCTGGCGGTCCGCTTTTTTGGTCCATTTATTCAAATAGGCTGACGAAGCACACTCATGTTGTCAAAAATAGCAATAGTTTGTTTGTTCTACGGAAACCCATAAGCCTCTTACCATGCCACGAAATTTGAAAAAAACTAAAACTAACACCCATAATTATGCATTGATCACTCACTAATTGACTGAGTAGGGCTTACGTGGGAGTTTTATATTGTAGACATGCTATAAGTCGGTTCCATATCGACTAGTGTCCCTATTTATCAGTGGAGACGGCGCACCCTAAACAGTTACCTGGACGAATGAGTACATTTAGTGATGTATTGTGATCACGAAACGCTCTTTATATCACATATAGTATCGCAAAAATGTGCATGCTAATGATGATTTAACATTGACATAGTATGTCAGTTGGGTTTTAATCGTTTACAACACTAATTTTGCAATAGTAATGGAATTAGACATGATACTCAATATCATTATCACTAAACGCTCTCTAAATTACACAATATCGCTGAATCGTCGCAAAAATTGGCATGATAACAATGATTTAACATTCACACAGTGTCTCAGCTGGGTATTAACCGATTACAGCACCAAATTTGCGATTAGTATTGAAACTAGACACGATACTCAATATCGTTATCATCAAACGCTCTCTAAATCATAAAAACCCTAAAAAAGACAATTTCCGCTCAACATAGAGATGGGTCATTTTCAGATGTCATATGTATGACCTATTGCTATGTATTCCAGTAAAAATCATTTGTATTGCAATTTGTTTACGGTTCAACACCAGATCCGCTAGACTATTTAGCACATACTGAGAACACAAACATTATTGAGAATGCACTTCCCCGACCGCACAATTCAGCGGGGGATACCGTCGTCTGCGACTGCTTGTTAAAGTATACAGTGGAGTGATCTATTATTCATTTGGAGGGTTGTTCAGGTAATAAAAGCAGATGACAGAAGCACAGATAATACAAGAGCAGAATGATTCATATTCATACCACTCATAGTATAACTCTGCCATCTATATCGTGCGATAATCATTTATCAAAACAAAATATATATTTATTCAACTGGAGAGGTGTTCATGATAAATTAGCAGACGACGAGTGATGAAAAGATAATATAAGTGCTGAAGTATTCATATTCATTGGTGGGAAATGTTCAGATAATAAGTTCAATGTCGTTTGCTGAACTTATTATCTGAACATTTCCTAAGGGAACTACTCATCAATGAGTATTTAGCATAGAAATGATTAAATCAGAATTCAACAAGAGTCAGTATGAGCAATATTTAAGGTACCTTAGGCGAGTTGTTACTAACACCTAATCTAGGTAGTCACCACACCTTGCCATAAATTACATTATTATTATTATTATTATAGATACATTTAGAACGCATTATACAATAAATTAGTTTCAATGCGCTTACAATACAAACATGGCACACATCCTAAAATAATAATGCACAAATGGATAAAATTATATACAAACAACCTAACTAGATAATACCAACTTAACCTAATAATCAACCGCAGTAAGGCAATAATAACAGCTAGACCATTTAAAATACACGAAGATATACGATTGAATCACATGCATCTGACCTCTGGCATATCTCACCAAGCCTAGAAATAGTGTGTTTGTCATTTGCAGAATGATGTCCCCAGAGGGTGAATTTAGTGATGCTATCCCACACAGTGGGCTAGCGTCTCCAAATTCACCCTCTGGGAAAGTCCTTCTGCTCAGGCCACAACTGCTATGGGAGACCTAGGTTCAGATTGAATTTCCCCAGTTGAGGTTAGTGATGTTCACCTATTAGACAACTCGATTATGTATTTTATCTTCTGCAAATTAGGGGATATAGAAACTGAACAGAAGGGAAAAAGTAACTAAATGTTAAAGTAACCAATGTTAATTGGAGACTATATAGATGCTTGCCAGAAGATGAGGCTTAAGCAGAATGAGGTCACCAGAGGGTGAATTTAGTGATGCTAGCCCGCTTGAAGACAATCGTTGGCAACATGATGCTTTATAAACAGGAGATAAACTGATTATATCCAGTATATATTAATAATTTCAGAGAGTCGTCGGCCATTTATATCTCTAAGTATCTAATGGATGAGGGAGCCCATCTATACATCTACGATCCACAGGTCGAAACGGAGCAAATTCTCAGGTAAGTCTGTCTATTACGGCAATGTTAATTTGTGCCTCACATGTCGAAACGGAGCAAATTCTCAGGTATGTCTGACTATTAATGTTATTCTACGATCAACAGGTAGAAACGGAGCAAATTCTCAGGTAATTCTGTCTATTACGGCAATGTTAATTTGGGCCTCACAGGTCGAAACGGAGCAAATTCTCAGGTATGTCTGACTATTAATGTTATTCTACGATCAACAGGTAGAAACGGAGCAAATTCTCAGGTAAGTCTGTCTATTAATGTTATATACTACGATCAACAGGTCGAAACGGAGCAAATTCTCAGGTATGTCTCTGTGTTAATGTTAATTGTAGATGAGCAATTCAACCCTGGAGAACCAATTGTGACCATGGGGTTGATATTTAAGGTGTATTGTGATAATCAATTATTTAATTATTATCCAATGACTTCATTTGTGGTAAAACTGCAATGTAAATTACCATAAGACATTATTGACATTAACAAATTATTCCCCTTAGGTTTAATTTCACAGATGAATAAAAAACAGAAATTACATCCACACAATGAAGGGTGATAATTAGGTAATCAGAAAGTCGCAGAAATTTGCAACCAGGGCGTTGGAACTTTCATCAATTAGCCGTCTGAAAAAATAGACTGACACAATCAAGCATGAATATTTGAATGTTTGTTGGTAGTATTAATTAATTACATTTTAATCTTTGTTACAGTGAACTAAGCAACCCATCCATATCATCAAACCCTGAGAGAGGTAAGTTTATATGTATGTGCTCCTTTCTTAACCTTTCCATGACTGGAGCTTCCTGAAATTTTTGCAAAAACCCTGTGCCATTGCATTCTCTTATATATGCGGGTCTCCCATAGTAGTAGAGTCGCTTATGTACTTTCGTGGGAATTTTTTTAACAAATGTAGAGACTATGATATTATGATAGGGTATCACTTACTTTGTCGGAAAAAGTTTGTTAGACTTCATGGGTCCGCGACTGGAGAGAATTATGACGTCACAAAGATGACGTCATTGTCAGTTCAGTTCAGATGTAGGGTTGTCATAAGAACTGACGAATTCAGCGCATATTTCTTAATTGTTATACATTCTTTTCAGTTAGGGCAATTCATCAATAGTAGTTCTCGAAGTACAGTACCCAATTTCACGGGAAAATGTTATTCCAGTCAAAGATGGCTGCCAAAATGGCACTAAAAAATAAACAATTTTGCGATTTTCAAGAATCTCATGTAAATGACCTTCCGTTTGGTATCGACTGCGAATTGTGACAATTCTGTGTTTAATTATTGCTTCAGCAATGTGGTGACCAATTGTATTGTACAAAACATGTTCGATCTGTCAAAAATCCACTTTAGACAATCGAATTATAGCATCTTGTCAAAAATTATTTCCGATATTGTAGCAATATATTTAAAGAAATGAGCGGCATTCAGTGATGGGAAAGAAGTATTCGTGCCACATACGGAAATATTATCACACTTCAACAAAACTGTTCAATTTCATCCAAGATGGCTACCAAAATGGCAGTCAAAATACAAAAGTCAGTGTTCGTTACGGTACATCACCAAATGTCGCCCTGGCATTCCATCATGGGGAATTAGGTTAATCGGCTACTTTTAAGTAAATGCGCATAGCTTTAATTTATTATACACATTAGCGATGTCATATACGGCATACGCGGCATTTCTTCAAATTTCCTGATATTAAGTGATGAGGGTGTTGAAGAGAAAATCCAACTCACTATATGAAATTAGAAAGTATCTTAGACCGCCATCTTAGCTAGGGGTGGGCAAGTGTTACTATTCCAATGTCTAGACTTCTGTGCTATACTCTAAGCCAAAATACTAAGTGAGCAGTATTGGTGGTTACCATATCAAATGGTAATTGATGATGCAGTTAATCGTTAGTGTTAGTTCTTGTCGTGACATATCGGTAGAAAATGCATATAGTGCATCATAGCAGGTAGCAATACGCAATTGTTTATTGTGATAGCTATGAAGTGGGATTGTACTTCTCAGCTATACCATGAATCTTGGCAAGCAAGAAACAACACATCCTTGTTTATAAAACACAAACAATGGTAGAATTAATGCTATGGCTGTCATTTGGCCTGCTTGTCTCGTTGTTAGTTGCGCTGTAACCTTTAATTAAATTTGCATGGTAACACCATTTGAACCTCATTTAGCTGAACTAAACAGGTTTCAATCGTATTGATAACCACGACAGATCAAAATAGAATAGACACACATAGGTGGGTAATATATCCGTATATGCGGTAGTGTCCCGTATCAAGCTTAAAGTGATATAGTGTGAATACCATGTTCTGAAGTCTGGATGATTGTTTTCACCAAAGTAGTCCAACCACTTTCATTGCAAATGTGGAGTTTTGAAAAGTTAATATAAGTTAGTGACCCCACAGGAAAAGTTATTCAGTTGAAATGAACATTGTCATACACAGGCTAGATCCCCACAAACGGGCGAAGTGGTATGTCTGGTTCTTGGCTTTCCTCGTGTTCAGTTAATTGGTGGTAGCCACACAAAGTGATTCGCACAATATACGAAAGGTGGCTTGGCATGAACACGGTAGGCTGGTATGGACCATTGATAGTATACAGCAAACTAATATCCCATATTGATTTCTATGATTTATGCATGTGAAAAGTTTAGTGAGACAATGCATTACGTTTGTACATCAGTTTAATAGGAAAGTGGTTCTGGTCAATGGTTATGACTGTGCTGCCAGTCGCACTTGATTAGCGATTATTTTGATGTTTATCGAAATCAACATGGACTGCGCAACCGCTTTGCATATCCAACCATGCAGCTTAGATGACGAAAGAATGTGAATGGTAAGCGCAATAGATGCGAGCCAAAAATAGACAGGCGATACTTATTATGATACTAATTCCCGCGTTTTGACAAACTGTACGACCACACGGTGGGAAACGGGTGAAACGTCCATTGGTAGTGATGGGTCTTCCGGTGTCATGTCATCAGTTTGATTTATTATGTCCAATATACTCTGGAATCCAGGTTCTTAATACTGAATGACATTATGGGGCAATGCAGTCCACTAACTTCTTAGAACATAATGTGAAAAATATTTGGAGTTAATAACAGCTCATGGCGTGCCATGTTATTTCTGGTTATAACGTTATCATAAACCAAAGGAAATGTGGAAATGAAGGAAGTTGAATTAGCACGCGTAACTACAGAGGTGGCCACGGTTCTCTATAATAATAATGGCAACTTTCAGATCATATTATATAGGCCGATCCATATATATCCTAATGACTCAAACTGTTCTAATTCTATTCGACTAGGAGTTATCAGATCAGTCTGGCTATATCCCATAAATTGTATATATCATACTGCATGCATGCATCTTGATAATCCCCCCAACAAGTAGCATATATAGATTAACTTCAGCAGAACACTGTCATGGTGAGGCTATTGTACGCAGAGCTCCATACATGTTCACGTGAAAATCAATCCAGTTTGATCAGATAGACTTTAGTTGAAACAGTATTTATACCATGAATAATACAAAAACTATTAGTATACGTTTAATCGTGGACCGGATTCGACATCAACTGTGCAGGCTTATGTGAGTAATTTCCGGGAATCATTTTATATTCACCCCACCTAACGATAGTGTTATGATCCAGATACACATTAGCGCTACTTGTATATGAGACAAACTAATTATATACATTTGTACATACATGTAGTGATACATAAATATGCTAATATCGCTATAATACAAGTAAATATATTGCTTGAGTTCTAGTTCAAATTTGTCAAGATCCCATCTTGGTCGTCATAGTAATGCATGTGTGGAAATGTAGCGGTACTTAGTATGAACTGGTGACAAGAAGCAGTCTAAGCATGAGGCAATCATCAACATTTCTTCCTGCACATATGTTTGCCAGAATGGTAGAATGGGGTTTCTGATCATTTTGTGTCGATTTTCCATTCCAATCACCAAGAGTACCCATACAAGGATTGATTTTACGAAGACTTTTATGGATATTATGTCAGAAAACGTCCGTGTAACTTCGACAGACTATCCAACCTCGTTCATCTATACCGGCGGTATACATGTATCGTGGTGAAGTGGAAAAGAATAAAGTATAGCTAGAATATCTGAACAAGGCCCCGGGCGATCTCCTGGTTTATATTTTCAATTTCAGGCTTCAAAAGCCAGCTACTGTTAGCTATATACAGTAATCTGATTGAGTCCGTCGCTAAACCTTTTAGTATACAAGTAGATAAACTCAATCGTTATCGATATACAAGAACGTATGGCGATCACATGCATGATTTGAGCATTGGTAGCTGACATTGCCTGAAGTTGGAAACTTCACTATTATCTCCACATACCACGTAGGTCTCTATTAAATTATTTATATAATATCAGAATCGAGTTTGGCAGAAGTCCATATACTTAACGTGCTTGAACATATATTTCAGTTTTCTATATTTCTCACCGAAAGCCCATGTATGATAATGATATGCTTATGTACTTTTCTTGCACGCTGTGATATATTTCGGAAATATATCTATTTTAATGTCAAATTTCGCCATTTCCGCCACATTGGCGGCCATCTCGATTACAAAGAGATATTAATAACTCCGGATAATCTAAATCGGAGTACATTCATTCATATATCTAACACCGAGATATCGTTCTCCTGTTGTGGACATGTTATTTGACGTGTGCAAATATAATGTTTGCCGAATTTTCACGATGCTTATTTGACAATAATTGTCATATGAACTCGCATATTGAGTCATTGCGGAAAGACAACTACTATGAATGTGCCGTAACATGGCGAATATTTATTTGGAAGAAACAAATTAGTCTACTACATTCACCTTCTACATGACAGAAACGTAATTGGATGAAAGAGGGTAAAATTTGCGTATTATCGTATTTTGGCCGCCATCTTTGAAGCCATCTTGGATTAAGTTGACAGTTTCCGGATCCATTTAGATGTAAATACCTTATGTAATGATCACACTCATTTCCATGATCGATTATTTCTAAATTTCTATAAGGATATAGTTAGAAAATAAAAAAGTATATTTTGGCGAAATTCATACCAATTCCTTTAAATCATCGCATTTGGAGAAGACAATCAAGGTTATGATTCAAGAAATCAACTAATGTGATGCATAAGTGAGTTGTTATCAAGATTGAAGAGAAGTATATTCCCTAATCGTCACCAGTTCGATACAATCGGAAATGATGTAGGCGACATGTATGGAAAATCATCAATTTCCCACTTCCGGTCGCCATTTTGGCGGCCATCTTTGATCGAGAGGACAAATTTTTATATAAAAATATAACATGGCGTCACACCATACACGGTACAAAAGGATTGTAATTTATTTTATATTAAATTATATTTTTATCATGAAATCTAACAATGGCGAACTTTAAAAAATGAGCATGGCGGCCATCTTTGTGACATCATCAGACCACCCAGTCGCGAACCCAGGGGGTCTAACAAATTTTTTTCTGAAGTAGAGACCATATACTACCTCATGAACATGTTCTCTACATTTGTTCATGAATTTCCCACGGGAGCCCAAAATCTGACATAAGCGACTCTACTATAGAGAATACATTGGCCTAACAATATTTACTCTTGACTTTGTTAGCCAGTGCATTCTCTTATATATGGGAGAATGCACTGGCACAGGGTCTTTAATGCTGCACAAGCACTGTTTAGTCATGAAAGGTTAACCCTTTCTATAATAAATACTCATTGATGAGTAGTTCCCTTAGGACATGTTCAGATAAATAGGTTGTTTGTTGAACTTATTATCTGAACATTTCCCAACAATGTATAAATAGACAGAACACAACGCGCATCTTAATCGAGAATCTTTTATCGAATGAGTTGCGGATGGCACAAGGATATATTTCGCTCGAGCGTTGTTGTGTTCTGTATTTATTCTACACTGTTCAGTCAGATAAGTTCAATCCATGAATGTCACCTCCATTGTTACTATAGCTACCTTTATTGTGATTTAAGTCTGACAAATAACCAGTAATTATGGGGGGATCACCAGAAGCGGATGATCGACGTAATGCACGTCATCTTTCTTGGCGACAACGTCAACAAGAATAGTTTCGGCTTGTATTCCACTAGAGGTATACACTTATATGTATTCAATGGCTGGGATTACATTGAATACATGTGCCTCACGTCAATGTGTGTGGAATAAGAATCCTTCTGCACTTGTATTATCTTTTGTCTCTCTGTCATCTGCTCATTTTCCATGAACACCCCTCCAAATGAATAAAGGATCATTTCATTGTATATTTTTATAACCCGGTGGGATTATCCATTTAGTATAGAAAGGATCATTTCATTGTATATTTTTATAACCCGGTGGGATTATACATTTAGTATAGAAAGGATCATTTCATTGTATATTTTTATAACCCGGTGGGATTATCCGTTTAGTATAGAAAGGGTTATTTCATTGTATATTTTTATAACCCGGTGGGATTATCCATTTAGTATAGAAAGGATCATTTCATTGTATATTTTTATAACCCGGTGGGATTATCCATTTAGTATAGAAAGGGTTATTTGAAGCATTTGGCATCAACCGTTGTCTGGTATTACCATTGAACCTTTCTATACTGAATGGATTATCCCAATCAGTTATAAAAGTTTAGCCTATTATTCATTTGGAGGGGTGTTTAGGATAAATTAGGATTCATGTGCGTTAACCCTTTACCCAACAAACCGGCCAAAACCGGCCAAATAAAGCTTCAACAGCCTAAAATATCTTCGGTCTGTCTCAATAGAACCATACAAATAGGGATATCATTGGAACCGGCTCCTTGACCACATTGTGATAGTTACAGTTATACCCTGTGCCAATGCATTCTCTTATATATGCGAGTCGACCATAGGTCGCCTCGCATATATAAGAGAATGCATTGGCCTAAAAAAAATCTTTTTTTTAACACTTTTTACCATTTATTCTTACAATCTTTAACAATTTTATAATTTTTAATGTGTTAAGCCAATGCATTCTCTTATATATGCGAGGCGACCTATGGTCTACTCGCATATATAAGAGAATGCATTGGCACAGGGCCCTTCTGTTGGGTAAAGGGTTAATGGGGAAATGTTCAGATAATAAGTGCAACAAGTGATCTATACATAAGTGAACTATTCGTCAATGAAAATTTAGTATAGAAAGGATTTATTTGGGTCTTTAGTTCAATTTGATCCTGGTTTTCGTAAGATGCTTATATTAACTAAACCATTAGGATTGAATTGACCTCGGCTCTGACGTTGTGTTTCAGTTGATCGTTTGGTGAAGATATGTAAGACAGCTGAGGAGGCAGCAGATGGATCTCATGCTATCGTCGTCTGCACAGAATGGGACGAGTTCAAGGTAAGAAAATGGTCAATATTGCTTAGCTCATTCAGTAACAGTTTTTCTATGAATCTCGGGTGACAAGTTTCCTCGATATTATTTATGTCTCCCGACGTCAACATGAGAATTATTTATCAATTTTCAAGTCTGGATTTATATATTTTTTTGGATTACCTGACATGTGTCAGGTTCTTAAAATAACCTGTCTGACATTGTGAAAAGTGTACCTGACAAACATTTTGAGAATATTATTTTAATTTCAAAAAATCCACCTATATAGGGTTTGTGCTGCCACTTGCCAAATTTGCCAATGGCAAAAATAATTCACATTTGGCAAAAAATATTTTCATTTGGCAAAAGTTTTGGCAAGTAGCTTTTTAATTCCTCAATAAAGTTGAAAAATATCGGTCAATCAATACCATTCATTTTAGGAAACTATTACAATAGAATTATATTAGTGGTGTTTTATATGGTTTCGGAAAAGTTAACACCTCTATTAAGATGCAGTTATTCTGTATGATAAACCACAATAGAGATGCAAGTATAATTATTAACTGATTTCCTATCGATATCAAACGTCGTTCAAACCACGAGTGTCGAAACATAAAACTCAATCAAGGTTGCAGAAAATATTTTCATTTGGCAAATTATTTGGTAAATTTCGGTCCAGCTCGGACGCTGGACCTATATGATGAAAACAATCTCTTTAATACAATGTTTTTAAAAGAAATTTATACAGAAATCACTCCAATTTAGTTTGATTTATTTTAGAAATTTTCCAGTCCTCGTAACAAAACAAGTTTATGAGTTCTACTCTTCTCAACTGTCTCGCATTTAACGTTAGTGACATTTTAGTGTAGAATCTGTTTCTTTTTATAATATGGGAAAAATCTGATTAATTTAACACTTCATGTATGTTGTGTTAGACAAAAATTACATTTATTGTGTTTATTTTCTGGTTTTTGTCCATGATTAGCTTGCCATTCAAATGCTTAACCCTTTACCCAACAGAATGGCCCTGTGCCAATGCATTCTCTTATATATGCAAGTCGACCATAGGTCGCCTCGCATATATAAGAGAATGCATTGGCTTAACACATTAAAAATTATAAAATTGTTAAAGAATGTAAGAAAAAATGGTAAAAAGTGTTAAAAAAAGATTTGTTTTAGGCCAATGCATTCTCTTATATATGCGAGGCGACCTATGGTCGACTCGCATATATAAGAGAATGCATTGGCACAGGGCATAACTGGCATATATAAGAGAATGCATTGGCACAGGGCATAACTGTAACCATCACAATGTGGTCAATGAGCCGGTTCCAATGATATCCAGATTTGTATGGTTCTATTGAGACAGACCGAAGATATTTTAGGCTGTTGAAGCTTTACTTGGCCGGTTTTGGCCGGTTTGTTGGGTAAAGGGTAAGTCACCATATTCCTGACAAATAACTCACAAAAATACTGTCGGACATAATGTCAGACTCAAATACAAACGATCGGACATTCACAGGTTTGCACCCGACATTGTCCGATGTCTGGCAGTTGAATCTGAATCAGTGGTGGTCGTCCGTGCGTCCCAGATGGTTTCCGGACGATAACTTTAGTTTTAGTTGTCTGATTGTTTTAAAATTTCATACGTGGACTACCCACATAGAAATACAGGTCAAGTTCGAATTTTGATTCGGTCTGCCCATTTTTGTTGGACTTATGGTCCTTATCGACTTAGAATTTGCTGATGGTTTTGGTTTCCGGGTGATAA
Source organism: Siphonodentalium dalli (assembly GCA_032622095.1). Classification (NCBI taxonomy): domain Eukaryota; kingdom Metazoa; phylum Mollusca; class Scaphopoda; order Gadilida; family Siphonodentaliidae; genus Siphonodentalium; species Siphonodentalium dalli. The sequence continues at coordinate 257,095,686 of CP136065.1, forward strand.
CTTTAGTTTTAGTTATCTGATTGTTTTCAAATTTGGTATATGGATTACTCATGAATATTCAGGTCAAATTCTTGCTGGAGGCGGGATCTATGTAATTCTGATGTATCATATTGCTGGAGGCGGGATCTATGTAATTCTGATGTATTCTTGCTGGAGGCGGGATCTATGTAATTCTGATGTATCATATTCTCTTTGGAGGCGGGATCTATGTAATTCTGATGTATCATATTGCTGGAGGCGGGATCTATGTAATTCTGATGTATCATATTCTCTTTGGAGGCGGGATCTATGTAATTCTGATGTATCATATTCTTTTGCTGGAGGCGGGATCTATGTAATTCTGATGTATCATATTCTCTTTAATTCTTGCTGGAGGCAGGATCTATGTAATTCTGATGTATCATATTAATTCATGCTGGAGGCGGGATCTATGTAATTCTGATGTATCATATTCTCTCATGCTGGAGGCGGGATCTATGTAATTCTGATGTATCATATTCTCTCATGCTGGAGGCGGGATCTATGTAATTCTGATGTATCATATTCTCTCATGCTGGAGGCGGGATCTATGTAATTCTGATGTATCATATTAATTCATGCTGGAGGCGGGATCTATGTAATTCTGATGTATCATATTCTCTCATGCTGGAGGCGGGATCTATGTAATTCTGATGTATCATATTAATTCATGCTGGAGGCGGGATCTATGTAATTCTGATGTATCATATTCTCTCATGCTGGAGGTGGGATCTATGTAATTCTGATGTATCATGCTGGAGGCGGGATCTATGTAATTCTGATGTATCATATTCTCTTTCTTGCTGGAGGCGGGATCTATGTAATTCTGATGTATCATATTCTTGCTGGAGGCGGGATCTATGTAATTCTGATGTATCATATTCTTGCTGGAGGCGGGATCTATGTAATTCTGATGTGTCATATTCTCTTTCAGACGTATGACTACAAGAAGATCTACCAGAAGATGTTGAAGCCCGCCTTTATCTTCGACGGACGGAATCTCCTGGATCACCAATCCCTTATGGAGTTTGGATATCATGTGGAAACTATAGGAAAGAGGCTTTGTCGGACTAATGTGTATAGATCTATAGCTACAAGTAACTAGGAGCGCCGTGGAATCTATTGTTCATAAATGGCACCATGTCGATACATACTTCATTATGAACGCTTCGTTTAATGGAGTACTATTATCCCGTAATCTGTTATATTCATGTTGGTGATGTTATCCTGTGCCAATGCATTCTCTTATATATGCGAGTCGACCATAGGTCGCCTCGCATATATAAGAGAATGCATTGGCCTAACAAATTTTTATAAATTTTTCTTACGTTCTTTAATAATTTTTATCATTTTTTTTTATCATTTTTCTTACATTCTTTACAATATTTATAATTTTTTTTGTCATTTTTCTTACATTCTTTACAATTTTTATCATTTTTTCTTACATTCTTAACAAAACAAAATTCATTTTTTTATCATTATTTCTCACATTCTTTAACAACTATAAAAAATAACATAAAATTTGTTAGGCCAATGCATTCTCTTATATATGCGAGGCGACCTATGGTCGACTCGTATATATAAGAGAATGCATTGGCACAGGGTTTTGAGCCAGCTTATTATTAAAGGATGCCAAAATTTAAGTCACTTTAAGTTAAAGTGACTTTCACAGTGAGCTAAACCTTTCATGACGGAAGCTGCACTGGTACAGCATTTAAGATCCTGTGCCAGTGCATTCTCTTATATATGTGAGTCTCCCATAGGGAGCCTCACATATAAACTAAAAGGTATTGGGAGACTCGTATATATAAGAATGCATTGGCACAGGATTTTCAAAAAATTTCAGGAAGCTCCTGTCATGGAAGGGTTAACCCTTTGTTAACTGGTTTCTTCCTGATGGGTAGTCACTTGATGGCCAATTTTGTGAAAATCCTGTGGAATGCATTCTTTTGAAATTTCCCTTGATTGTTAGTGCTAACAAGATAGGGGTCTCCCTCTTGGTACAGTCCAGACACGCTCTGAATGTTTCCGCGAGATCGTCTGAAGTTTCTGTTCTAAAAATAGCCTGTAAAACACTCCCAGAAGGTTGTATGTATTATGCCAAAAAAATGTAATTGACAGAAACGTTTCTGGACAGGTGTCTCTAGTTCATATTTATTATTTTTTACCGCGGAAACTTTATAAAACTTGTTAGGAAGAGAAACACTATCTTTACACTAATTAAAATGACATTATTTGTTTAAACAAATTCTCAACATATTTCTGATAACTTTAATGAATTTTTTTTACATTTTAAGCATTTTTTCCACCTTCAGAATGAAGCAAATTCTTATTAACCCTTTACCCAACAAACCGGCCAAAACCGGCCAAATAAAGCTTCAACAGCCTAAAATATCTTCGGTCTGTCTCAATAAAACCATACAAATATGGATATCATTGGAACCGGCTCCTTGACCACATTGTGATAGTTACAGTTATGCCCTGTGCCAATGCATTCTCTTATATATGCGAGTCGACCATAGGTCGCCTCGCATATATAAGAGAATGCATTGGCACAGGGCCGTTCTGTTGGGTAAAGGGTTAAACTGTTTAACCTGTACTTATACGTTTGCCTTATTTTCTACTCAAATTTTCTTTTAAGCTTTTATCTATACTATGTGATTTCTATACTATGTGATTTCTATACTTTGTGATTTCTATACTATGTGGTTTCGTTTCATTATTCTATTTTTTAGTTGAGCCTATAAAATGCATGAGATGTTGCGGCTTTTGAATCAAAACTTCTTTATCAAAAGATTAACTTTAAGCTTTACCTATCTCTTTTACTAAATAGTCTCTTGGTCAAGATTTTGCTTTTTGCATTTCTGTTTTTTTTTTTATCAACTATCAGCTTCTTCCTTAGACTATACAAAGTCAATTTCCCCGTTTCTGAGGCCAAAACAATTTTAAAATCATATGTGCATGCTTTTTAATTAAATTTTTATATGTCCCTTTTTAAAAAACGGGACGTATTATGGGGGGGGGGGGGGGGTGGTGGTGGTGGTTCATGTATATGGTTATTGGTGATTTTTCAGATGATGGGTACTTTTTCATGACATCATATGCTCCTTGAATCTTAGCTGAAAAGGCTGATATTGTGACATTACACAGTATACAACAAGATTAGATATTCAGTCTTTCTTATTCACAAGTGTGAAATATAATAATACAGGTTTCCTTGGTCATATTTCACTTGACAACATATTGTTCATGTGATGTCATAACCTTGTAAAGCTTTCCCTTAATGCTAAATAAGACTTGGAATTTTTTAACCCATAGTTTTGGGAGAGTATTTAAAAAACGGGACGTATTATGTTATTGGTCTGTCTGTCTGTCCATCCGCTCATATTTGGTTTCCGGTTGATAACTTTAGTTAGTCTCAACTGAATGGAATGAAATTTGTTATGTGGGTTGACTAGCACAAAATTCAGGTCAAGTTTGAATTGGGGTTCTACCCGCCATTTTCACCAGAGTTATGGCGCTTTGTTGGATGCTCTTGTTTATTTTTGGGGCACATGACAACGAAGCATTTAACCTCGGCATCGGCTCGCTCCGGGTTGCTGTGACCATTATTTCCCCAACAGAATGTCTGAAAAAATTAGTTGATAGATTTCATGTTTTATTTCATAAAAAATAGCCCAATCAATTATGATTGACACATTTTTTAAGAGATTGCAGTCGAAATAACAAATGTTTAAACACAGTTACTACTTACAGTAATGAATGAGAAATTTTACTGGTAAACAAGTCTGATCGATCTCAATTGCATGCGTGTTTGTATAAAAAACTTGTTTCATACTGATTAAAACTTTCCCCTGACAGATATAACACGAATAAAAAGATTGCACGCGAGGGATCTCGGGGCCATGTATGCGGGTCTGAGAAACAGGAACTTGACTTTGTTTGGTCTTATATATTATAGAATGTTAAAATCTAAATCAAATTCTCATTGAATTGTTGAAAATCTCACCTGATTTTTATTACCTCTATTGACATTTTTATCTTCATATCTCTTATTTTGGTTGTCTGATTGAATATTTGACACATTCAACTATATTGGTCCACAGGTAAAATATTAACACTTCTACATGCATTCGCAATGTAGAACCTGAATATCACGTTGAAATCATGACATGTGATGTCGCGGACTTGCGGACCAAACTTGTTTTCATTTTGTAGGGAAGAAACTTGCAATGCATTACCAGAATATCTTTCAAAACGGGTGTCAAATGCTCTTTTAACCCTTTACCCAACAAACCGGCCAAAACCGGCCAAATAAAGCTTCAACAGCCTAAATTATCTTGGGTCTGTCTCAATAAAACCATACAAATATGGATATCATTGGAACCGGCTCATTGACCACATTGTGATGGTTACAGTTATGCCCTGTGCCAATGCATTCTCTTATATATGCGAGTCGACCATAGGTCGCCTCGCATATATAAGAGAATGCATTGGTCTAAAAAAAACTTTTTTTACCATTTTTTCTTACATTCTTTAACAATTTTATAATTTTTAATGTGTTAAGCCAATGCATTCTGTTATATATGCGAGGCGACCTATGGTCGACTCGCATATATAAGAGAATGCATTGGCACAGGGCCGTTCTGTTGGGTAAAGGGTTAATTTGTCAGTTGAGCAGAGTTGAGTGTAAATATGGTGCTGAACATTTCTAAAGAAACTGAAGAACTTGTTATTTGATAATCAAGATACTTTCCAGCGAAGAAGCGGACTAAGCAGAATGAATTCCCCCAGAGGATGAATTTACTGATGCTTGCCCACTGTGCAGGTTAGTGTCACTATGTTCACCCTCTATGGACCTCATTCTGCTTAGACCTCATCTTCTCTGGAAAGTTTTTTTATTATCAAATTTATAGAAACTTCTTCACATAGATTCTATTTCTTTTTTAGTTTAGTTTCTTCAAATCCCAAAATTGGCAGACGACACATTGCATAATCGAGGTTCCCAATGGGTGGTCATCACAATATTCACCATTTGGGAACTTCAATTTGAGTCTATGTCTCCCATAGCATATGAGGCCATTCAGAATGAGGTCCCCAGAGGGTGAATTAAGTGATGCTAGTCCGCTCTGCGGGGTAACATTACTAAATTCACCCTCATGGGACCTCATTCTTGAAATGTCCCGACACCATACATTGAGGCCTGTTGGTCTCATATTTTTTGTTTGTGTCTGTTTTAACATCCCACACCAACTTGCTTCCATACTCCATGGAATCAAGCAAATCAACATACATTTCTTATACAGTGCATTTAACACAGCCAGATTTTGTTTGCAACTGATTAATATTGTTATGAATTGTTTGTATGTATCAATTAATGTGATTATTGTGTTATAGCAACACCAAGTGCCTGTTACTGTTAATGCAAATGTTTATAATTGTAATTGAAATTGAATGTCCAGATATATTCAGTGTTTCTTAATATTCGTTGGGAAATTTCAAATATACTAGGGAATATATTAGATATATATTAGATATATATAAACTTGAATTTTTTTATGGGTTTGTCTATTATGATGCAGAAAGAAGTCTTTTGCAAATAGATGTTTATGTGCATCATAATCACAAAATGAGTGTCATCCAGCTTTAGTGGGACCTTGTGCAATATAGAACTATCCTATGCAGAAATCATTAATATAGAACTATCCTATGCAGAAATCATTAATATAGAACTATCCTATGCAGAAATCATTAATATAGAACTATCCTATGCAGAAATAATTAATATAGAACTATCCTGGGCAGAAATCATTAATATAGAACTATCCTGGGCAGAAATCATTAATATAGAACTATCCTATGGGGGACCTTGTGCAATATAGAACTATCCTATGCAGAAATCATTTAGTAAGAACTTCACAGTGATATATTCTACCAGCACCATACTCATATTGGGTGAAATAAGCAAAACTGGGAAACATAGAAATATGAATGCTTTTTTGGGGATATATCTCACTCCATACAATTTGTCCAATCATATTGTATTCAAACAAACAATAACTGTTCCCAACTTGTATTATGATATGATTTTACGATTTGATCCAGATATGATCTTATTAACCCTTTGAACATATTATAAATATATGGGGGGAAATCTTTGTTAGTATTATAAATATATGGGGGGGGGGGGGGGGATTATATCTTTGTGTTAATATTATAATATATGGGGGGGGGGGAATTATATCATTGTGTTAATATTATAATATATGGGGGGGGGAATTATATCATTGTGTTCATTGTAAATACATTATATTTATTGCATGATCATTCTATATAATTTATCATAATCACTTCATTTTAATCTCATAATTCATCTGACTTCATACACATTATTATTCTTAATAGCCCAGCAGAGATGTGTCTTCATACACATTATTATTCTTAATAGCCCAGCTGAGATGTGACTTCATACACATTATTACTAGTATTCTTAATAGCCCAGCTGAGAAGTGACTTCATACACATTATTATTCTTAATAGCCCAGCTGAGAAGTGACTTCATACACATTATTATTCTTAATAGCCCAGCTGAGAAGTGACTTCCCATTTGCATATTCAGAATCGACAAACTATATTCACCCGGTACTGAGATGGCTATATTCCTTTATCTAAAGAATAACCACGAAATATCATTTATTTACTAGATATTGAAGTCTGAAACACATATTTTATAATCAGCATATTGTGGGAATGAAGGGACGTCATATAACTATAACCAGCAGATTGCTCAATTTTAGAAGCTTTCATCATCTAGGCCGTCATCAGCATTAAACCGTTTCAATGCTGTGCCAATGCATTATCTTATGTATGCGAGTCTCCCATAGCGAGCCTTGCATGTATAAGAGAATGCACTGGCTTCCAAGGTAAATAATGTTAGGCCAATTTATTCTCTTATATATGTGACGCTCCATGTGGGAGACCTGCATATATAGAGAATGCATTGGCACAGCTTTTTTGAAAAATTGCAGGAAGCTCCTGTCATGGAAGCGTTAATATAAGAGACAGCTACATCTTCGAGGCACACAGTTTAGTATAATGACAACATTTCAGTTCAGTTGGATGCATAATGTTATCTTCGACGACACTGACGTTATTTTAATTTCCCGTTCTTTTCTAAAGGCCGAAAATTACTAAAATTGAGCAATCAACGGGTTACACATACTTTATAGTCTATTAAATGCGATTGATAAAACAGACTGATACTCTTTGCAGAGGTTATCAATGTTTATTCATTTAGTTTCATTAGGTAATCTTTCCCTTCATTCATTTAGCATATTATAGTCTGCTGATGCTTGAAGTGCGTAGTGTGATGGAGTCACATCTAAACCTGGCTAATGTTCCATCATGAAATTATATCAGATTAACCCTTTCTCTGCAAAATACTAATTGATGAGTAGTTATCTCTTAGGAAATGTTCAGATAATAAGTTCAACAAATGACCTATGGTTGTTTGTTGAACTTAATTATTATCTGAACATTTCCTAAAGGAACTACTTGTCACTGAGTATTTAGTGAAGAAAAGGTTAACTTCTTGTCAACAAAAATCATGACCAATTCTGGAAATTTAAGTGTTTCGCTACATTAAAATTTATAAACTGGTTCACACCCCTTGCCAATCAAATTGCTCCAACTCATGAACAATATTTCTTGTATGAATCTGTATTTCGACGGGGCCAAAATATAGACTTGAGCTAAATATCTCACAGATATTGACATTAATTGGATGGTAAGCTGAAAGGAGATCAGAGCGGTAGGTGTGAAATTCTAACAATGCGCCATGATCGCACCAGTCACTCGGGAAGTTAAAACACGGATCATTCCATTATTAGCGGACATATAGGAGTGGGCTGCATGGGTGGGGGCCCAACACTTTTGATTGAATATGTTTTGGTTTGTCGGGAGGGGCGGGTGATTGGAAGTAAACTGAACGAGATCCAAACCTGTTTCGAATGTATGATCCACAATAATCATGTAATGATATTTAGAATGATAACATTGAGAACATTCCACAAACTGTTCACATTATACATGCATATGCACGGAAAATAAAGGCACTATATACACAGGTTTGCTTAATTGTTTTGTCATGAATGCCGGTGATATTTCATCACACAAACTTCATGCAATGTGGAATAGTTTCACTTCGGAGTCCGAACATTCCGGACCATTGTCTCCTGTGATAATTCCATTATGACAACAAGGCGAAAAATAATCTTAATAGCCGAAACAGTTTATTATCACAAGGAAGAATCTGTTTTATCAAGAAACCCGTTATCAGTATAAAAACGTTCTCAAATTCGGAGACAAAATGGTTTATCAATGCTGATATATAATGCATTTGACTAATTGTTCAACAGGAATATGTAACACCACAAACCATTCAATTAACCTCTGATTGAATGGTAATTGATAGGTAAGCATCGTATTGAATGTTGCTCAATTCCTCTTTCCTCTGGGTGTGAACCGGTTTATAAATATGTCATAACCCGCTTGGGTATATGTAAAAAAAATAGAGATCGCGGCGCTAAAGCACCTTATATGTATTTATTGTACAGATACCTAAGCGGGTTATAACCTATTATATACAGTAATGCCCTAAGTAATCGACCCCTTAACCACAGCAGCATTATGGGTAACTTTTCAGGATTTAGTCGGAATTATGGCTTGTTGCCATTCATTGGAAAGCTCTCCGCGAGTCGATTACTTAGAGCATTACTGTACGTATCAGATGCATTCAAATAGCTCATTTTGGTTAAGTTTTGTTTGAACCTTCACAGGAAATAGACATCGCAGAAAGATGAAAAAATCTAAATTCCTTCCTCTGTCAAAGCCAGTCAGAGACAATGGTATAAGACTGGTCTATTACAGAGACAATGGTATAAGACTGGATGGTATAAGACAATGGTATAAGACTGGTCTATTATGTTGGACTCTTTTCAAGAGTCGTCATATATTAATATATTTTTCCAATGGGGTAAAATAAAATGATAAAACAGTTTAAATTCTTGTTGTTTTTTTCTTCTTATAATCCTTTAAAGCTCACCTAAAGCAAACTATCAGGGAGATCGGTAGTCCCAGTTTCCTTTGAAGTAAACCAGCTTGTGAAATCGGCAGGGATAATACTGGTTTACATCGACGTATAAACCAGCTTGTGAAATCAGCAGGGATAATACTGGTTTACATCGACGTATAAACCAGCTTGTGAAATCGGCAGGGATAATACTGGTTTACGTCGACATATAACCAGCTTGTGAAATCGGCAGGGATAATACTGGTTTACGTTGACGTATAAACCAGCTTGTGAAATCGGCAGGGATAATACTGGTTTACGTCGACATATAAACCAGCTTGTGAAATCGGCAGGGATAATACTGGTTTACATCGACGTATAAACCAGCTTGTGAAATCGGCAGGGATAATACTGGTTTACGTCGACGTATAAACCAGCTTGTGAAATCGGCAGGGATAATACTGGTTTACATCGACGTATAAACCAGCTTGTGAAATCGGCAGGGATAATACTGGTTTACATCGACGTATAAACCAGCTTGTGAAATCGGCAGGGATAATTCTGGTTTACATCGACGTATAAACCAGCTTGTGAAATCGGCAGGGATAATACTGGTTTACGTCGACGTATAAACCAGCTTGTGAAATCGGCAGGGATAATACTGGTTTACGTCGACGTATAAACCAGCTTGTGAAATCGGCAGGGATAATACTGGTTTACGTCGACGTATAAACCAGCTGGTGAAATCGGCAGGGATAATACTGGTTTACGTCGACGTATAAACCAGCTTGTGAAATTGGCAGGGATAATACTGGTTAACGTCGACGTATAAACCAGCTTGTGAAATCGGCAGGGATAATACTGGATTAAAACCAGCTGGTGAAATCGGCAGGGATAATACTGGTTTACGTCAATGTATAAACTAGCTGGTGAAATGGGCAGGGATAATACTGGTTTACGTCGACGTATAAACCAGCTAGTGAAATCGGCAGGGATAATACTGGTTTACATCGACGTATAAACCAGCTTGTGAAATCGGCAGGGATAATACTGGATTACGCTGAAGTACGGCTGCCTTACTCTTCTATAGCCGACTTTACTTTGATATGTGTTTGACTGTCACCGGTGGACTGCCGAGCTTCCTAGCAGTAGCTAGGTTTCTAGTTAAGCGGGGTGTGACTAGAGCTATATGCTATCCAAGGCTAGTTGTGACCATGAGCAAGGTCGCTGATATTGTGACTGACTCACACCACTTTTAGCTTCACCTGAGGCGAAGTCCCTCATAGTAATTCTTAAAATATCTTCTCTCGGGGTTTATTTAGCTTATATCTGGTATGGAGGGTCCTTGGGTGACTTGAATTCAGATTGTTCAAATGGGGTCACAGGGTCAAATAGGGATCGAGCCAGGGACATAACCCTTCGAGCATTTAAAGGCAGCTTAAATGATCATCTCTAGATGGGAGATATTGAATTTGAATACTTTTCGATGAAAAACATGGCTGTTGGCAGCCATCTAGTATTTTACTCTTTGCAAAACTAAATTGTTCGGCACACCCTACAGGTCACATCCCTCATCCGATCATCACCAAACTTCATATAGATCTTCAGGATCACCTCTAGATGGGAGCTATGAATTTTAATGATTTTCGATGAAAAACCTGGCAGCCATCTTGAACTTTACTCTTTGCATGACTAAATTCTTCGGGACGCCAAAAAGCCTGAGTTTTTTTTATCCCATTGATCATCCATCTTCTGGGTGATCTCTATTTATTTGACCTTGAATCGTGCAGAACATGAACGACAGATACCAACTTGCTAAATTTTAAATTTATTTGAGGTGAAAAAAAATGTGTGGTGATGTAACCATAGCTCTGGGAAATAAATCACAGAAAATATCAGCTGATTATCAGAGATCGGTAAATTGATTTCCATTTTCCCTTGTGAAAGAAAGTACCAACAAATATTTAATATCATTTATGAATAATGAATTTCAACAAGTATCTTTACATAAACACATACACATCTTGTAATACATAGTACATTACATAATAAATAAAATCTGTGGTACATATATCAACTCAGAGACACAATCTCTACCAGAGCGCACCAGTCATGCTTCCTTTCTGACTATGTAACTGGCTGGGTACTGGTCCGTGTTTCTATATTTAGAATGGGATTTTCCACAAAAAAAGCGAAACCCGATCGCTCCAATGTCAAATTTTTTATGTGCTTTGAGAACAATTCCCACACTAAAACATAATGACAGAATGGAAAATCAGAGTGGTAGTTTTGTTGACGATTTTTGCAAGCTACTCATCAAAATTACAGCAAATTAGAATTCCTGTGTTTGACTTGCTGTTCGAGTTGTGACAATGTCGTACATGTGCGTTTATACTATTGTGTTGATAAAATAATCAGGAGAACCGAATCACACCATTTCAAAATATATTTCTTCGGTTTTAGTGGGACTTTTTCAAACATAAGTTCCAAAATTTATATCGCTAAAAATAGTAATGTTGCAAACCAGTCTAACTACTCGATAAAATAGTCTTGACCGAGATTAGCACATGTGCTGGTATTGAGAATTACCACATGCCTGTGATAGCATGCGATCGATCGTGTGGTATTCATAGATAGATATGTAATAATAGACCATTCCAATGCATAGTTATATAACTAAGTGGGAGAATTCATTTCGATAGAAAGGGTTAAATTGTGCGTTCTTTGTATACTTCACGTATACTTTGTGAACAGATTATGGAAATTATTCACAGCTCCTCACTAACAAGCCTACAAATAGTGTGTCTGTCATTTGCAGAATGGTGAATTTAATGATGCTATCCTGCTAATCGTGGTGACTTATGGGTGAATATCAACACCTTCAAACTTGGGAACTTCATTCTGATCCTAGATCTCCCATAGCAGTTGAGGCCTAAGCAGAATGAGGTTCCCAGAGGTTGAATTTGGTGATGCTAGCCCACTTAGCGGGATAGTGTCACTAAATTCACCCACAGGGGACCTCATTCTGTAAACTATTTGCAGGCTTGCTCAGTAAGTGGCACTCTGGCATACAGGTTGAACTGGATGTATTTCATGTTAAACATATCCTTAAATAAGGGAGTCTATTCACTGTTCACCAATAGGTGGCACTCTCACTGTCACATTGAGGTTAAACAGGACGGACTTGAGGTTTAACGCCAGGAAGTTGCTCTCGTTGCCGCAGTTACACAGTAATTCTTGCACGATGCTGACGATCATGTAGACCTCAAACAGCTTCTTATTAGCCCTGAAAATAGTGAGAGCTCAGGTTCTCAAGTCTGAAAATAGTATGTCTGTAATTTGCAGAATGAGGTCCCCAGATGGTGAATTTAGTGACGATATCCAGCACAACGGTCGGTAGGTAGGCTTTATAGATTTTAATTTTTTCAATTTGATTTTTATTTGATTTTGACAAATTCTTTAGGCTTTTCGTGCTTTAAAGGCCCATTTAATTTTCGAGTCTCCAATTATTTTTTTATAGTGACTTGATATTTGGTTTTAATAACAATCTATGACATAAAATATGATTAAATTACTATAATTCATCACCATTTGAGACGTCTGTGTCTCAGAAGATGCCCATAGAGAAATAGAAAACAGCTGAAATCATAGAAAGATTTCCCCCATTATGGCTCCCAGAATGCAACAGAATTCTAACTAAAAATGTATTTTCAATGGAAGGCGGAATAACTCTATATCTTTCCATTGAAAATAATGAAACTTGAGCAGAGACCAGTATCTAAAAAAAAACAACATGTTCACAGTTTATTACACCAGATAAGTTGATAGTACAATGTTTTGGAGCTTCCTCTTTCAAATGGTATGGTATGGTATATAATATGGCATATATTTTATATGTGATCTGGGGGTTCATATATTTTATATAATGTAATCTGGGGGTTCGAACATTAATTGGGCCTTTAACTGAGAAATCAACCCATTCTCAGATATTAATATTTTTATAATAAAAAATTTACATACAAGTAAAATTTCACAAGATTTTCTCGAAAGCCATGAATAAAACTTTAGGGAAGGGAGTTTTTAACAGGGAAACCCCGACCATATACATGTATATTTTTTACTTTGGCCATATCAAAGATATAAAAGATAAAAGGTAAAATAAGACTTACTTAATTTTAGATAACTTCTGTAGAATAATACTGAGTTTCTCCAGAGCTTTAGATGTGATGCTGGGTGATCGTAGCAGCATCGCGATCACTCGGAACCACGACTCGTTACTGCAACTGTCTAGGAATGATTGCAGGAACGGTGACTCCATAGACATCTGAAGAAATGTGTCTACAGCACAACTAATAAATGCCTGGAAATAAAAGTGAATGACAAAAAACTATATTTCCAGACAAACAAAGATGAATAACTCTAAAAAAGAGAATGCGAACATTACCTTATAACAGCCCTTATGATAGTGAACATCCATACCAAATTCATCAAGATCCTATAACCTATGGCTGAGATACTCGGGTGGACAGACAAAAAACAATATTTCCAGATAAACAAAGATGAATAACTCTAAAAAGAAGAATGTGAACAACACCATTTGACACTTTGCTGACGATGAACATCCATATCACATTTCATCAAGATCCTATAACAAATGGATGAGATACTCAGGCAGACGGACAAGAAATCAACATTTCCAGAAAAATAAAGATGAATAACTCTAGAATTTAAAACCTGAACATTTCAATAAACCATTCTGATTCTAACAGACAGACAGAGGATCGGACGCATGTAATCCAGTATTTTTACCCTGTGCCAATGCATTCTCTTATATATGCGAGTCGACCATAGGTCGCCTCGCATATATAAGAGAATGCATTGGCCTAACAATTTTTTACAATTTTAATAATTTTTTCTTGTATTCTTTAACAATTTTATAATTTCACCCATACAGAGCCCCAGACAAACATGAGCAGACGACACTCTTCTATGTGCTTCTATATATGTGTGGGGCTCCCTGCAGGGTAATGGATGTTTTTTATTTTATGTCCTAAAAATTGAAAGAAACATTTATTTAAAAAACATGATAAAAAATTGTTAGGCCAATGCATTCTCTTATATATGCGAGGCGACCTATGGTCGGACTCACATATATAAGAGAATCCATTGGCACAGGGTTAAAACAATTCAGTCATGGTGGTATAGTGATGATAGCATGATTTTATGTTTATTTGGAACCTGAATGGAATAATAGATAACTAGAATGCACTCAGAGAGATGCCAACGTGCGCAAAAATGTAATAAAAAATAATTAAAAAAATAATTTCACTGTATTTTACTTAATTTATTTAATTTAATTTAATGTTAGCAAAAAAAGACAATTACAATCTCAATAATTTTATTTAGGGGATAACAGTGTGGTGTTTTGTGATTTCGGAAAGGTACATGGCGAATATACTGTGGCAAATTTAGTTAATTTAACGGGTATTTGCCACAGTATATTCGCCATGTACCTTTCCAAAATCACAAATCACCATACTGTTATCCCCAATCTAATGCTCTTCGAACTTAAAAATGTTATTTAGACAAACAAATGGCTCGTAATTATCAACGAAATGTGCGGCCATAGAAAACACTCAGCCAATTCACGACTTTTTATTTTAAATTTAATGTGCTAGATAAAATATAGTCCCCCAATTACCATCGCTCTTATCGTTAAAAATACTGATAAACATGAAAAATTGCCACCTCAAATAGAAATAAATATGCACAACAATTAGTTTCTGCATGTACCTGATGTCTTTTTCAGATGTTTACCACTTACAAATTGCGGTTTTTATTTTACCGCGATCTTGAAGTTGAATTGAAACAATGGGAAATTGTTTACTCAATGCGATGTTACGTATTTCACACCGTGTCTGTCGCGGTTTCATGTCAAGAAATTTTGTCAAATGATATCGAGACACTGACATTGGTGGGGTATAACGTTGTGGTGTTTTGTATTTTCTGAAAGTACATGTATACAGGGTGAATGTACTGTCAATTTTCGACAAAAGCCACATCGCTGGTTTGTTTATATAGCAACGAGCTAGAAACGGAAGTCAGTGCTAACGGCGTCAACTCTATAATCTACTCCTTAACGTCGCCGGCATGTACTGCATAAGGGTGACGTCATGGAGTGAAATCGGTAGGGTGACACCAACGTACGTACCTACGAATCTGACTGATCGCCATACTGTTGCGCGAGCGCACATAATTATTGTACAAACCTTATTGATTGGTTTGAGGTAGTTTGTTATCACAGGCGTGGCTTGGTAATACAGGAATAATTCCTTGGCGACATCTGACTTCAGATCGTTTCTCATTACATCGAACACATGGGCTAGATAATCGGCTGGAATAACATCAGATAGTGCATTACTAATACAAACAAATAGGGGACAATGTAGTCTGTTATCACAGGCTTGGTAATACAGAAATTATTCCTCTGCGAGTTTTGATGGGTCAGATAAATCAGCTGGGAGAAAAGAAAATCTGCTGTGAATGGCTTTGATTTCGTCGGCCTCAATATCAGGGTTCGCGCTGCCACTTGCCAAATTTGCCAATGGCAAAAATAATTCACATTTGGCAAAAGATATTTTCATTTGGCAAAATTTTTGGCAAGTCACTTTTTAATTCCTCAATAAAGTTGAAAAATATCAGTTAATCAATACCATTCATTTTAGGAAACTATTATATAGATTTATATTAGTAGCGTTTTATATGGTTTTGGAAAAGTTAACACCTCCATCAAGATGCAGTTAATCTGGTAACATTATTGTCGATGGTGGGGGATTATCCGTATTTATTGTGATGGTGGTGTTTACATAGCTATTCCTCTTGTGATGTTCCCTTCTGATGAAGCAACTCTTCTACCATTTTATTGTTCGGTGATTGGTTTATTGTTGTATGATAAACCGCAATAGAGATGCGAGTATAATTATTAACTAACTGCATTCCTATCGATATAAAACGTCATTCAAACTGCCAGTGTCGAAACAGAAAACTGAATCAAGGTTGCAGGAAATGATACTATCAGGGATAACTTTTGGCAAATTCTAATAGAATTTGGCAAAAATATTTTCATTTGGCAAATTATTAGGCAAAAGTAAATTTCGGTCCAACGCGGACCCTGCTCAATATTCATGGGGAGGTGAATTTGTGGTTCAGATATAATATTTATCCACATCAACAGGTCCTACAATAGCAGGTTTATGACATCTTTGAGAAATTGGAACCCTGGGTATTGCGTTGCCGAAAGGGTATCACGCAATCAGTTTACTAACAGCTACCGGCTTCATTTCACATGATGGTGAGGCAGTCATTTATTGCTTTATGTAACCTGAGCCTGGTGAAACCTATTAGCCTTTATTATGAGACCAATTCATTGAGCATTGTTTATACAATCTATTAGAGCAGGGATCAGACGATAAGCGAGTTTCACATAGGGAGCCTCCCATATATAAGAGAATACATTGGCCTAATAATATTTGCCTTGACCTTTTAAGGCAGTCTCTTATATATGCGAAGCTCCCTATGGGAGACTCACATATGTAAGAGAATGCATTGGCACAGGGTTTTCACATAATTTAAGGACACTCAAGTCATGAAAGAGTTAACACATAAACATATGTAGCTTGAAGTTACCTTGGGTGAGAGTTTTGAGTATGATTAGTGACGATAGCAGTCTAACGTGGAGATTATTGCTTCTGAAGTACACGCCCTCTTTGCTCTTTGATTCCGACACAGATGATGAGTTACCTCTGTCCCCATCTGAAAACCTCACAGACTTTGTTTTATACATTTCCTCACCAAGTCTGCGAAGCGTTGAGGATAAACCAGTTTTCTGATGAGAAAAGACACAGAATTATTTGTGATGGCTATTCTTTTGCCAAGTTCCTTACCCCTTCCATGACTGGAGCTTCCTGGAATTTTGCAAAAAACCATGTGCCAATCCATTCTCTTATATATGAGAATCTCCCACAGGGACCCTCACATATATAAGAGAATACATTGGCCTAACACTATTTACCTTTACCGTGTAAGTCAGTGCATTCTCTTATATATGAGATGATCCCTATGGGAGACTTGCATATTTAAGAGAATGAACTGGCACAGGATATTTAATGCTGCACCAGCACTGCTCCTGTCAGGAAGGGTTAACTTACGTAACGTCACAGTAACATACCAGTTACATATTGTATCATTACCTTTTTTTCTTCCAGCAAGGGCATGGCATTTTCTGTTGTATGGCTCTGAGAATGCCCAACTGTTGTTTGATATAGCCTCATGCGGCAGGAAAATTGCAAACAGATACAACAGTATTCAGTGACAACCACATGAATGAGTTGAATTATGTCACACAAGTTAAAGGTCCACTTTATTTTTGAATGCCCAGATCACATTATATACAACATATTCCATATTATATACCATTTGAAACAGGATGCTGCAAAACATTGTTTTATGAACTTATCCGGTTGAATAAACTTGTTTTTTTTGGTCAAGGTACCCATGTGTGTTCTGGACTTAATTTCGAACTGGTCTGTACTGCCAGTCTATTATTATCAATGGAAGGGGAATAACTCTATCTCTTAGTTGTGAATTATGCTGCTCTCTGGGTTAAATACCGATGGAAGTCTTGGTGTGAACCTAAGAATCTCTATCACTTGGTGGATACCACTTGGCCACAGCTGTTCCATATTCTGGTGGAATATATATATATTTGGTTCTTCTTCAAAATGGTATATAATATGGAATACGCTGTGTATAATGTGATCTGGGCATTCGAAGATTAAGTGGGCATTTAATAATATTCAAGATTATTTTCACAATGGGACATGAGGGCTGGAGGATGAAGTTATATCCTCCGTCGTACAAGGAAATACAGCAAGCTTCAACTGCCTAACACACATACATGTGGCTCTGTATTTATTCACACCAATTATCTCTGCTCCCAGATCCATACTGTTTAATCTCAAACTACACTGTATGATTTTCACATGACTTTTAACTGAATTACTATTTAATTACCTGCTGAGTTTGTGCGTTGTCCACATGAACCATGGACCAGTATATAAACTGTAGACATGGCAGACACAGCTTCACATTATTACCTGCTGAGTTTGTGCGTTATCCACATGAACCATGGACCAGTATATAAACTGTAAACATGGCAGACACAGCTTCACATTATTACCTGCTGAGTTTGTGCGTTGTCCACATGAACCATGGACCAGTATATAAACTGTAGACATGGCAGACACCACTTCACATTATTACCTGCTGAGTTTGTGCGTTATCCACATGAACCATGGACCAGTATATAAACTGTAGACATGGCAGACACCGCTTCACATTATTACCTGCTGAGTTTGTGCATTATCCACATGAACCATGGACCAGTATATAAACTGTAGACATGGCAGACACCGCTTCACATTATTACCTGCTGAGTTTGTGCGTTATCCACATGAACCATGGACCAGTATATAAACTGTAGACATGGCAGACACCGCTTCACATTATTACCTGCTGAGTTTGTGCGTTATCCACATGAACCATGGACCAGTATATAAACTGTAGACATGGCAGACACCGCTTCACATTATTACCTGCTGAGTTTGTGCGTTATCCACATGAACCATGGACCAGTATATAAACTGTAAACATGGCAGACACAGCTTCACATTATTACTGGGGAATTCTTTGAGGATCTCGACTAGACAAGGTAGAATCTGCAATGAAATTTATGTGGAAATGAGTATGTATAATAAAACAGACTTTTGATCCACCATTCATTTAGTTTCGAAATAGCATTTATATGCAAACATATTTTCATTAACATATTTATTCAACCAACATCTTCTTGCAACATTCAAAATTTCCCGTTTCTTGTAATATTTAGTAGTAGTATGTGGATATCCTTTCCCCCAGCCTGTGCTATCACCATACCAAAGGACAACAAAATCCAATAATTAATACCCGAGTTACAAGGTGATATGTTCGGATGGAGGTACCGGCAGATGGACAGAGCCCTTGGCTATATGCCCCAAACCTCATATGGAGGTCGGAGGCATAATAAAAAGAAGGTTCAAAACGGCCACAGTATATTAATCAAAATATGAATTAATTCTTAATTATCTCATAACTTTTATATTCAATATTAGAGTCAAAATAGAGTACAGAGATTTTGGTCACTACATGTAATTAATTACTGAGCATTACAATTGAGTAAATGTCACATACTTATTCAAAATATATCTAATATTTCCATCTGGCCTAATCAATTGTATGCATCTGAATGAATTGTTTGCATCTGAATTAATTGTTTGCATGATTTATGATGCAGTACATACCTTTACAACTTTTTCTTGTAAATACTCTGGTGATGAGAACCTTTCGAGTGGTTTAGTAGGCTGGTCAGTGACTGCATATCGTAGATGGGCATCTGACACCCAATCCAGTAAGATGGTGAGTATATCAAAGGATCCCTGGTATGACTGCAAGTAGGATGATAAAATGGAATTAACATAGAGAGTAAGTCAGTTACTGTATGACCTTAAAGTAAGGAAGGTTCCCTTGACCCACCCATACCCCCTGAACTAAGCCTTTCATTCTGATGATACAATTATCCTAAATGAAGCCATAAATTACCTTAATTGACTTTGATGGTTTTTCCTTTTTCGTCACATCTGGATCTTTTGATTTCACAACTTTTTCTTGCAAGGAACTGGGATCTGGATCTTTCAGTCTTTGGTCAAATTCTTGTTTCCTCTGATGTAATTAAAACTAAATTAATAAATTGTTATTTTCAGAATAAATATATTAAATATCAGTTATATTTCACTAAAACTGCACATAATAGTATGCTCACAGAACAGATACTTGAAAACAAATTATAAGCTTATTTAACTACTATTCAGCCATTAGGCATGCTTGAAGAATCTAACATTCAACCATTATTGCAACATCAACAACAGTGGTCGTAAAACATGACGTCTGAACTACACAAAAATGCAGTTAAGTTTATTAAGTCTGGCATTCACATTCACAGTGAGTTTACCCATTGTTTAACTATCTGACGGCTCATCTGGAGGTTATTAAGTCTGGCATTCACAGTGAGTTTACCCATTGTTTAACTATCTGACGGCTCACCTGGAGGTTATTAAGTCTGGCATTCACAGTGAGTTTACCCATTGTTTAACTATCTGATGGCTCACCTGGAGGTTATTAAGTCTGGAATTCACGCTGGTGAACTGTTTACTAACCTGAAGGTTATTAAGTCTGGCATTCACGCTGGTGAACTGTTTACTAACCTGAAGGTTATTAAGCCTGGCATTCACGCTGGTGAACTGTTTACTAACCTGGAGGTTACTAAGCCTGGCATTCACGCTGGTGAACTGTTTCTCCATCTTCTCATACTGTCCCTGTAGACTCTCAAGCTGTAAATATCAAATGTATGTTAGGCAACAGCAGTTTAATAGACTAGTTACAAACCCATCCTACAACATTTTCCTCAATATTGTAAACAAATAAACTGACATATATGATTGTTTATGCTCACAATGATTAGACTATAAAGAATGTGGTCACAGTATTACACTAGTAGCCGCATGTATTTTTCTACATTCATATTCATTTGGAATTCAATACATAGCCATCCAGCTGAGCAATCTGCATACTTCAGTATCTATAGTATACCCTGCTGGACAAAACAAGTGTCCATTGGCACCGCGGTGTATTTGCCGTTCGGCCGCGGTGTCAGAGTTTGTAACTGCAGTTGAGCACCACGGCCGAACGGCAAGTACACTCAGACACTGCGGCCAAACAGCAAGTTCACTGCGGCCGAAAGGCAACTACCCTCGCAGTCGAATGGCATGTACACCGTAGTTAGATTTCTTGTTTGTATTGTCTTTATTCAGTTTGATGAAAGTACACCGTGGCAACTACACCATGCTGAATGGCAATTATACCGCGGCCCAACTGTAGTTAGCCGGTGGAGCCGCGGTGTAGTTGCATTTCGGCCGCGGTGGCAAAGCTAACCGCACCGCAGTTAAGTGGACACTTGTTTTGTCCAGCAGGGTACATCTATTGACTGCCTTGAGGTGCAATAGCGAGAATTATTATATACGTTTAATCACAGACGGTCATAATGTCTTTTGAATTGACAAAGCACGATCATGTGTCAGAAAGTAGTTTTGACCATTGACCAGCAAGTGAACTATAGTCTTCAAACTATTACCGTCAACTATCAGCAGGCAGGTAATAGTTTGAAGACTATAGCCCTGGCGATAGTTCGCTTGCCAGACAATGGGTTTGTGGTTCGTCCAATCAAAAGACAGTATGACCCTTGTTAGCTCTAAGTATATAATAACATCAAGTATTCTGTGCTCACCTCTTTCTTCAATGTGTCATTTGCAAGCTTTAACGTTTCAAAATTCTCTTTCATTCTCTTGGTTTCTCGTGTTTTCTCTTTCAAAGCATTTTCAAATCTATTAATTTCCGCTTTACATTTCTGAAAAACAAGAGAAAATAAATGGAGGACAGGATCAAGTAACATCTATACAATCGAAAGTAAACTTTTATCAACGGTTGTTAAAATTTACTCAAGGCAATGTCAATAGTGAGCCACTGTCAGTTGCAATGACTAGCTGAGCAGCAAATCATACAACATTGAAGTAGTAAAGCAACATTGAGGTGAGGAACAGTGATCCAAAATGTACCAAAGTTGATTGCGCAAAACAGTGTTTTTAGGGCTTAAATTTAATGCATAAATCACTGTACAGAGTGAAAAAACCCGGAATCTTCATATGTCTGTACTACAGACATATGAAGATTCCGTGTTTTTTCACTTTCGTTCAGTTCTAGTTCTGTGTATAGAGACTGAAAATACAAAACAAATACTGCACTAATCTACCCAGTACATATATACATATTAAATATTAAATTTGTATCAGTTTACACATATATACCGGTACATACATGTACCTGTTTAATGAGAGCGATTTTTTTTCTTTAACCTGATGCTCGACAATCATTTGTACATTAGATTGTGATATGGACACCATTCTCTCTCATTATATCTATATACCTATTCAATGAGAGTGACTTTAACCTGATGATCGACAATCATTTGTACATTAGATTGTGATATGGACACCATTCTCTCTCTCGTTATATCTATGTACCTGTTCAATGAGAGCGACTTTTTCTTTAACCTGATGATCGACAATCATTTGTACATTAGATTGTGATATGGACACCATTCTCTCTCGTTCTCTGATCTTCTGCTCCTTAGTGTGTATAACAGCACTTTCCTCCTAAATAAAAAAGATGTCATAACATTCTACAGACACAATAACATACTTCACTAAGTCTGATGCAAACTGATTTCAACTATCATACATGTAGTTATATTTAAAGGTACTCAACCCGTAAAGAGGGTCCCCATCTCAACAGATTCCAACAACAACAATCCGATTGGAGGGTCCTATATTACTATTTCTTTGGCTTTGGGGGTAAAAAATATTAGATTCGAGTCGAGGAACCCATCAAACAAAGCTCAGAGTTATTAGATATTGATTTTTGAAATTTGTTATAAACTCGAGATAAGTACTACTAACTGCCGTAATCTGCTCTGGATGTGTTCTCCAAATATATTCAAACAGACAAGGATGGATAACTCTAAAATCAAGTGGTAATTTTAACGCAATTTTGACTGAGTTCTGGGCCAGATAGTATTCCCGATAATGAAAAATAATAGATTTCTAAAATCGATATCTAACAAATCTGAGCTTTGATGGGTGACTTCCTCGACTCGAATCAAATATTTTTTACCCCCGAAGCCATTGAAATAGTAATTGAGAGGAGTTTTATCGGGTTGAGTACCTTTAACTATAATACCGTATTTGAAAAAATATCCAAAGTTTTATTTTCTCTCACAAGATTACTACTAGTAGTAGACTTAATTTTTGTGGCTGCAGGTTTACTGGTAAAATTCCCATTTCTTCTAAATTTGAATTACGAACCTTATGGGAGACAATAAATTTTAAATATATAGATTATATAAGACAGAACAGTTTGGTAAAAACAAGCATGAATGGGTATATCCTGTCTACCCGGCAGGCAGAGATTAACGACTTGGCCGGCGGAGATTATAGTCCATATCAAAGCACCTGCGGTCCAGTGTTGTCACAGTCCATAACTGTTGGTGGTGAATAACGTTTAATAGCGTGAGCCACATTCAGTTTATTTATTTTACACGTTTTATTATTTGTTTGAAATATATCACATGTGCATTTCTTCGTTCATAATGCAACTTCCGGTGTCCGTTCAGTGGCGGGGTTAATATGTGTGGATAGGGCGAATATCGGCCTTTCGTTAGACACCAAAATGAGCCCTCTACGCGCTGTATTCCTCGAGTTTTGAATTTTCCAAAAACCCCAATTATCCTCATCGTCCGGCCGCTCATCGCCGTCGAAATTAGCCATCGCCACCAATTCCCAGTAACAATTATGATAAAAACTATAGTCGGCAGCTCTGTGATGTTGAGGATTATCACACCTGCCCCAACACCTACCCGAAACAATAGCCGCCGGGTGAACAGGACGACCCCGCATGAATAAGCATGTAATTAGACAAATAACTGAGGAAATATTGTGATCACAGAAGGATAAAACTCAAAACCAGACAATAAAACACAACTGCTCTTGCGCTATAAAGAGAAGGAATCCTTCATGACACCCACCTTCAGCTTGTCACCATAAAGAGAAGGAATCCTTCGTGACACCTACCTTCAGCTTGTCACCATAAAGAGAAGGAATCCTTCATGACACCTACCTTCAGCTTGTCACTAATCATCTGTAGCTCCTTGTATATTTTCTTGATGTCCTTCCCTTCCATCTCACCAGGTTCTGAATAAAAGAAAATTAGTTGAAGACATATAAAATTATTAGATTATAATCACCTACCCTTCCCACAAAAGTTTTATTTCTTATTTTAACTCAAATGTGTCAGAGGTCTTAATCAGTGCATTTTGGCTTTAATTATTTGGAAAAATAAATAGAATGTTACAATGTTACCCCCTTTTACCCTGCCATCTGGTCAGGCATCCACTTTATATTATGTTTGCCTATAAAACAACTTATACAAACCATTCATATGTTCTCTTCTTTCTCTGGCGGAGAAGCTCCTGGGTTTCCGCCTTTTCTCTCGAATTGCTCTTGGTCTAACATCATGCATATTGAAATCAGACAGACTGTCAGACTCTAAAACCAGCCCATGTCTCTCGTTCTCCTCCTGTTCTATTGGAGTAAGTTCATCCTCTGAAATTTATAGGGGAAAAATATGTTACTGGTACAGTAATGCCCTAAGTAATCGACTCCTTAAACACAGCAGAATTATGGGTAACTTTTAAGGATTTAGTCGGAAATATGGCTTGTTGCTTTTCCCGAGAGCTTTCCGATGAATGGCAACAAGCCATATTTCCGACTAAATCCTGAAAAGTTACCCATAATTCTGCTGTGTTTAAGGAGTTGATTACTTAGGGCATTACTGTACAACAAAATGTGATACAACAGCTTAAATTAAACAAGATATAGATTGTTTAAAGGTGTACTCAGTGTTCCAGGCTAATTGGAATAAGCATTGTTGCTCTTGCTTTTTATGCTGATCTAGATCATAAAATAAGGTAGCATGTTTGAAATATTAAACATTTTGGAGATACAGAATTTGCTATTCATTTCTTTATATTCGGTATATGTTCACTCATGCTGTCTCCTACTTAGTACATATCCAAGACGTAGACATATGGATTATGAAATGTACATGTATTAAGAATTAGCTTTCCAAATGTATAATTAGTCTGATCAGCAGTCAGTCAGAATTTATATAACAAATCTCCTACTGAGCCAGTACCTCCACCCATTCAAATATAAACCTAAAACTAATTAAATAGCACATTTCAGTATACCAGGTATGTGTCCTCCCTCTTAAGAGAATGTTCATGAAGTACTGAAACTCACCTATATCACTTTGAGGAGAGTGATAACTCATCTTGGTTAGTTAGCAGATCTACAATGAAAATAAAGTACCATATATTTTTTTTAAATTCACACAAAATTATCCAGAGAATAAGAATAGAAGTCATTTTGACATCTTCTTTCAATATATTCCATCAAATTGCAAAATGCACCACCAAGCAACTGTTATAAGTTTGTAATTTATTATGTTTTATTGAAAAAATGTCTACAGAATGTCTACAGAATGGCACCAATTTTAATGGATTTGATGAAATTATTAACGATTGTACTTGTACTCAAATCTGTTATTTACAGTGACCACTTCAAGCTCCCATAACCAAACCAGTACCCACATACAGTTTTTATCCTATTTTGATAATAAACCTAAAAATTTACCAAAAAAATAATGTGTTCCATATTACATCGATATTGTACATGTACATGTGTATACAGTTGTTTAAGTTACACATGCGCTTCCTTTAAAACTTTAACTTATCAAAGATTAGGAGTAATCTATAGTCTAGATACAGCTATACTTAAAGTAATTGACCTTCTCTAAAGAGGTGTCACCTCGGTAATATCGCAGTATTACACCGCGGTAACCTCCAACACCAGTCACGGTTTGATATACTGGGTTTATTTTTACGGACAATATACTATGGCTGAATAGGTCATTGTCGCATGGTTTCGAGTAAAAAGACACCCAGGATATCTCAAACATGCAAAAAGACACCCAGGGTGTCCCAAACGTGCAAAAAGACACCCAGGATCTCAAAGTCTCATCAAACAACGGGAATTTAGCTTAGTCGTCTTCTATATATTTATTAATATTATTATTATAATTATTTGTTTGTGATCGGAGTAAAATATCAAAGGAATTTAAATGGACTTATATAACATCCCCTTTGAGTCTGACTGGCACCACAGTTCAGTATTAATAAATAGCAAAGAACTAATCTAAATTCCCACTGAGTTTGAAATCCTGGGTGTCTTTTCGCACGTTTGGGACACCCTGGGTGTCTTTTTGCACATTTGAGATATCCTGGGTATCTTTTTGTTCGAAACCATGCGACAATGACCAATTCAGCTATACTAAGCTGGCCTGGCATTATTTATCGCCCTTATACCGGTACTCATTTTTCCACTTGCCTAATACTAAGTGAAGCCCTGTTCCATGGGTGAGGTACATGTAGATGTAGATGATACTTTGGTTCATTGTATTCCAAGTGTTATTCGGCTGTCAATTCATAAACTCCACCCATCACCTGGTGTCAGGCCGCATTGATTGGCATTACATATGCAGGCATGAAAATAAAATGCAGCAATTCATCTTATATCTTGACAATTCCCTTGTGGACATATTATTTTTCAACTTTCAGTGTATCATAACAGTTAACCCAGGGTTTCCGCCAGGCCGGCTGTGGGTCCGTCCCACGGACACATTCCCCCGTCGGTCATTGCATGAAATCCCGCTCATACACAAATAATGACATAATTAAAAACTTATTCAGTCTTGTCTGTGTCGACAGGCTATATATCTGCACTTATTTTCATTAATATTGACAAAATGAAATCGACACAGATCAACTCCCGAAAAAAAAACCAATAAGAATAGCACGCAAATACATTGGAGCAAAACATCAAAGGCGGCAAACATCAAAGGCAGAAAACATCAGTGCCATCAGAATTGCTCGAGCTTCACGTGCGTCAGCTGCAGACTTATTTCGCCAGCAAATCAGTGCCATAAATGGGTCTGTTTTTTTACGTCGCGTTCAGTTCCAGGAAACCACAGAATTATTGCTGAGCATGTTGCAATAATATGGCCATAGACAATGGTTCCGATTGTTGTCGACCTCAACAAGTTTTGTAAATAACTGTTACGAATGGTCCTCGGAAAGTGAATTTAGTGGCACTAGTCTGCTAGCGTCACCAAATTCGCCTTCTGTGGAGTTACCCTGCTTGACAAAACAAGTGTCCACCTAACCGCGGTGCAGTTAGCGTTGCCACCGCGGCTGAAATGCAACTACACCGCGGCTCCACCGGCTAACTACAGTTGGGCCGCGGTGTACTTGCCGTTCGGCTGGTGTAGTTGCCCACGGTGTATGTTCATTAAACTGAAAAAAGACGATACAAACCAGAAATCTAACCACGGTGTACATGCCGTTCGGCTGCGGTGTAGTTGCCTTTCGGCCGCAGTGTAGTTGCTGTTGGGCCACGGTGTACTTGCCGTTCGGCCGCGGTGCTCAACTGCAGTTACAAACTCTGACACCGCGGCCGAACGGCAAATACACCGCAGTGCCAATGGACACTTGTTTTGTCCAGCGGGGTAATTCTTGAATATTAAAATACATTTTCCAAGCCCTTGAATTCCTTAGGTTTCCAACCCCATCCGGAAAACCCTTGAATCCCTTCAAACCGTGGGGAAAAGGTCACGAATAGTTGCCCAATAGAGCGATTGTAAGATCATTATAAATTAGTTCTAATTATTATAAATTAGAATTTCCAATTTCGCAAGGGGAGACTCAAGCTGAAAGTCGGAGTTTAGTCCCCTGCTATAGCTTAATTAGCAAGAGGACTGAATTGTTTTACGGAGGAGTGGTAACGTCGGAAGAGCTATACTCGTCCTTGAACTCGGTTAACGCATCTATAGGCTACTCGCAAATCGACTCCACCCACACCGCATGTACAATTTTACTTATATATCAGGATGTTCCACCCACTTTGGTGTTCTAAAAACCACCGGAAAGAGATCCGTTAATTAGTTTAATATAACATGACTGCCATTTTGGGGTGAAGGTCAGAGTATAGCTCTTGCGATGTTACCCCCCGCCACCCTGTTTTGCAGCTCGGGGAGACTGTCTGTCCACATTCCTAAAGATTTCAGTAAATCACCTTTAAAAAAAATGCTGGGTGCTTAGTCCGAGAATGCACATTTTTGCGACACTGATTGACATCCTCATTCGTTTCTGAAGGCAACGTTCCGCCGTCGTGATTGTGCCCGTAGGAAAACTTTGCTACCGTCCATCGTTAGCCGATTACATGTAGATGTGACATGCTGATGACGCATGCATGTGTATTTCTCCGTGTCTCAGATGCATGGAACTGGCGTTTCCGCCGCTGTTGTAAAACGGAACATATTCTCATGCATGCGCGAACCATGGTCGCTCCCGTCGAACTGTGCCCCTCCCCACCCAGGACCGGACCCATTTATTTTTCCCTAGCGGAAACCCTGGTTAACCACACAGTACCATACTTATAATCATACTAGTAGCTCCAGCGTAGTGACCATTCAGATAACGCGGTGTATACCATATACTACCAGGTCCAGTAGCAGTAATACTGCGGTCATTTCCAGCTGTTTTCAGGTCAATTACTTTGAGGATAGCGGTATATCAGATTTATGGAGGTATTGACTCAGTATGATTGTTCAATATGCCGGAAGAAATTCTTATTTCTTATCGTAAACAAACACAATTGGAATTTGCGTCTTCATTTCACTTTCAAAACATGTCTGGACAAGTCTGAAAGTTAAAACAAGAATATAATCAATACAAAACAAAACAAACCCTAAATATGCAAACTACTAGATAATTGGAAACATCAATATATTATGGCATAATTTTCACATAAAATTCATGTAGCAACCGACGAAATATTTGACTATCCTGGTTTTCAAATAGAAAAATAAAATAACAGACATTGCATCGAATGAGAAAATTGTAAGTTTGTGAGAATAAATACCTGCATAATATAAAATAATTATCCAATATATTCACGCAAATTGACACATAAATTAGTACTTTTGAACATAGTTCAGATAATTTGCCAGATTTGTTACATATTTGGCTAAAATTCCCATATTTATCCAGAGAAAAAATGTCAAAACAATGAAAATTTTAACGGAAGTCAGGGTTGAATTAGAAACCAAACTACCCGCGCCGAAACGAACATTATTTTAAAACAATTCCAAAACATTTACCAGAATATGCAGGAATATTGATTAATTATTGCAATTTTATGCTTTCATAAATTATTTATTACCTATTATTTACATATTTAAATTTTATATGAGGGAATTTAATTTGCAGCAAGGAACATTTTGTCCGCTTCGAAGAAACTCATAAATTCTAATTTTGTATTTGCCAAGGGACGTCATCAAACTTTTACTTTGATCTTTGCTTCCAATGCACATGAAGTTTCATTCTTTGATAATAATCATACTATATATACAAAAATCAAATGAAAATTTCGATAATACGCAGTTTTATTATTACGGCCAGGACTAGGAAAAACTATACACATTTTGTGAACTTGTTAGGTGCCTACTGACTTAAAATTCAATCCCAACCCCCCAACAAATTAGAGTTAGACTATTCGGGTTAAGATATATTTTTATATTTGGACATTTACGATTATCTTAACCCTTCTTGAAGGATAAAAAGTTCCATAAACGTCCAAATATTAAAATTCCTATTAATCCGAAAGTCTAATTTGTTGGACTACCCCCCCCCCCCCCCCCCCCCCCCCCCCCCAATGACAAAACTTTGACAATCATGATCATCAGGTCAGGCACATCCTGAATTCCACTATTATAATGGAATGACCATACCATATTCATGTTTCCTTTATTTGCGTCGGGAACAGAAGACGGTGCATACCAGTGTACAGCCAAATTTCACTCTGAACAATATCGCGGCGAATGAGCAGTCTTCCGATAAAATTTGTTGTGCAATCTTTTGCGCCAGCTTTGTTATTCAATAATATTACAAATATTATGCCTTTATAAATGACAATAACAGGATAACTCAATCGCGCCTTCATAACAACATTTCAACTAATTTAATGCTAATTGAGTTGCGACGTATCATGTGCCGTCATGATTAATCATTCTCCTGGACAAACATGTATGATACCGAATTAGTGCGACACTGATTTTGAATAATTTGTGTGAAATATGATTTTGGATTATCCCTCTTTTATCAAATTCGTAAAACGGTAATGGTCATATACCACTATAATAGTCGAATACCACTATAATAGTGGCATTCAGGATGTGCCTGACCTGATCATCAGCTGATCATTGAATCAAGTAGTGCACGTTTTCTTGGTCATCAACAACAACTTGGGATATTGGTTGGGGTGACGCTGGTTTTGACCGAATCCCGTCTTATTGGCCTGTTATGCCCATTACAGAAGTCGCACTTCCATCGCATCAAATACAATGTAGGCCACCCTATTACAAAACAAGTATTCGATGAGATGAAAGTGCGATGTCTGTAACATTATATCCGGTGTACTGTCACAGCATCGAAGATACAACATACTTTGTTCAATCTCCGATAAACTTTGAATTGAATCCATGTTGGTTACAGATCGTCAAACTTCATTGCATCAAAATACAATGCACATACATGTACGGTTGTCATTTTCGGCTTTCCACAAATTGGGTTTGGAAATCCTCGTTACCAATGCTAAATATGCTGATAACATAATAATTCTCAAATTTTATTGTCTTCGATGTGATGAAGTCGCAACGTTTTAATAGGGTGTGTGCAGTTATTTTAGAGTACCGGTACCATCAAATATCAGTTAGAAATTAATACGAAAGGCATATAAATCGTGTACACATTAACATTGGGCTAATTAATTTTACTTTCAGTAGTGAGACGAATGGTAAGGGAATAATAAAGCCACAATCTGCCACAACCAACATTTAAATTGAGTGTGCACCATAATTTGCCTCCAACATGAGATCAGAAGTGCTTGGGAGAGTCCAGTTTTTTTAAATACGTCCTCGCACGCGACGAATATCTTTTCAATGCAACTTCTCATTTGAACTCAATGCAACGAAAGCTTGACTGTCTGTAACGAAACTTGGTTTATCGCACGTTCATCTGATCTAATTGAATTGTATTCGATGCGATGGAAGTGTGATGTCTATAACGGGCCTTACTCTTCTATAACAGACTTTACTTCCAGAAATGTGGGCGGGAGTTATCTTGCTTGTATGTCTTCGACTTTAGGTCAAATGGACTCTTTTCGTATGTGAACATAGAGGGCAGCCTTTCTTAATGTTTTCATTGAAATACAGGCATTTGATTGGTCAGGAGGCTAGCACCCAAGCTGTCAGTTCTATGAGTCCATCGATGATGCAGTAGACAAGTCACCGGCGTAGGGATATATGAAGGGTTAACATAGTCTCCGAGGCGAGTTTATCTAAAACTGAAAGCTTCTGTGAATTATTAGCCAATCCGATGCTTGACAGCAATGCCCTTCATGGGTTACAAAATGTGTCTCGCTTGAATTACATGTAAATCGTTCTGTGGAATTATTCACATACTGATCCATTATAGGTCATAAATCAACTGAAAAACGACGTTGATGGCATATATCTAAGTAAACAAAGCCTTGTTTTCCAGAGAATTTTGATTTGTTGCGCTATCAGAAAATGTACATAAATAATATATTTATAAACGATTGTATCATCTGATTACTTTTCTATCATGGTTAGTTATATATCATTTTGAAGACAGATTATTCGTGAATATGCCAGATGATTATTCACAATCAGGGGTTAACGTGAATTCCCAGGCTCCATGTGTAAATGTAGTACTAGAATACAATCATGTCTCTAGACACCTTCCAAATGCTCAGAAATGGGGTGGGGCTTATCTATGAGGACCACCCCATGTTTTGTTTAGGGTAAAAAACCCAGACTGGGCTTATCTTCGAGGATGGGCTTACCACGGTTGTATACAGTATGTTTTTTCAATGAAAGTCTGTTATAGAAGAGCTATGGGACGGCAGTGATATACACAGATAAATTGACTGTATGACTCAATTACCACTCACTCAGTCTCTGAAGTGACACCAGGGGTATAATCGAATCTGTTTTCTTCTATGGACGTGAAAAGTAGAATACCATGATGTGTCCTGGACATTATGATTCGAAATCACTACAACAGGTCAGAAACAGACCCAATAACGTGTTCACACTCCTCAAATTTCGTTGTATGTTCCTGGCTTGTTTTCGGGTGTTCGAAGAACCTGTTTGCGGCTAACGCCTTGGTCAGGTCTGAGTGAACCACCAATTGATCTTTATTATACCGATTGATCTTTCACCACCTGTATGCATCTGGGATAAGGGGAAATCACTCTAAACTGTTCTATAATTATCTTTCAACGAATTCTTAAAAAAAAAATTATTCTGATTTTTTTTTAAGTATACAGAATAATTGTCTACTGAGTATATTCAATATAAACATGTTCAAATAAAAACAAATTCAATGTTCAAGAAATTTAGAGTTCCCTCTCTTACACCAGTGATGTGAATGACCCTCAATATCAAGCAATACATGTGCCTATCAAACCTATCAAACATTCTCTCGCAGTACTATCTCCATTGAATACAATGTCTATATTGTGACAATACATGTATTCTCTCTGTTATTGTCAGCTATCAGCAAATAACAAAGATTTGAGAAACAGTGTAGGTTGAGTAGTTCTTCCCCACCCCATTGAGGGTCATTCACATCAAATAATATCAAGCAAAATACATGTGTTTGTGTTTTGGCAGAGTTGGATTACAATATGCCACTGTGCCAATCTTCTGTTGTAATCAATTGGATAGTTAGTTAATTTGGATTAGTTTGAATACATGTAGTTTCTGTTTCAAAATGAGCCATTGTGAGACAAAATTAAACAGCCTGGCCCATCTGTCGGTGTTGATTTGTTCTTGTCAAAGCACCTGCATTTCATATAGGGGTTTTAACTGGTAATGCTACAATTATATCAACCACAAGCAGCTATACTATGTTACTGTCTCACTGCAATCTTGAGCAAGCCCAAAGTTTCTTTGAGTGGGAATTTTAAATTATACAATATGATACTGATAATATTTAGTGTAACAGGATGACTTGTGCTCTATTAGGGTTGGTCCATTATTAACTGTATATAGTTAACTAATAACTATATAAAGTGGGCTGCACAGGATGCGATATAAGCCATATGATAAATTTTGCACACCGGTTACTGACGAAACAGTGGAAAATTTTACAATCGGCCCCACAAGGTATCAAATAATTTTGATTCTCTGTGATCGAGTCATGCGATTATGTGAAGTAGCCAATCAGATTCAACTATCATTATGATATTTGCAACAACAACATGGCATCCAGTGTTCTTCATGTTCAATTAAGTTGTTTCGCAGAGTCAGTGGCGGGATATTTTGGACGGAAGAAGATGCATTTATTGAGGCATGGGAGTCATACCCTCTTCAATACAACTACAACAGAATACAAATCCAAAACAAAGTGGACATCAGCAATTAACTACAAAACTTTGTAATATTAATAGTTATTGGAAATTGTTATTAAATTTCCGTTGATAAATGCACATACCTAGACCTACAACTTTAATAATAACCTACTGTATTCATGAGAAAATAAACAACCAGATCGTACAATCCAATCACATCATGTGCAATGGTAGTGATTGCTCTGTCATAATTGACAGAAACGGAAGTTGCAATTCTAAAATAGGACTGCATGCTCACACCAATTTTACAGTGCAAGGGTCTGCAACAAATATCGTGCAACATATATCATATCATGTGCGTGCCCCCCTTAATTAATTGAGGATTTCTTTCACCTTTAACTAAATAAAATGGTGTTACAGGTACTATTAGATCCTACTCAACAACAATGGAGACCACATCTACAGAGGAATTGAAGGGCGTAACCATGGAGACCACATCTACAGAGGATTTGAAGGACGTTACCATGGAAACAACATCTACAGAGGATTTGAAGGGCATGATCAGAAGTATTGTACCTCCCCTTTCCTATTCACGCCACAAAGGTCAAGCTGGAAGAATTGGTGTTATCGGAGGGAGTGAAGAGTGAGTTTTTTACGTTAATAATTAACATGGCAAGTAATCTAAAGCATTGAATTAGTTATAGGATACTTCTCTGCACATCACATTGCAGTGAAATGAAGAGAGACATGAAGTAATACATCCGGGTATTAAAATCTCATTCTTAAGATGAGCTATAAATTATTATAAAAATCCTTTCATATTTAATACAAATCTTTACAGTGAAATTGTCTATGGAAATGGGGAGATGTCATTTATTATTTTCCTGTATTCACTTCAGATATACTGGCGCACCATACTACGCTATCATTTTCCTCTATTCCCTTTCAGATATACTGGTGCACCATATTTCGCTGCAATATCTGCTATGAAAACAGTAAGTTTATACTCTATATCCCTTTACCCAACAAACCGGCCAAAAACGGCCAAATAAAGTTGCAACAGCCTAAATTATCTTGGGTCTGTCTCAATAAAACCATACAAATATGGAGATCATTGGAACCGGCTCATTGACCACATTGTGATGGTTACAGTTATGCCCTGTGCCAATGCATTCTCTTATATATGCGAGTCGACCATATGTCGCCTCGCATATATAAGAGAATGCATTGGCCTAAAAAAAATCTTTTTTTAACACTTTTTACCATTTTTTCTTACATTCTTTAACAATTTTATAATTTTTAATGTGTTAAGCCAATGCATTCTCTTATATATGCGAGGCGACCTATGGTCGACTTGCATATATAAGAGAATGCATTGGCACAGGGCCGTTCTGTTGGGTAAAGGGATATTCCATGAACTACAGTCAGTGCACTAAGCTCAATTTCAACATAATGTTTTATAAACTCACAACTGATTGTAACTCAATCCTAAAAACTATAGTTAACTTAATTCAGGAGAGATATTTGTTGGAATGACTACTAATTTTAAATTTATTTCAGGGGTGTGATTTATCATTTGTATTCTGCACAAAAAATGCTGCTCCAGTCGTCAAGTCTTACAGCCCAGAACTCATCGTTCTCCCGTTCCTGTGAGTTCTACATTCACGGGGGAGAACTGCGACGTGAGGATCGGTGGCATTCCGATAAAAACGAACCGTCGCGTGTCTTTTATCGGAAAACGAACCGTCGCGTGACTTTTAAATGGCTATTCTATTTGTTTTACTCACTGTAACGTCTAGATTTTGATGGATATTAGTAACTAAAATAACTATATGATGATATGAAACCTGATTTGTCACGGCAATTCCGTTTGAATGCCCAAACACGAAGAAAATCTTGTTTGTCGCCGAAAGCGAACCGTCTCGTTTATCGGATTTCCACCGTCTCTTTATCGGAATTCCACCGTCTCTTTATCGGAATGCCACCGATCCTCACGTCGCAGTTCTCCCCCCGTGACATTGTTTTATTTTAATATTGTTCTTTACAAAACTGAAATATCAGGGTTCACGCGAGTTAAAGGAGTTTAACTCTTCCAGGACTGGAGCTTCCTGAAAATTTGTGAAAACTCTGTGCCAATGCATTCTCTTAAATATGCAAGTCTCATGTAGAGAGCCTCATATATATAAGAGAATACATTGACCTAACAATATTCACCTTGAGCTTGTAAGTCAGTGCATTCTCTTATATATGTGAGGCTCCCTGTGGGAGACTCGCATATATAAGAGGGTGCACTGGCGCGGGGCCTTTAAAGCTGCACCAGCGCAGCTCCCGTCATGAAAGGGTTAATAGAAATGTTGTTGTGTTTGTTGGAAATGCTGTCGGGAAGTGATAGAGTATCTTTAATGATTGTACATTGTTTTACTTATCGTTCTATACAAAATGTTTGTTGACTGTTAACGGTACTCAATCCGAATTAACGCTAGCAAATTACTATTTCCTGGCTTCGGGGGTAAAAAGTATTTTATTCGAGTCGAGGAATCCACCCATCACAGCTCAGAGTGGCCCAATAGACATTCAACTAGAAGAATTTCATTGACCAAATTGCGGGTAAAGATGGATAACTCTAAAATCAAGTGGCTTTTTGTGTCAGATATTTGACAAACCGGCAAAATTTTGTTGAACAAAATGTTGATAAATAACAGGTTTTGTGCAATTTTATACTATAGTTGATTGTGCTTTTCATTATTTTTGGGCAAATTGTTATATTCTGATAACTGAAGCGGCATTTAAAAAAATGTTGTTGTTGGAATGTGATGATATGGGGACCATCGAATCGGATTGAGTACCTTTAAGCAATTTGTTCTGTGATTTATGGGCTTGAAATTTTGTTCATTTTTTTTAATCAGGAAACCGTTGTAAATCAATAAAATTATGGAGAAAAATGGTTTCATGTGTATAAAAAAAAAGCTTGACACATGTATTTTTTAATAAAGTTTTATAGGCCTTAAAATCTATCCATTTTCGCGAGAATCAATGTTGATTCACAAGTTTGATGGTACGAGAATCAAAATATGTCAAAAGTTGGGTGCGAGTGGCATATGGAGTACCACTTGTTTCATATTAGAGAAATAGAGGTGCTCCGATGGGTATCCCATTTTTTATTTTAATTCAATGCAATGAGAGCAAGTCTTCTGACTTTAATTTGACCATTTCTCAGAAATGGATTTAACCAAATTCTCAAAGTTTTAAGATTAAAGTTACCCTCTCCATGTATCTTCAGTCAAGATAGTTGATGTGAATGCGACAGGAATGCAGAATTGCAGTATTTATTGTATATGCATGATGCATAACTTTCATTACATTATGCGAGAATCATAGTTGAGAATTGTGAGAATCATAGTTGAGAATTGTGAGAATCATAGTTGAGAATTGTGAGAATCATAGTTGAGAATTGTGAGAATCATAGTTGAGAATTGTGAGAATCATAGTTGAGAATTGTGAGAATCATAGTTGAGAATTGTGAGAATCATAGTTGAGAATTGTGAGAATCATAGTTGAGAATTGTGAGAATCATAGTTGATTCTCATGTTTCACTTTGCGAGAATTATTTGCGAGAATCGATTCTGATTCGGATATAAATTATACGGCCTGTTTTATGTTTATGCATTAAGATTCTACAGACAGTATAGTAATTATAAACTTTTAATTTTCATGACTCTTCCTATTATATTTTTGTTATTATTTGATCAATTACTATCTAAGTAAAAGAATTGGACTGAGTCTTTCTACTTTCAATTAGTCTATATCAGTGACATATCGGAGTCAGGCACTCTGGGACGTGGTGACAAGGGGAAGTCACAATATAACATTCAGACTTGGGTTAGTGACACTAGACGCTGATTAAGTATTTATATTTTTGAAAACTTTTGTAATTCTTGAATATTCATGCAAAAAAATGTCTGCAAGAATATACGTAATGTCTGTTCACGTCTGGAAACGATCGATGTTTGATCTGAAGTAAGCACCGGTAGAGCGAATTCAGCAGAAAATATTCATGAACAAAATTGTTCCATTTTCGTTTCCGGCTTTCAAATTGTTTGTTTATTGCGCCATACACCAGCATATGTATCTATCAATCACTATCTACATTAATTCGAACATTGGATGGTAGGTTGATGATAGACTCTGGTACAAATGTCCTCTAAAGGTATCAACATATAGCTTAAGTAACGTAACCACCAACAATCACGGCGCTTGAACATTCTAAAATAGAAAGTTGGATACTAAAAGGTTAAAAACTACGATACCACATGTCCCATTTTATACCTATTTCTAGGAAATTTCGGGGAGTAGTCTGACTAATCGACTAGTAGTCAATTACCTCTGTCGATTCCAAAAAAGCCCTAAACATTTCAACCAGTTCGCGGTGGACCTAAAAATCTTCTGGCCAGTCAAAAAAGTGGCCAAATGAAAATTTTAGTTGCCAAATAAAAAAAAAGTGGCCAAATTGTTTTTTGGCCAAATTAAAAAAACTTTGGCCAAATTAAATCTTCATTTTCTGGACTCACAATTGATGACTAAATTATATTTTTTAAATATTGAACTCTCTGACTCGTCGCGTCGCTGATGCCATGTTCTGTTTGCCAACGAATAAAGTATAATAGCTGTGTTATAATGGGTATTTTCGGCGAAATAAAACAGTTCTGTTGCTTACTATCATGAGTTGTTGAATACTTATTGTTGTATTAATAACCTTTATGGTGTGAGGCCCATTTGTTGTTATAAGACGGGAGGCTGTTTACGACACATTACGTAACTGACAGCTAGGCCATCGCAGGTACATCAAATTATAGGGTAATGCATTTACGTATTTCATCTTACAGCCTGCCTAATCAACAAAATGTGATATAACCAGTGTAGAGATTAAAGTTTTTGATGATAAGTAATCACCTATGTACAACCATCACCATTCAATCAATGCTCCCCTCACAAAATAAATTTGGATTGTCATCGTCGAGCTATTCAGAGCTTTTTGAATTGTATTTCTGTCTCCATTTTTGGTGAAAAAAAGGGTTGGCCAAATGAAATTTTTTGTGGCCACTTTCGAAAAAAAGTTACCATTGGCCACTGACAGCGCTAACACTGGTTTCAATACTATCCGTAAGTGATTTAATGTTGATAATACTCTTGATAAGCAGTTTATATGTATATGTACTTGTGCTTTTTCAGAGACCGTTTTGATGCAGCTGATGAAATAGACAGCTGGTTATCTCGGATACACTGCGTTGTTTTAGGACCCGGTATGGGACGGGATATCACCATTATGTCAACTGTCAGGGTGAGTTGAACAATTCTCAATCATGCTACATTTATGTATTTAATTTCTTTTCAATGATCATTACAGTGAAACCTGCTTTGGGCGACCACTGCCAAGAGCGACCACCTGGCTTTAACGACCGGATTGGCTTTGTACGGACTGGTTTTACTATATAAATGACCTGCCGTGAGCGACCACCTGTCAAACGCGACCAGCGGTCGGTGATTTGTGGCAAAAATGACCACATTTACCCATTATGAACGACCAGAAGACATGAAAAATAAGTCTTTTAACTAGTGCTTTTCCAACGTGAGCCCCAGCTGCTTCAGCAGCATGCATTTCTTTGATTAAAATTATTTGCAATCACAGACTATGATTTGGGGATTCCCCATCGGGACATGTGACTAAGCGGAATTCCCAGCAGGAGGGATATATCATTGGTTCATTTTAATCCAAAAGTAGTATTTGGGAACGTGGATCATAAAAACTTCATCACTCTTATTATTTTTGACGTGAATGTTGACGATGTGTTTGACCTAACTAATGTATGATGAAATACAAACAAGATCCTATATTCCATAGTAGCATAAAGTTAAGACTCTGCTTGGCTGTACTGTTGTTTTAGCGATAGGCCTATCATTATAATCCAGTCGCTGCCTCATTGTGGCGGAGCATGAAAACGCTTAGGGCAAAGTGTCAAACTTACTCAACACGGGGATTTAATGTCTGCACCCCAAGCGTACAGCATAAAGGAACCTTTGTTTAATAAATACAGGAGTTTGCGTCCTCCCGCTATAAAAGAACCATCAACACGCTGACAATGCATGCTTTCCCAAGTTTTTTAATGCTCATATAATCACAATCATTTTCAATCAGTTTGTGTATAAAAATAATTCACTTGCTCAGACATCTAACATTGATGACAAAATGGGTGGTCTCTCATAACAGGTTTCACTGTACTATTGTTATAAGGACTAATACCTAGAGCCATGTGGGGGGGGGGGGGGGAAACAACATTGGATTTCTGGAATCACAGACTATTGATTATGCCTGATTAGCAATTTCAAATTAGAGTTTAATCCCGGGAATGGGAATTTCCTGGTTCCCGGGTCCCATACTCTTTCCCGGGAATATGATTTGTGGGAACCGGGAATGGGGTTAACACTTGGTATAACATATGTCGGTGTACACCAACAGCACATGATTTCATCCACAACGGCGTATAGTACAACATATATGTTATACATCTGCAAATTCTACATAACGTGTGAGTAGAATGACCACGCTATCGTCTAAGGGTTATATAAGGACTAAGGTTTGGTCTCGTGGCCCATGCAGCCTCATGACACGAGCTCACGAGTCACAACGTAGTGGCATGCACGTTTGTGGGATGAGACTCTTACAATGTATATCAAATTATCAATCGCGGCTTTGTTGCTCAGGCTATTCTTAGTGACAAATGCACGGAGTGTGCATGCGGTATTCCTAAGCAGTTGTTTGAATGGGTGGTGTAATCTGTGAATATACTGTGCTGCATGTGCAGTTTCTGCTGATGTCGCATCTCATTTCCGCAAGAGCAAATCGTTTCGTCCAAGTTGTGAGTCTTGTGAATGTCAGTGTAGAGTCCAGTTAGAATATTATACATGTACATTTCGAGCTTCCTATATATTGCAAGTTACGTAACATAGACCTAATGTATAGTACACTGGCTCCTAGACTGACTAGTCACTGAGTGATTTGGTGTTGCTCCGAATGTACTTTTCAAGACTACATGTACGTCCAACTCCCAATAAAATACAGAAATCAGGACACTAAACAGTATTGGAAATTAACACACAAATTTCATGGAGCTATATATGGACTATTTCTTTTGTATTCTCTCAAGTTAATGTACAAAGTTAAGAGATGCCACAAGAAGTTCGCAATTTCGGCAACATTTTGAAGTTCGGGAAGTCAGAACGATGGTTTTATGTTTTCCAACCTGTGTTGCGTTAAATATGTTGTCCCCACATATACCATAATGTAGCCCAAGGAGGTCAAATATAACAATTTGGAATATCCTTTAGTTAATCTAAATTTTCATTATTACGATCCCTGTCACCCAAATGAGCGAAATTGCACATAACCCGTGCTTACAACTTGTGCATACATTTCCCGGGAACGTTCCCGGTTCCCGGTTAAGAAGGGGTTTCATTCCTGGTTCCTGTGTTTTCTGTTCCCAGGCAAATATTAAACTCTATTTCAAATACTCAAGGATTTTATGAGTTCCAAACATCTTGTTTCAGAGTGTGATAGAGACAATTAAAGAGAGAGACATTCCACTTGTCATTGATGCTGTGAGTATATCAATTAAATATTTGACTAGTTTGTAGATTACTCTTAACCCTTTGAGTGCCAGGCCGATTTTTGTATCAACCCATATACCCTGTGCCAATTCATTCTCTTATATATGCGAGTCGACCATAGGTCGCCTCGCATATATAAGAGAATGCATTGGCCTAACAATTTTTTTTTATTTTTTTTTTTACAATTTTTAACAATTTTAATATATTTTATTATATACTTTAATAGACTTATTGTGTAGGTTTAGGGCCGATTAGATCGGCCCCTGGCACTCAAAGGGTTATTACCATTATTGATACTCAAAATGTTCGGAAGTAAAATATCTGTCATATCAGGTGGATATGGATCTTTTATTGGTTAGATGCTCACCATGAGTGTGGTTTCTACGTACTTTTATTGGTTAGATGCTCACCATGAGTGTGGTTTCTACGTACTTTTATTGGTTAGATGCTCACCATGAGTGTGGTTTCTACGTACTTTTATTGGTTAGATGCTCACCATGAGTGTGGTTTCTACGTACAATGATTGGTTAGATGCTCACCATGAGTGTGGTTTCTACGTGCCGTGATTAGATGCTCACCATGAGTGTGGTTTGATTGTTTAGATGCTCACCATGAGTGTGGTTTCTACATACAATGATTTAGATAAAATTAACTTCACTCTAGTCTGTCGCTAAAAGTCATACATTGTGATACTACTATAACCATTGAAAGCATTATAAATCACCATTTGGTCACTCAGCTTATTCTATGATCTGGTTCGCTGCCTGTAACTTACACAATTTTGTTCATATCTTATGTGTTTATATATAAGGCCAAACAAAAGGGTTATTCTCAGGCATCGCCTCATCAGAAAAAATGGCCCGCTTTCGACCATTTTATTTGGATTTTGGATTTCACCATGTAGTTGTAAACCGGTAACACGAAAATAGGCAACTGTCACTCGGAAATTAGTTTCAAATATCGAATAGAAGCTAATACAATGGTGTATGTGTGTGTATTCAACAAAATACCATAGGCAACGATAACTATCAGGTATATTGTCACCACAGGCTGTACAACTATAGATCCATATAACAGATAAATAACAGAAAAAGCTGGAAAAAGGGGAAAATTAATTGTGTAATAAAATAATTTTAGGAACTTTGCCAAAAATAATTAGATATTTTCTCAAACATCAAAATTGCATCTTCCCTTTAACACGTAATGATATTATATAGATGAGAGGAAAATAGTTCCAACATCAATCCCAATTAGCAACTTATTAATTAATATCCTATCCATACGGTAGGATTAAGTAATAAATTAATGAGATCTAATATGTTATAAAAAACCCACAATACAATAGAATACAACGTTTCTTAATTAGCATAAAAAACGTTATCATAAGTTGGGTAATACCCCTATTATTTTCAACATGGGGAATACCCCAATTTATTTTCAACATGGGTTCGAATACCGCATATATCAGGAATTTCTTCAAACATAAAATAGATCAAGTTGATAAGGTTACAATACACCAAATACAAATTAGTAGAGTGATTTCCCTTGGGACCCCCAAGCTAGGATCAGCATAAAAAAAATTCTGGCAGCTGAATGGTCAATGATACATGGATGAAAAGTGCACGAAACAATTGCACAAAAGTGTTTCCCGTTGAGAAACATGCAAATATAGGCCAGCGGGATTTGTTAACACTGAGGCCTATGTAAATCATTTGGTGTATTGTAACCTATAGTGAAAAATGGTCGTTTTTCAGATTTCTGCTCTGAAACAAGTCCCGTGCTCATTATGCCCATGAAACAAATTGGAAACATAAAGCACGCGATACGACAGCTTATTTGGCGCCGGAGCCGTCCAATAAAATTACATTTGTTGGCGTCCGACATCCTAGATGAACGACAAGGCAGATTTGTCGGGTTTGGGCACGACATGAGAGTAAAGCGTGACGTCAGATGGACCATACCCTAAAATATGATGCAAAATCGGACCCGATTCGGGTCAAACTAAGTTGAATTGCCCCTGTTAGATGACAGGTTGACAAAAAAGCCTACCATGGAAGTTTGCAGAAATGGTTCGACTATCCAACGCGCACAAATTTCGGCCAATAAATATATTCTTGTGACGGGACAATTTTGATTTTTTTTCGAAAATTGTGTAGGTGCGCCCAATGTGAAACCTAAGTGCGCCCAATTCGCCTAGCGAATCGTATGGCATATTTTCTGGAAGTGGCATCTACAAGCTATCAGATCGACAACCTGTATGTACATCGTCATTGTTTACTTTGCCAATATTCAGCTAAAATGAAAAAAAATTGACATTCAAGTCAAAGTAATTTTTTCGCAAATTCAGCTATGGGTGGTGACAGAAAATGGTTAATAAAGTAAGAACACAGACATATTTCGAATCAAATTTATTTATTTTGTAGTGGGTATATAAATGGACGCAATATAACATCATTTGGGCGACTTTCTTTACCTTCCACTGATCACTATAGGTTACAATACACCAAATACAAATTAGTAGTGTGATTTCCCCTGGCACCCCCAAGCTAGGATCAGCATAAAAAAAATTCTGGCAGCTGAATGGTCAATGATACATGGATGAAAAGTGCACGAAAAAATGCACAAAAGTGTTTCCCGTTGAGAAACATGCAAATATAGCCACATGGTAAACGGTTATGGCTGTGCAAATGGCGAATAATTTATGGGAGGTGTTTGTGTTTTTTTCGATGTCATTTTTTTCTCAATTTTAAGGGTAGTGTGACGTTTGTCAAGCTGCAGTGTGATTCACCACGTTTACAAGTACTTTTGTGCACATTTCTGTGTGTCTAAAAGGACCTTCTTTAATTTCAAATACTCGTGCAGGGTCAAAGCTTTGCTGCAAATATAGGCCAGCGGGATTTGGTAACACTGAGGCCTATGTAAATCATTTGGTGTATTGTAACCATAATCATGAATTTGTTTTAATAGAGTGGTGTCTCTTTACACATTATTTTATCATACAG
Source organism: Siphonodentalium dalli (assembly GCA_032622095.1). Taxonomy (NCBI): domain Eukaryota; kingdom Metazoa; phylum Mollusca; class Scaphopoda; order Gadilida; family Siphonodentaliidae; genus Siphonodentalium; species Siphonodentalium dalli. The sequence goes on from CP136065.1 coordinate 257,139,755, forward strand.
CTCTATTATTGCTGCTGCTCGTTATCTTTTTGAAATAGAGTTGTGTCTCTTTACACATTATTTGTCAGACAGCTGCTGTTCACTGATTAATTGTGGTGCATTACAATGCCTAGAAAAATGAAACCATATTTGTTAGAAAGAAGAAACCAGGGGCACCAGAGCATGGGGCCAGAATGGCGCAGCTGTCCATCTTGCCATCCATCAATGGGGCAAAAAGTTCTTTTTTTTGCCTCTATACTATAATGCCTAATGTATCAATAGAAATAGCACTTTTATTGTTTTTAGATTAAACTATATCCATGCCAATAGCGTTTTTTATATGTAAATGCTTTAAAATGCTATTTTAGTGGTAAAAGTTTGTCTTTTCGTCATTTGTACTTAACCTCTGACTGAAAATATGACCTTTACTGGACATTGTACCCATGGTTGTGTTGCGTTGATCTAGTTTATGAATGCAAAAATTCTGTCTGTTTTTTCTGTGAATTTCTCCCACAAATATAATATTTGACACTAAATTGGTAAAAATTTAAAGTATTTTCTGTTATGGTTATCTGCGTTTTATCTGAATTTATCTGTTAAAATGTGTATGGTTTGCAGGATGGGCTACACTTGGTCACAGAAAACCCTGATATTATTCTTGGCTACAAGAAAGCAACCCTGACACCCAATGTTGCTGAGTTCAGCAGATTATATGAGAAAATGGTGAGTAAGATAGCAAAAATAAAAGTTGCTAGTACAGTCAATTTCGCTTTATTGCATAGGGTCGGTGCATGGCCTTTCTCATGCAATTAACCGAATACGCATAAAGCCGAAATCACCCCATCACCCCATTTGAGGTTCTTAGATTTTTAGTTTGTACCGTAGTACCACGAAATAGCGAAATCATTATGTCGCCGTCTATCAATTTAAAATTTCATCTCATACCTTGTTGTAAATTACTATTATGTCAATAAACTGATTCATTAACATCTTTATTTGTTGTTACATGTATAAAATGATTAGATACCATCATTATCACACACAAAAAGCATTAAGAAAAAAAACCATTTCGAAACGTGTTGTTTATAATTTCTCCGATCCCATAATTTCTATTCCCTATCTATTTATAGATAGATAAATACATTGTATGGGAGGCCAGACCAAACACATTCCTTGTTATTTCCATTACAGAATGGATTTGTATTGAGTACGCAATTGTGTTTAATACTTTATTTTAATTTAAACGAACATGATAAAAACAGCAAAAACAACAATTACTTGTTGCTGATTCCCTCGATCACCTGCATGGGCATTATCGGAACGGTATATTCAGCGTCATCATCAGATTCTGCATCGGGAGCTGCGGGTCGGATAAAACCCGAGAATAAATCATAGTGAACCATTGTTATACTAATGAGTTGAAATAATTGAATAAACACGACACACATGGTGTTGGGATGAGAAACAAAGACAGTGTTGTTTTAGCCTTTGTGTCTAACTTGAGGAAACAGTGATGTCAACCAGTTGTTCAGTTAATGATAAGCCATCCTGTTATTTCTATACTAAATATGTAAACATGTTTCTATTCATTAAATTATTGTCGGTAATTCCCGTATCTATAGTCTATAGTAGTCTATAGTTTATATCAATGTTCAGACTTAATCCGATTAGGAAAATATTAAACCCGGTGCTTTATTCGTGATCCGTTGTCCACATAGAGGATGTTACAATAGCGACTAATTGCATGTTTAACAAAAGCCAGTAAGTGTAATTAATTAACAGTACAAAATGTACTGACAAAAGACAGTTGTATTTCTGCTGGTATGGAAAAGCACGTGTTTATACTGTAAAATGTGAACAAAATGTAGTTTAAAAATATTAATGTCGATAACCTTTATTTTTGTTTCGAGTGTATAACGTTGACGTAGTTTGGAAAACATGGTTGTTGAATGACAAGTTTCCCCTTCTGTCCCATTATTATACCCACTGTGTGTTTACATAACCAGGAAGCCAGTTCTTTGTGTTTGGCCACATGTAGGAACATACCAACGTTGTCACTGAACACGAAAAATGTTTTCACAGTACGGTTGTTGGACAGGCGTGCTTTGCACGCGCAAGCGACTCATGTTTACCGCGTTTTCAGCTATATGCCGTTAGAGATTGGGTTCTACATGAGATTTTAAGATTCACTTTATTTCATTTTATTGAATATTCTCACTTGCCTACGAAGTATAATTTTCCGTTTTGAATAAAATATTATATTTCTCAAGTTCGTCAATCTTTTTTGCTGTACACAAACTGATAGCAAATACTTACTTGCCACCGCTGAAATGTTTCGAAACAGGAAATGTTTGAACAGAAGCATGTTAGAAGAAATAGAAAAGCACGTTAGTTTCGGTTTCGGTTTAGTAATTGGCTTCCTTGTTGGTGGAATTCCCGGGAAAATCTTCCTTTCACTTTGAATCCTCAGAATTGCAACTGGAACTTCAGGTTTTTACAAATGTTTACAAACAACCAAATAAATATACAAATTTAAATAAATCATGCAATTCACAAATAAATATGGAAACATACAGGAAATGTGTGTCAACAGAAGCTTGTTAATGAGAAGAGATAGAAAACCACATGTGTTATGAAATCGAAAATTGCCGTCTTCGCTCGCGATGGTCATCTTCATCAACTTTGTATTAAGTTTTCCCATAAAATACGTTTTTCAAGGTAAATAGTTTTACAAATTGCTATAATTTCGGCACCATGAGGTGACTTTTTACCCCTTCTCATCAACATTTTTGGCGATTTTCGTATGCATAAAAACGGAATAGAGTCCGACCCTTATGCAAATAAACGATTAAAAAATAGTCTTTTTATGAGAAAATGGTTTGGTGCATGCATATTTTATGCAAATAGCCGAAATATGCATTTAAACGATATGCAATTAACTGGAATTGACTGTACTACTGCTGAAGGGGTCACTTTCACCAAATAAATGCTGAAGGGTACACAGGTTTTGAAAATGTGCTGAAGGGTGCACTGGTTTTGAAATCTCATTCTAAATCAAATTTAGTTTTAGCGGCTGCCATGATTTCTGTTAGATAATTGTTTACGATCCAATGAAAATTAAAATAAACTGAAATCAAAACTTCTGACGGTTGCCAGATTATCAGGAACATAGTTAAAGTAACTGAGTTAGTGCCGATATCAAACCCTGTGTACCCTTCAGCACATTTTCAAACATGTGTACCCTTCAGCATATTTTAAAAACCTGTGTACCCTTCAGCACATTTTAAAAACCTGTGTACCCTTCAGCACATTTTCAAACATGTGTACCCTTCAGCACATTTTCAAACATGTGTACCCTTCAGCACATTTTCAAACTTGTGTACCCTTCAGCACATTTTCAAACCCTGTGTACCCTTCAGCACATTTTAAAAACCTGTGTACCCTTCAGCACATTTTCAAACATGTGTACCCTTCAGCACATTTTCAAACATGTGTACCCTTCAGAACATTTTCAAACCCTGTGACACATCAACACATTTTCAAACTCTGTGTACCCTTCAGCACATTTTCAAACCCTGTGACCCTTCAACACATTTTCAAACCCTGTATACACTTCAGCACATTTTCAAACATGTGTACCCTTCAGCACATTTTAAAAACCTGTGTACCCTTCAGCACATTTTAAAAACCTGTGTACCCTTCAGCACATTTTCAAACATGTGTACCCTTCAGCACATTTTCAAACATGTGTACCCTTCAGAACATTTTCAAACCCTGTGACACATCAACACATTTTCAAACTCTGTGTACCCTTCAGCACATTTTCAAACCCTGTGACCCTTCAACACATTTTCAAACCCTGTATACACTTCAGCACATTTTCAAACATGTGTACCCTTCAGCACATTTTAAAAACCTGTGTACCCTTCAGCACATTTTCAAACATGTGTACCCTTCAGCACATTTTCAAACATGTGTACCCTTCAGCACATTTTCAAACTTGTGTACCCTTCAGCACATTTTCAAACCCTGTGTACCCTTCAGCACATTTTCGAACATGTGTACCCTTCAGCACATTTTCAAACCCTGTGACTCTTCAACACAATTTCAAACCCTGTGTACCCTTCAGCACATTTTCAAACCCTGTGTACCCTTCAGCACATTTTCAAAACCTGTGTACCCTTCAGCACTTTTTAGGTGAGAGTGACCCTTCATCAGTACTATCCCTTTTGATCTTGTTTCTTTGAGGCATAATGGGAACGGATTCTATCATCTTTGAAACTCCCTCCTGTGTTTACAGTAATGCCCTAAATAATCAACTCCTTAACCACATCAGAATTATAGGTAATTTTTCAGGATTTATGGCTTGTTGCCATTCATCGGAAATCTCCCTCCCGTGTTTACTAATTCACATGTAGCCTATAATTATGTTCCATTATATACATAAATCTCTATTATTCATCTATATTATGTTTATAAATTGCTCATCATGAATTACTATTGCAAATTATATAATAAAGCTGGCATTCAAGAAATACTTTATAACATGACATTCTCCAACATACAGTAATCTTGAAAATCGTTTACTCAATGAAATTTCAACAAGCAAATTATATGTGCATTGTTGGCACTCTATTAAAATATTTGCAAATGTCGCCTCAAAATGACTCTAACCCAGGGATTTTTCTGCCTATTTTGGGAATGGGTCCGGGTCCATTCGAATTGGGAAAAAGGTGTCTTTACAGACCAAAATTGGGAATTTTCCATGTTTTAGAAAAATTCAATTAATCATTGTTACACACAAGTAAATAGTACTAATACCGTAATTGTCGGTGTATAACGCAACTTAAACACAGGTAACTCAAAGATGGAGTAAAATCCCAGCCCATTGAGGTCCATTTCTCAGCCTCAGGTAAGTTGAAAATTCACAGATAACAACGGAAGAATTCAAGCCATCCACCAAACTTTGACGGAAAAACGGTAATGAAACACCCAAGGATGGATAGGTATCTAGTTGTAATTCAATAAATAAAATAAAATAATTAATACCAAATCAATGTGTCCGTGTTATCATTCCCATATTGAGCTACCAGTACAGTACTACCACAATGAAGAGACAACACGGGTGATTACCGCTCATCGAAGACATATTTAAAAAAAAGCATGCTTGAGTTCTTTTCACTTCACTGCACTCTCACATGACAACAATGTAAACAACATGATTAGCAATCACTGAGTGGCAGCCAGCCCACTGTCCAGGGTCCCTCGCTGCCACCCAGCGATTGCTAATCACGATGTTCAGGGAAAGTGTGAATAACGTTGGCAGCATCTTTCATGTTCATCCAGGCAGCGGTGTCATTGTGAAATGCTGTTTTTACATCACCTACGCAATTAGTTTACTGAATACAGTTTGGGGTGAATTAAATTGACAAGTTGTTTTAAACTTTAATCAAGTCCTTGCTGTGTACACATATTAAATACTACTTAATGGGGACACTAAGACTTTCCGAGGATGTGTTCGTCGAAACATTTATATTTATATTTACTGTACGCGTGTTTTAAATCAGCAATTTATTTAGAGTTTTCATCCCTCCTTCATAAATGCGCTGACTGGTAGAGGGGAGGTAATTCACATGTTAATCTAATAGTTAGGTCACCATTACACGATGCGGGCATGTTCCTGATATTGCCGATTTATTACGGGTTTTCAGCCATTTATCGATCGACTGAGTGTACAAAACTCGGAAAAAAAATAATTATTATTCAATAAACCCGATGGTATTATATACCTGCCTGCAATTGGGAATTTGGTGGTTGAAAATTGGGAATAAAGGTGCCTTTTTCCCATTGGGAATGGGGCCGTTTACCGGACCCTGAGGTCACCTAAAAAAATCCCTGTAACCATATACTAAATTACCTTTGAATCGATCAAAACAGGAAAGAAACACATAAAGATAACAAACAATTCTGAATACAGTGACGGAAACATTCCGATCTCTAGATTGTGTTCGAAAGAATCAAATCATGATGAACAATGTTTCTTTTGCAAAAAGATAGAATGAAAACACTGGCTTCACGTCATTATCTTCGGCATCCTTTCTTCGTATGTTGACCATGTATGGGACCTGGAGTTTGATTTGGTGTTTCCACACCAGTTGATAGGGCATACTCTCGAACAATTGATAACTTATTCAGAATCATGGGATGCATGTCTAAATTACCTAAGGGACGGAGATCACACATTGCGTCATTCGCAGTTTATGTTAGTCTGTAACAATGGCTACCAGGCATCAAATGATAGTAATCCTTTTCCCATACCATAACTGATTTGGTATAATGTAATATAATAATATTTTCTTCTTTGTGTAATGTTATACGTCAGTTGTCTTATGGTTATTAATCCACTCATACCATGATAAATGATCCGGGTGCAATGAAAGAAAAAACAGTTGTGGCATTGAATTCACCAGAGCTGTTAAGTTTCACGAATTGTCCGTGAGACTCCCAGATTGCCATGGTAATTCCGCAAATACGTATAACCCCAAATTTTTTTCGAATTCATGAAATTGCGGGGATTCCCCATTGACAGGGATTTTCTTATTTCCGGTACCGGAAATATCCACACATCAACATTCACTTTTGGTGTTCCCTCTGATTGAAGACTGATCAGTGGTGAACTGTGACTGATATTAATTGATTTTCACACTCTGGTGAAGCCACACCTATAAAGGGTGTTTGTTATGGTATACAATAATCACAAGTATGCAGCTGTATTGTAAGGCCCCATTGATGAACATTTCTAAGTAATCATGGATTAGTGGTATGCATTGCGAACAAAATGTTTGCAGGTAAAACTGTAAGACGGGTCATTTTGTACTTTCGTTTTCACCCATACATGTCCGGTTGTATCTTTGAAACTCTGTTTCGTTTTACTTATCTAAAACGAAGTTTCTGCTTCTTAAAATTTGTTAATAAATTGTGGAATGTGTGTATTTATTTTGGGGGTTAAACAGTAAGACAAGTCCATTTTGTAGTTTATTCCGATTTTGTACTTTCGGTTTCGCGCATATTCGGCTGTATCCGGTGGAATTCTGAGTATTTTCACTTAGTTTATACGAAGTGTCTGCTTCTTTCTCTTCAATAAATGGTGGTATCTCCCACTCACAGCAGCTTTATTACAATTACCAACAGGACATTCATTACCATTTTATTTAGGTCTATATATTTATAAAATAAAAACAAAAAGAAACTCATAAAAACTATGTAATCTTCATCATAAAAATGATTTTTGGAACATGAACATATTTGGGCATACCTCCCGCAAAAATCTCCCGGATTGACATTTTCAAAACATAACAGTACGTTAAAATGTTTATATTCGTTTCCAGATCATAACTTGAATTATGATTGTCAGATTAAAATTTGGTAATTATTTACCCACATGTTATATATACTAGTTTAAAAAGTAGTAGGTTAATTTTAAATACGGGTTTGGACTGATGAACTTTATTAATTATGCCACTTTTTGAATTTCTTCTGTTTTATTTGGTTTCTATTTAGAATATTTAATTTTCTTATTTGTACAAACCAGTGTTTCAGCCACCTTTTTAAGAATGTGTGGTCAAGCAGCCTCTTATGTGATTATTATCAGCTCAGATCCTTCAGTCATAAATCATTGAAAAAGTGTTTTACAAGATTTGAAAAAAAAATAAAATTTGGAGGAAATATTTCAAACTAGTTTATATTGGATTGGTTCATGTGTAGATCAATAACTGGTTTCTTATTTATCATTCACTGAAGCGCTCACTAAATTTAAGAGATACTTCAAGATTTAAGATAAGGGTTCCAGACCAATTTTTACAAAACCTATTTTAGTTTTTATTCAGATTCTACTGTATAAAGTTACATGTTTGGAACAAAAATTGCTGTAAGAAACATGCAAGAAAGACACTAATTTGTTTTTACTTTAAGTTTCTGCTTTAATTTCATACAGTTTCGATGTTTTAGAGGGATCAGACACCAAAAATTATTTATGTTAATTTTTTCAATTACAAAATTATATTCTTTAGGTACGGTTTAGTCCAAATAAAATTAAGGTTCTGTTTCTCAGACACCCGCCTCCTCATGAAAATATGGCTCGCTAGGTGCCTTTTATGACTCACTAAAAATAAAAATTAGAAATCATCATCCCACCAGGCTTCCTTGGCTCCACTGCTGGCCATAAATCTAGCTGGATACATTTCATGTATTTGATATTTCCATTTGCTATTTCTGATATTATATTTTAAAGTTTTGTTTTGGTTTGTTCAAACAGTAAGTACTTGGGTTTAGAGTTTAATATATTCCCGGGAATTGAAAAATCAGGAACCGTGAATTAAACCCCTTCAGAACCGGGAACTGGGAAATGTATGCACAAGTTGTACAACACAGGATATGCACATATTGGGTGACAGGGATCGTTAAAATGATCATTTATATTAACTAAACGATGACAGATTGTTATGTTTGACCTCCTTGTGCCACATTGTATACATCTATAACGTAACACAACACAAGTTGGAAAACATAAAACCTCAAAGAAATTGTTGCCGATGTTGCGAACTTCGTGTGGCATCTCGTAACTTTATGTTAACTTAAGAGAGTACAAACGAAAGAGTCTATTTATAGTGCCATGAAATTTGTTTGTTAATTTCCAATACTGTTTAGTGTCCTGATGTCATAATTTTAATAGTCTTGAAAAGTATACATTCAGAGCAATACGAAGTTACTCAGTGACTTGTCAGTCTAGTAGTCATTGTGCTGTATATTATGTCTATGTTGCGCAACTTTCGTTATATCAGAAGCTTGAAATGTACAGCCAACAACATGTATGATATTCTAACTGGCAGCCTACAACATGTATGATATTCTAACTGGCAGCCTACAACATGTATGATATTCTAACTGGCAGCCTACAACATGTATGATATTCTAACTGGCAGCCTACGACATGTATGATATTCTAACTGGAATCTACACTGATATTTACAAGATTCACAACTTGCACTCACGGAAAATTGAATGTGATATCAGCAGAAACTGCACGTGCAGCACGTTTTATTCATGCCAATTTCATGACATACATGCACCGCCCGTTCAAGCAACTGAATAGGAGGACCGCATTAACAGTTTACGCATTTGTCGCTAAGAATAGCCTGAGAATGCTGACGCAACATCACCATGATTGATAATTAAACTCTTGTTTTCCCACCAACTGTGCATGCCACTACTTTGTGACTCATGCTGTGAAGTCATGCTGCATGGGCCGCGAAACCAAACTTTAAGTCCTTAGATGATAGCGTGGTCAATTATTCTCTATTTCTATTTGATCACCCTACCAGAGTGTTTCACATCACTTTAATAATAAGATCTTTGACCGATCCCATTGTTTAGGGTACATGAGATTCTGCAGTGACAACACATTTGTCCGGGCATATACATATCATTATCGGTTGGCTGTCTTTTCCATGTACACCCCCCCCCCCTCAGCCTGTTTGTATTGGTCCTCCTAAAGAAGCCAAGACACCTGCTTATTGTCCCCTGAAAAATTTATTTTTGGGGGACTATTGTAATCAGCCCTGTCCGTCCGTGCGTCCATCTGTCCATGCATCTGTCCATCCGGAGTTATAACTCCAGTAATAATCATCCGATTTGATTGAAACTGGTATGTAGGTGTCTCAACCAAGAACACAGATGTTCTTTTATGGACTTATTTCCATTTTTTCTACTTTTTTTTTACTTATAAAATTTATAACTTTTTCGGTTTCCAGATGATATCTCAAGTTTGGATCCTTTAATTGCAAATACCGTTTTAATGTGGATCAGTCATATCAAGATACAGGTTGAGTTCAAATTTGAGTTTGATCCGATGATTTTTCCTAGAGTTATGGACTTTTTTCGACTTAGAAAATTCAATTTTGCATCTTTTTTCTTTAGTTTCCGGGTGTTAACTCAAGTTTGGACTGTTCAATTGAAAATTCCGTTATTTTGAGTCAGTGATATCAAAATACAGGTCAAGTTCGAATTTGAGTTTGATCCGATGATTTTTCTCAGAGTTATGGGCTTTTCAACTTAGAAAATTAAATTTTGCTTGTTTTTTCTTTGGTTTCCAGTTGATAACTCAAGTTTGGATTGTTTAATTGGAAATTCTGTTTTTTTTGTGGGTCGTTCATATCAAAATACAGGCCAAGTTCGAATTAGAGTTTGATCCAATGATTTTTCCCAGAGTTATGGGCCTTTCGACTTTGAAAAACATTTTTTATAATTTTCTGTATGAGGGTACCTTCATGGTGTAATCAACTCCTCCTACAGTTTTGATCGTAGATAATTGAAACTTCAGAGTATTGTTACCCACATATTGGAGATGTGCAACATGTATATAGATGACGGAAAATTTATTTCTTTATGAAATTATTAACCCTTTCGACTTAGAACAATTCAACATTTTTTTCAATTTCTTTAACAAAGCGGAGTTGCCATGTTTTCTGGGGACACTGTGGTCGGCTGACCTTTTATATCCTTTTAATTCTGTCTTATGTGGTTGAAATCACAAGCTTTATATTTTATATCAATCAACAAGTCAACTAATCAGGAATCAACTACTATTAACCCTTTCAGTGCCAGGGGCCGATCTCATCGGCCCTAATTTACGGTCTGTAAAATCGGCCCTAAATTTTTTATTTTTTTTTTAAATGATTTAATTTTTATATCCCCAACATCAAGGAAAGGACTAAGAAAGACTTGGTGTTGCGATATGGACTACCTATATTCTATATAAAAATATATAACTATAAAATCTGAACAAGTAATATAGGTGGCCGAACAAGAACCTATATACAGTGGGTCCGAAAACGCCATAACAAATAAAAGTAACAAGAGTACAAAAGCCTAAAAGGCTTAACTGGAAAGACCGGGGATGAACAAAAAACATGAAAATGAAAAACCCGGACAGACCTGAAAGATATGGGGGGGCACTTAATCTGTGAAAACAAATATTGGATTATAAAAGGAAAATGTATGCTTTTATAGGCTCCAAAAGTAGCATTGAGACAAAACAACTGGTGGGTGGGGGGAAAACCGTGAAAGTGGAAGAAACAAAAGATAATGGATCAGGCTGAGCGAAGGTGGTTGAAAGGGGAGGTGGTGGGTGATAAAGTTGTGAGATAGAGTAAAATATGCGTCTGCACCTTGTGAGAAAAATATAGGGAATGAATTACTTACTGCGTAGTTTTGTGTTCGTGCGCATAAAAAAATATAGATCCGTAGAAAAAAGGAGATCGTCTTGCGAACGGCATTATTAAATACAAGACGTAGTGAGGAAAACATTTACGGATGTGTATCAGATTGAAATTAGTTAAAAACTGTTGGTTGGTAGATTGATCTGTAACTATTGCACAATCAGTTGAAATAAACAATGCGTATTCTTTTTTTAAAAGTAGTGCTTAGGCTGTTTACATGTGGGATCTCGCCAGATCTCGCTGGCTGAGAACTTGTATCGAGCGGTAGCGCGTAATACGAAATAGATTAGCGAGTCGTAATTGTAGGAGATGTAGAAGATATAAAACCCTTGGAACTTACAGATCCAATGGTAATATAAAAATTTTTGGGTTGAATTTTTTTTGAGTATGCTTAAGCATGCTAGAGCAAATTTAAAAACCAACTGGATAAAACCTTAAGGGCATGTTATAACTCAAAACTATCACCAAGTATTCATAGTAATAATTTTGATGCCCATGAAAAACGTAAGATTCTCTGGCACTAAACCTACAAAATAAGTCTGTTAAAGAATATAAGAAAAAATTATTAAAATTGTAAAAAATAATAACAAATGATGAAAAATTGTTAGGCCAATGCATTCTCTTATATAGGCGAGGCGACCTATGGTCGACTCGCACATATAAGAGAATGCATTTGCACAGGGTATATGGGTTGATACAAAAATCGGACCTGGCACTGAAAGGGTTAATGTAAATTCATACGAGAGGGTCGGTTAATTCTGTCTGTATGTGGTTGAAACTCACGAGCTTTATATTTTATATCAATCAACTAATCAGGAATAAAGTACTATTAATGTAGATTAATCCCAGAGGGTCGGTTAATTCTGTCTGTACAGTATTGCCCTAAATAATCGACTCCTTAACCACAGCAGAATTAGGAGTAATTTTTCAGGATTTAGACGGAAATATGGCTTGTTGTCAATCATCGGAAAGCTCTCATTGTTGCCATTCATCGGAAAGCTCTCAGTGAGAGCTTTCCGATGAATGGCAACAAGCCATATTTCCGACTAAATCCTGAAAAATTACCCATAATTATGCTGTGGTTAAGGAGTCGATTACTTAGGGCATTACTGTATGTTGTTGAAATCACGAGATATATTTTTTGTATCAGTCAACTAATCAGGAATAAAGTACTATTAACCCTTTACCCAACAGAAGGGCCCTGTGCCAACGCATTCTCTTATATATGCGAGTCGACCATAGGTCGCCTCGCATATATAAGAGAATGCATTGGCTTAACACATTAAAAATTATAAAATTGTTAAAGAATGTAAGAAAAAATGGTAAAAAGTGTTTTTAGGCCAATGCATTCTCTTATATATGCGAGGCGACCTATGGTCGACTCGCATATATAAGAGAATGCATTGGCACAGGGCATAACTATAACCATCACAATGTGGTCAATGAGCCGGTTCCAATGATATCCATATTTGTATGGTTTTATTGAGACAGACCCAAGATATTTTAGGCTGTTGAAGCTTTATTTGGCCGGTTTTGGCCGGTTTGTTGGGTAAAGGGTTAATGTAGATTCATCCCAGAGGGTCGGTTAATTCTGTCGGTATATGGTTGAAATCACGAGTTATATTTTTTGTATCAGTCAACTAATAACGAATCTTGATTTGGTTACACAAGATGTCTGCTGCCTTAATTATAGATCGATGGTTACACAAGATGTCTACTGCCTTAATTATTCTATCAGGTTCGTAGGAAGCCCCACACTTTATATCGGTGCCTCGATGTTTGCCATTCATGATAAGGCTGTTCAATCATGTTGTTATGTTTGCACAAGAAACCTCATTTCCTGTTTTTTCGCACTCTCAAAACATTGATATCGGCATCATTAATTAGTGTTTTTTATTGCTGAATTAACAGACGGTATGCCGAGTCTTGGCCACATTTCTATGATATCATGGATAAATAAGGGAACCACAAAACTTTTTTGATCAATTATTTAAGGTCATTCTAAGTTTACTTAAAAAATAAAACGATCTGTTTAATTATCAGTCACTGAGTTTATTTTAGCTTAGCAAACTAAAGATTTGAAATGGAATTGCATTCGGCAAATTAATCTGTGTATGTGTCTTATCTGCTTGCACTTATAATCTCAGTTTTGATAATCCATACCAAACAAGGTTAGAAAAAATATTATGAGCTCCAACAGACATGTCAAACGATGTTTATATTAATTAAATTGTACATTACCAAAGTTTTTACTTATAATATCAGCTGATATTAATATGAATTTTTTGTGAAAAATATTCTAACTAGACATGTCAGAAGATGATTTCTAAGCAGAGTGAGGTCCCAAGAGGGTGAATTTAGTGATGCTGGCCCGCTTTGCAGGGTAAGCGTCACTAAATTCACCCTCTGGGGACCTCATTCTGCAAATAACAGACACACTATTTCAAGGCTTGTGCGATGACACATTACAGTTATAATATGGTCACAATTGAGTGATTAACCCTTACCCAACAGAACGGCCCTGTGCCAATGCATTCTCTTATATATGCCGAGTCGACCATAGGTCGCCTCGCATATATAAGAGAATGCATTGGCTTAACACATTAAAAATTATAAAATTGTTAAAGAATGTAAGAAAAAATAGCAAAAAGTTTTTTTTTTAGGCAATGCATTCTCTTATATATGCGAGGCGACCTATGGTCGACTCGCATATATAAGAGAATGCATTGGCACAGGGCATAACTGTAACTATCACAATGTGGTCAAGGAGCCGGGGTTCCAATGATATCCATATTTGTATGGTTCTATTGAGACAGACCGAAGATATTTTAGGCTGTTGAAGCTTTATTTGGCCGGTTTTGACCGTTTTGTTGGGTAAAGGGTTAATGCAAATAGATTAGTAAGATAGTTCTATTTTCAGTTCAAAAGGAAGCCATCAAATGAAGATCCCATAGAAAGCACCAAGTCATTGAGTGACCGATTGGGAAACCTTACAATTGTTCAGAAGGGACACAGAGACATCATTACAGACGGACAACAAGGTAAGATAACTCTAAATAAGGTAGAGTGTCTGTGAGTAATGTGTCATTTAGAACAGGAACCAGTCTATAGGTTTCAAATTGGGAGAAGTCACTTCTCCCTGTTTGGTTATTAGGGAGACGTGGACTGTTATCAGGGAGAAGTTACAATGGCTGAAGTTCAATTTACACCCCCAACATTACCCTTATATGATCCAATAAGTATTATGTAATACAACAGCCCATTTATAAACCATTATAGTTAGTAAAAACACCATTATAATTAGTAAAAATACTTTAAATATACTCAGTTATGCTGTTTGGATGCATATTGGTATATGAGAGAGAAGTTATGTCTCCCTGGGACAAATATAGAGAGAATTTGTACATTTTAGGGAGAAGTTGTCTCCCAATTCACCCTGATCTCTGATGTAGAGTTAAATCTGAGACTGATACATTTAAAGATATATTGATTCTGAAATTAACAAATAGATATTTAAGTTTATGCATGTGTTCTCATGTAATTATAGAGGAAAAATTATTTCGGTAAGTGGCAGTAAGTGGTGCTTTTTGTTTTGTACCTATGTACCCCCCCCCCCCCCAAGAGTTAACCCTTTACCCAACAAACCGGCCAAAACCGGCCAAATAAAGCTTCAACAGCCTAAAATATCTTCGGTCTGTCTCAATAGAACCATACAAATATGGATATCATTGGAACCGGCTCCTTGACCACATTGTGATAGTTACAGTTATGGCCTTTAAAAAAATGATTTTTTAACACTTTTTACCATTTTTTCTTACATTCTTTAACAATTTTATAATTTTTAATGTGTCAAGCCAATGCATTCTCTTATATATGCGAGGCGACCTATGGTCGACTCGCATATATAAGAGAATGCATTGGCACAGGGCCGTTCTGTTGGGTAAAGGGTTAAAGCATCACACAATACTTGAAACTTCGAATTTTGAAGAATTGAGTATTTTTTTTATGTGAGGTTATAGAGTAAACAAACTCAGTCTGGAGAATTTCTCTGATTCTTGTCAGAAAAGATCAATCTAGAGATATTCATTAGATTTTATCTGCTGATTCGAATTGAAGATGGATACATTTTGTGCCAACACAGGATGAAAAATAATAATCTGGAAGCACGCCACATAGGCAGTTCAGCAAAACAACCATTTTATATATCGCAAGAATGCACACATTCTGCGCTGAGCCAATGATGACACCAGCCTAGTTTAACACCTCAGGTTGAAGTTTAGAAACGAAGGAAATTATGGACAAAAACACAGGAAGTAGAACTGGAGGAGCGGGAGAAACTGTGGAGAACTTCTAATGTTCTACTTGTTGAATAATTATTGCATTTATGAAACCACCTGTTTACTATATGTTGTCCCCCCCCCCACCCCCATCTTGGCACAATTTTCAAATTCATTAGCTAACCAGCTATGTTCATATTGTGCAATTAGTTTTTGGTTTTGAACTTTTATTGTTTCCTCGAGAGTCCAGAAACTTGTTTTGTATCTATAAAGTGTCCTTTTTTGTATCTATAAAGTGTCCTTTTTTGTATCTATAAAGTGTCCTTTTTTTTGTATCTATAAAGTGTCCTTTTTTGTATCTATAAAGTGTCCTTTTTTTGTATCTATAAAGTGTCCTTTGTTTGTATCTATAAAGTGTCCTTTGTTTGTATCTATAAAGTGTCCTTTGTTTGTATCTATAAATTGTCCTTTATTTGTATCTATAAAGTGTCCTTTGTTTGTATCTATAAAGTGTCCTTTGTTTGTATCTATAAAGTGTCCTTTGTTTGTATATATAAAGTGTCCTTTGTTTGTATCTATAAAGTGTCCTTTGTTTGTATCTACAAAGTGTCCTTTTTTTTGTATCTACAAAGTGTCCTTTGTTTGTATCTATAAAGTGTCCTTTTTTTGTATCTATAAAGTGTCCCTTTTTTGTATCTATAAAGTGTCCCTTTTTTTGTATCTATAAAGTGTCCCTTTTTTTGTATCTATAAAGGGTCCCTTTTTTGTATCTATAAAGTGTCCCTTTTTTGTATCTATAAAGTGTCCCTTTTTTTGTATCTATAAAGTGTCCCTTTTTTTGTATCTATAAAGTGTCCCTTTTTTTGTATCTATAAAGTGTCATTTTTTGTATCTATAAATTGTTCTTTTTTCAAGTTTCTATTTTCTTGGTTCAACAAATCCTTGATGTAAAAGCCATATGTTCAAACTCTGCTGATTTAGATTTTTTTCCAGCTTAATAATAATGCAGTTTGTAATGTTTAAATAATTGTGTAGCTTTACAGAAATTCTGTGAGAAATAAATAATTTTATGGAAACAAAATATTTCAATTTTTCAAAAAATTACAATCTATTTTCCAGTGTCCTTTAGCCCCTTTAATTATTTTAAACATAAACCTATAATTATTAATCTAAAGTTATAACTAGGGAGAAAAATTTAATTATTAACTTTTTACAAATATGAGTTTAATCGTATGAATTTTGATGAAGCCCTCTTCAGGTTTTAGATAAAGGTGCTTGTGTACCTGAAATGGTATTGTTTGTTCAATTAATCCAATTTTCCTTCATCGTAATTGAATTTTTAACCTTTGACAAAAATATGAGTTAATAAGGTGTTTGGTAAAGGTGCTTGTGTACACAAAATGGTATCGTTTGTTCTATAAATGCAACCTATATATATTCAGTCTTGAGCGTTACAGTTTTGTACATTTATCTAATAAGGCACTCTCTTTTCACCTCCAATTTGCCTTCTTCATATCATATGTGAACTGTATCTCTTTCACCTGAAATATCATTCTCCATAGGGTCGAAGTTCAACAGCCATTTTCCCTAATTGGCTATTCAGTGAAAGTCCTTTTCCAATTTCAATTTCCTTAGGATAAATTGATCTTGTGTAACTATCGTCTTCATCCATTGTCGTCTGCTGTCAGCGCACACTATGAATATAATTCCTATTGTCTCCCTTGTCAAACTTTTAATACAAATATTACCACAACGTCAGTTACGGAGTTCTTAAAAAAATTCTTTAATCACATCGATGACTGCTTTCAACAAAGTTCAACAAACATGTTATTATCTCTAGACCATTCTCATTAATTTAAATGACTTTCTGACATCACATTTCTTGTGTGATACAAACTCTACGTCTCCAATATCTTACTATCAACTTGTTCTTGTGTAATATAAACACGTCTAATTTGGCTCTTCTCTTATCTGTCACGATTTGAGACTTCTATAATTTAAAATTGCTCAAATTTAGAATATTGACATTTGTATCTAGGATCTCCTGCTATGATTCACTAAAACATTTAACACCAATGAGTGACATTCAGTTATATAGGGACTGTGCAATAGGAAGCCTCCCTAGGCATCTATTAAGATAGTGTATCATTCCAAAATTTGGAAATTTGAATTTCAGAATCACGATCTTCAGACATGACGATACTCCAATCTAGGGAGTTTAAATTAAATTTTTTCCTTGAGTTTTTACTGTAACTTTATTCAAAATAAATTTGTAGCTCTGACGTCTGCTAAATTTTCCTGGACACACCTCCAAATTAATAATAGACCATTCCAATCAATACTTTTATAAGTGAGTGGGAAAATCCATTTTGTAAAGAAAGGTTTATATATACTCAAGGTAGTAAGGTACTATCTTCCTCTGGAATGTTTCTGGAAATTGAGGATTGAAGTTTTGGATGAGTGAACTGTTTGAACCACATCATTGAGAAATGAATAATGTACAGTAATGCCCTAATTAATCGACTTCTTAACCAGAGCAGAATTATGGGTAACTTTTCAGGATTTAGTCGGAAATATGGCTTGTTGCCATTCATCGGAAAGCTCTCGGGGGGTTAAGGAGTTGATTATTTAGGGCATTACTGTAGCTGGGCTTTGTATATACAGCAAACAGAACTACTATACTATGTGACTGAACCTGGTCATCATGATCTATTGGCAGGACATTATAAACCGATTAGTTAATAAACTCACAACAAATGTTAGCTCATTGATCTCCTCTAAATGATATAGTTATAGACAATTCTATATATCATTGGTCAGCCACTACTCACCAAGAGCATACCGATCAAGAGTTCTTTCCAATAATCCTATTAATCATGTTAACATTTATTGGTGCTTTTTCATAACCATTTCAATTATAAATGGATTCTCCTACTCAGTTATAAAAGTATACATTGAAACGGTCTATTATTCATTTTGAGGGGTGTTAATAAAAAGCAGACGACAGACAGAAAAGAACAGAATAATTCATATTCTTTGGTGGGAAATGAGATAACTACTCATCAATGTATATTTAGTATAGAAATGGTTAATATAGTGTTATCTAATCTATGTGATCTCCATCTGTCTGAACTACAGTATTATTGTAATCATTGATCCACAACTGCTCATCAGAATGAAATGGTCCAATAATTACATTAATCATGTGATAGTCAACAAATATACCAATAATTACATTAATGATGTTAGCACAGTGTAATCTAAGTTCCATGAATCTGCATGGACCCCTGATGTACCAGGCAGTAAGGAGCATAACACATTAGACTGTCATAAGCCATGATCCATCCAGCGATGGTCAGATTCCTCAATAGGCACAAATTTCCATTTATAAGCAGAGATGCTAACCTGATCTGTGTATCTGGGCTAGGTTTAAGTTGATTTCCTGGTGGTCGGTGGTTTCTATGTGCAGTGGAGTGATTTATGTATCTGGGCTAGGTTTAAGTTGATTTCCTGGGGGTCGGTGGTTTCTATGTGCAGTGGAGTGATTTATGATGAAATTAACTCTCTGTGCCGTCTTTCCTGCACTGATAAAACTGACAAATCATGATATGGTTCAACTGCTGAAACAATTATAAACCCCAATAAGTCAATTGAGAACTACAGTGTCATTAACCATCATTATTCAGTGACCACTGGTCAGAACAACTGGTCAGTGATTCAACTCAGATAAATACATCAACCCTTTCATTACGAGAGCTGAGCTGGTGCAGCATTAAAGATCCTGTCCCAGTGTATTCTCTTATATATGCAAGTCTCCCATAGGGAGCCTCGTAAATATAAGAGAATGCACTAGCTTACAATGTCAAGGTAAATATTGTTTGGCCAAGAATTCTCCTGTATATGCGAGACTCCTTGTAGGAGATTTGCATATATAAGAGAATGCATTGGCGCAGGGTTTTCGCAAAAATTTCAGGAAGCTCCAGCAGTGTTTGAATTATCTTCCCGTCTCCATTTGGGCTAAAAAAAAGTTTGGCGAAATGAAATTTTTATAGGCCAATTTCGATTTTTTTTGCCACAGACAGACTAACATTGAGCTCCAGTCATGGTAACCAGGTTAACTATGTCAAATCAGTTAACCCTTTCAGAGCCAAGTCTGATTTTTGTAAGAGCTCTTTCCATCAATGTATCACATTTTTATAATCAAAAATCTTAAAAAATGATCAAGGAAATATGGGTTGATACAAAAATCGGACTTGGCACTGAAAGGGTTAAATACATTAATCATATCAATTCGGCCTAATGTAATCCATATTTATACCCCCCGCAACGAAGTTAGGGGGGGTATACTGGAGTCAGCTTGTCCGTCCGTCGTCCGTCCGTCCGTGGACACAAATTTGTCCGGAGTTTTTCTCAGTCGTTTTTTGATCAATTTCCGTGAAACTTGGCACAGACATCAACCATCATAGGAACCTGTGCACCTGCGATTATGACGTCTGTCAGACTTTTTTTTTGGAGTTATCCCCCCTTTTTCAACTTAGAAATTTTTCGCAACATGTATACTTTTGTCCGAGCTTTTATTCCTACATGTTTCGATCAAATTTTTTAAAACGTGGCACAGATATTTAGTACCATTGGAACTTGTGCACCTGCGATTATGACATCTGTCCGACATTTTTTGGTGGAATTATCCCCCTTTTTCAACTTAGAAACTTTTTTTGCAACATGCATAATTTTGTCCGAGCATTTATTCCTACATTTTTCGGTCAATGTTTTTTAATGTTGGCAGTGATATTTAGTACCATGGGAACCTGTGCACCTGCGATTATGACGTCTGTCAGACATTTTTTGTGTGGAGTTATTCCCCTTTTTCGACTTAGAATTTTTTTCGCAACATTCATTTAAATTTTGTCCAAGCTTTTATTCCTACAATTTTCGGTCAATAGGTTTAAGATTAGGGTTATGGTTGTACACCTGCAATGGGAACTGTTATTTTATTATTTTAACTAAATGTTTACTGACATGTAAAACATCTTAGTATTTTTTAAAAAGGGGGGTATCCGTAGTCCCATTGGGACCGTCACACCTCTAGTTATCTTTATATACTCTAATCTGTTTCAGTGTCATTAACACTTTTTATTCTAAATACTCATTAACCCTTTGATGATGGGAGCTGCGATGGCCCAACATTAAAGACCCTGTGCCAATGCATTCTCTTATATATGCGAGTTGACCATAGGTCACCTCGCATATATAAGAGAATGCATTGGACTAACAATTGTTTATCATTTTTTTTATCAATTTTTCTTACATTCTTTAAGAAATTTTTTCATTTTTTATAACTTTTTCTTACATTTTATAAAAAAAATTATCATTATTTCTTATATTCTTTAACAATATTTTTTCTTCTTACATTCTTTAACAATTATTTTATCATTGTTTTCATTTTTTCTTCCATTTTTTAGCAATTACAAAAAATTATATAAAATTTGTTAGGCCAATGCATTCTCTTATATATGCGAGGTGACCTATGAGAATGCATTGGCACAGGGTTTTCGCAAAACTTCAGGAAGCTCCAGTCATAAAAGTGTTAACGAGTTAGTTCCTATAGAAAATGGTCAGGTAATCAGTTCAACAAACTACCACATTTGTTGAACTTATTATCTGAACATTTCTCTCCAATAGGACTCATTCTGCACTTTTGTATATGTTGTCTTATTCTTCCCGAACAACCCTCCAGATGAAAATAGACCATTCCAATGTGTATTTTTATAACTGAGTGGGAGAATCAATTCAGTATAGAAACGGTTACCATGCAACCCTTGATCATCAACCACTCATCAGAACTGATAATTACATTAATCATGTTAACTCTGCCTAATGTAATCTACATCTCTATATACATGTACTATACATCTCTCTCTATCCCTGAACTACAGCGTCATTAACAACCATTTATTGTGACCACTCATCAGAACGGACTGGTCAGCGATTCAAACCGATAATTACATTAATCATGTCAACTCGTCCTAATATAATCTACATGAATCTCTATATACATCTCTCTCTGAGCTACAGTGTCATTAACAACCATTTATTGTGACCACTCATCAGAACGGACTGGTCAGCGATTCAAACCGATAATTACATTAATCATGTCAACTCGTCCTAATATAATCTACATGAATCTCTATATACATCTCTCTCTGAGCTACAGTGTCATTAACAACCATTTATTGTGACCACTCATCAGAACGGACTGGTCAGCGATTCAAACCGATAATTACATTAATCATGTCAACTCGTCCTAATATAATCTACATGAATCTCCATACTCACTAACCCGCCATCAAACTTAAACAAATGCTGCTGACCACTACATGAAGCCGGACGCATCTGCCTCGTTACAGCGCTCTCCACTTCAAGAAATCTACAAATCAGAGATTTGATTAGATTCCGCAGTTTGTTTGTTCAGAACGACTAAATATGGTAAATGGTTTAGCCGGGCACTATCAGTAATATTTCACAAGAATTTAGTGACGATATTCTCATTAATTTGATTTTCGCTGTCATTTGTTGATGGTTTTGTTTGGAAATGTCGCCACTTCACAGCGGAGGACGCTGACCACACATTATAATGCCTCTGTCATTGGTAATTTATGGTTAATATGACGGATACAAAGTGATGTGGTGAATTGGGGGGAAATCAAATTATGAATCATTGTAATCATCTCATGTGACGGTATTTTATGTCCTAAATATTTGATGATTTTCTGTCTACCATAGATCTTTAAAGTTCAAACTGATGTTGGTTGGTTTTAGACCACTTTTAGCAGCTATTAGTAATGTGCTCACGCTGGGCGGGTCCATCAATATTTCCTTTAGCGCACCCTACTGATTACATCTCTCATCCGATCATCACCAAGCTTCACATGGATCTTCGGGGTGACCTCTAGATGGGAGCCATTCATTTTTTCAGAAATTCCTTTAAAAACATGGCCGCCTGCAGCCATCTTTTATTTCAAATTTGAATCCATCAGCTCTCTCTGAGGCCCGCATTTGTCGGAGAAATGTATTTTAAAATTTCAGGCATGTTTATGATCACCTCTAGATTGGAGCTATAGAATTTTACTGATTTTCGATCAAAAACATGGCTGCTGCAGCCATCTTGAATTTTACTCTTTACATAACTAAAAGTTTAGGCTTGCCTTACACCCATATTTTTCATCTAATTGATACATATGGCTCTTCAGGTTGACCTCTGGTATTACTTAAACATTTGATCTTTCTTCATACCTGAACACTCCATTGACTATTATGTATGACATCCCTTCTCCAAGTTGAACTACAGTGTCAGTGACACTTTAATTTTTGAATTTTGATGCATTTCGGATGAATAGGGGGAGTCTTGTTGGTGAATCTGAGAATCTCTATCAGTCCTAGGCCACAGCTGTTTTATCTTATAAGGACATTAATACAAACAAGTTTTTATAATATTTTCTGTGTTGGAAGTAATGCCCTGAATGGGAGACCCTATCTTTAGATGTCAGTATCATAATTTGTTTCTTCAAATCAACTTATTTTCTCTATTTGGTGGTAAATATGGAGAAAATCAAATAAAGTGGATTATCTTATGGATGACATGTCAACGTTCTTTTCTTTATTATCACAGTAGTATTCAGCATTATCAAATTTATCATGCAAATGTTTCTGATCATATAAAGCACTTCATTTCTATCGTAAATTCCTGAAAATCTAATCAAGGAATATCTATGATGAGAGCTGTCACTAACCCATACAATTACTTCATGTTGCTTGAGTAAATTTATGTTTAAGTGTCTTTAGCATGTCGTTCTGTCCTATTACAGATCTCATGGTGGAAATTACTCGACTGAAGTGGTCACTTTATATTACCTTGATTACTGATGATATTTCCATCATGAACTCTTGTCCCAGGTCACTCTCCTAAATAGATAGTATTGTGACCTTTACTGTCATGTATCATATAGTCCCTCTTGTGGATCATATATAGACTAGCTGAAACAGGCTCAAACATTTACATCTTAGACAGCGGCATTTTGAACGCTTAATTCTTTCGCTGCCAATCTTGCATAAATGCGAGTTACTCAGTCACTGCCAATAACAATTTGGAGTGCATCTGGTATAATGGATGTAATTCTATTGTTTTGTTGCATTACGAAGGGGTTCGGTTATTTTCTATAGAGTTACGGTGCTCGCTGACAATTTAGAAGAAAGGTCAGTCAAGGTCATGCTACTTTTGAAGTTCTAGGAGTACAGTCCAAGCCAGAATATACCATTGACGAATTAACTTTTGGTAGGATGCAATTGATATATGATATATTTATTATCCCCCGCAAAATGAAATTTTCGGGGGATATAGGAATGGGTTCCGTCCGTCCGTCCGTCCGTCCATCGAGTCGTCCGTCCCGAATTTGTAAGAGTCATAACTTGAACAAATGTCAACGGATTTCAAAGATTTGTGGTATATGAGTTCACCTGACCATTACCTAGAATGAGTTCGCAAGCCAGGTCCGGCCGGATATTTTTACCGGAGTTATTGGACTTTGTTTATTATTTTTGTCGAATTTACTCAATAGCAAATAGACGACGTCATCGGGCTCATTTCCACAAATGTCAACGGATTTCAAAGTTTCTAGAACCAGTATCTAGAACGAGTTCGCAAACCAGGTCCGGCCGGATATTTTCAGCAGAGTTATTTGACTTGTCACATGGCTAATTTCCACAAATGTCAGTACCTAAAATGAGTTCACAAGCCAGGCTTTTTGACAAAATCCCACCTCTTGTTTAGCACATACTGAGAATGCAAACATTATTTATTATTGTATAAAACTTTGTATATTTTCATAAGGGTTCATGTTATTAAATTTGTAACAGAAAGGCGATGCCATCTAATTCAGTTATTTTAGTATCATGATGGGGAAATACATGGTTTTAAGTTGATGAGTATAAAAACCGACAAATACCTTTAAAATAGGGATTTTTGCCACAATGAATTTATGGTTATTTTCCCGAGTTTGCGGAGAAAATGCCCTTTTTTGCGGAAAAGTGCCCTTTTTGTAGGCTCTGCCCCCCCTGCCCTTGGATGCTTCCGGCGCCCCTGGGGAAATACATGGTTTTAAGTTGATGAGTATCACACATTCAAAATGGCCAAGGCGATCGAAAACGCGACCAGAAATGAGGAAAAAAGGTAATAAACTAGGATATGACATAAAACATAAATTAAAGCAAATCCAAGATGGTCACCAAGGTCATGTCACCCCTATGATGACCCCCTATGACCTTGAATGGGTTTAAGCATCGGCTCGTGATAGGTCATTGCCATATATACCCACATGGAAGTTTCAGCTAAATACATCAATAATTACCAGATGCATTACCCATATACACATAAAATACTTGAATTTACATCCAGAAGGCTTGGCACTGGAGTATGTCCGTATGGCGGGGTGGCAGCAAAAGAGTTAATCATTTCGGTTTTCATTTTCATTTTTGATTTGATTCTTGCTTAATTTTATCTTAAATCAAAATTTTGAAAAACTAATGGCGTTATAACATTCGCCGGGGAACTCCGAGTTACCATATCAAATTTGGTTGAAATCGGTCGTTGCGTCAGGAAGGAAAATCGGGAACAGACAGATCCTTACTTATTTACATATATGGTCGAATTATTTATAAAAAAATTTTTAGGACTCCACTTTTCGCTTGTTGATTTCTTCATTTAAAATGATATGAATGTTATCGAAATTATTTAGCGAACAATTGTTCAAATAGTGAAGTTGAGAATGAATACTAATCACTAATTTTGTTATTATTTCATTGAGAGGTTAAATCATTTGATTATCAACTAATGGCTGGGGTACCCTTTGAGGGTTAAATCATTTGAGTATCGACTAATGGCTGGGGACCCTGGCAGGTTTAATCTTTTGATTATCCACTAATGGCTGGGGTACCCTTTGAGGGTTAAATCATTTGATTATCGACTAATGACTGGTGACCCTGGCAGGTTTAATCTTTTGATTATCCACTAATGGCTGGTGTACACTTTGAGGGTTAAATCATTTTATTATCCACTAATGCTTGTGGACCATGGGAGGGTTAAATCATGTGATTATCCACTAATGGTTGGGGACCCTGGCAGACACATGTGGAGCCTCAGTGCTTTAGGCACAGACTAATATTACATGCATTTCAACGAAATTGTGTTTAAGTACAACACATGGATTTCTTTAACAGCTCAGACCTAATCCCTTCCATCTGATATATGATAAATATTTATACAACCATCTAATCATTGTTTTCTATCAGGAGGGGGCTGAGGATTGATAAGATCTCCTTGGCCTCCTCATTTAGTTTATGTAGTAATTGGATCATTTGATGAAGACAGTGCAAAGGAATTAGGGGGATTCTTAATTCAGCTGCACTTTTTGAAATTTATAATTGGGTCCGGGAAGTGGAAGCTTAAGGGCTGAGATGCATAGAGAGTTAGCCACAATCCTTTCACCATGTGATCGAGACAGAAAATGTCCTTCCATACTTCATAGAATGTCCTTCCATACTTCATAGAATGTCCTTCCATACTTCATAGAATGCAGAAGAATTGAAAAATTGAAATCAGCTTAACCCTTTACCCAACAGAACGGCCCTGTGCCAATGCATTCTCTTATATATGCGAGTCGACCATAGGTCGCCTCGCATATATAAGAGAATGCATTGGCTTAACACATTAAAAATTATAGGCCAATGCATTCTCTTATATATGCGAGGCGACCTATGGTCGACTCGCATATATAAGAGAATGCATTGGCACAGGGCGTAACTGTAACCATCACAATGTGGTCAATGAGCCGGTTCCAATGATATCCATATTTGTATGGTTTTATTGAGACAGACTCAAGATAATTTAGGCTGTTGCAGCTTTATTTGGCCGTTTTTGGCCGGTTTGTTGGGTAAAGGGTTAAACATAACTGTTCTGAGAATAAAATATATCCATTCATATTAATGGGAAATAGTCCGCTATTAATGGGAATCAGTCAGCTATTAATGGGAATTAGTCAGCTATTAATGTGAAATAGTCCGCTATTAATGGGAATTAGTCAGCAATTAATGGGAATTAGTCAGCAATTAATGGGAATCAGTCAGCTATTAATGGGAAATAGTCAGCTATTTAATAGGGAATTAGTCAACAATTAATGTGAAATAGTCAGCTAATGGGAAATAGTCCACTTTAATGGGGAAATAGTCTGATATTAATGTGAAATAGTCAGCTAATGGGAAATAGTCCACTTTAATGGGAAATAGTCCACTATTAATGTGAAATAGTCAGCTAATGGGAAATAGTCCACTTTAATGGGAAATAGTCCACTATTAATGTGAAATAGTCAGCTAATGGGAAATAGTCCACTTTAATGGGAAATAGTCCGCTATTAATGTGAAATAGTCTGCTAAGGGGAAATAGTCTGCTATTAATGGGAAATAGTCTGCTAAGGGGAAATAGTCTGCTATTAATGAGAATAGTCAGCTAATGGGAATTAGTCAGCAATTAATGGGAATCAGTCAGCTGTTTAATAGGGAATCAGTCAATAAGCAATTATTTCATGTGTCTTTTGGGAACAGTCAAAATTGTTGTCCCGAGGTATCAGGAATGACTTTCGAACTGTTGCCCAACGCCGAAGGCCGAGGTCAACAGTTCGATAGTCATTCCTGATACCGAGGGACAGCAATTTTGCCTGTTCCAAAAGACACATGAAATAATTGCTTTGTTACCCAATACATTGGCCAGTCAACAGTTCGCTCGGAGCCAGTCAACAGTTCGCTCGGGTCGGGCAACAGTTCACTCGTGACATCACGAAAGCTGACCGTGATTGCAAACCGGGCAACATGCAGTTCATTCAGGGCGGGCAACAGTTCATTGTGGCGTTACTAGGCGAATTTGGGGTTAACCAGTTAATTCTAAATCCCAATGATTTACGAAGTAAAATTCTACTATTGGGTAACAACAATTAATGTGAAATAGTCAGCTAATGGGAAATAGTCCACTTTAATGGGAAATAGTCCGCTATTAATGTGAAATAGTCAGCTAATTTGAAATAGTCCACTTTAATGGGAAATAGTCCGCTATTAATGTGAAATAGTCAGCTAATGGGAAATAGTCCACTGTAATGGGAAATAGTCCGCTATTAATGTGAAATAGTCAGCTAATTGGAAATAGTCCACTTTAATGGGAAATAGTCAGCGATTAATGTGAAATAGTCAGCTAATGGGAAATAGTCCACTTTAATGGGAAATAGTCAGCTATTAATGTGAATTAGTCAGGTTGTTGATTAATATTTTAACACATGTAATCAGCTATTAATGGGAAATAGTCAGCTAATGGGGAATAGTCTGCTATTAATGGGAAATAGTCAGCTATTAATGGGAAATAGTTAGCAATTAATGGGAAATAGTCTGCTATTAATGGGAAATAGTCCATCATTAATGGGAAATAGTCCACTATTAATGGGAAATATAGTCAGCTATTTATAGGGAATTAGTCAGCTATTAATGGGAAATAGTAAGCTATTAATGGGAATTAATCAGGTATTAATGGGAAATAGTCAGGTTTTAATGAGAAATAGTCAGCTATTAATTAGTCCGCTATTAATGGGAAATAGTCAGCTGATGGGAAATAGTCAGCTAATGGGAATCAGTCAGCTATTAATGGGAATCAGTCAGCTATTAATGGGAAATAGTCAGCTAATGGGAAATAGTCTGCTATTAATGGGAATAGTCAGGTATTAATGGCAATTAGTCAGGTATTAATGGGAAATTGTCAGCTATTAATATGAATTAGTCTATTAAAATATAGATGTGATAAAATATGAATAAACAACCAATTATATGTGTTAAAAGAATAGTAAACACCTATTATATGCATTAAACTATTATAAACAACCTATTACGTGAGTTAAAATATTAATAAACAGCCTATTATATGTGTTAAACTATTAATAAATAACCTATTATATGTGTTAAACTATTAATAAATAACCTATTATATGTGTTAACTTTTTAACACCTGCATGGTCACATGATTTGACCGTGTTTTGCATATACCTGGACTGTTTTATAATTAGTACATCAAAATACGTCACCAGGTGTCCCGCGACATTTGATATTAGGTGTTTTATTTCACTGAATTTAATAGTGATATTCCTTGTTCCTATATGTTCTGTCAGTCATAGCATTTCCCAATTATCAGCCTCTATGGCAAAAATTTTCCCAATACTTACGGGCCTTTCACAAAATGGGTAGAAAAATCCGTGTACTCATATTATAATCAAAGGGGTACTGTACACTAAATCTGGTAATTTACGGGACCATCTCATTTTATACTCAACATAATATATGCAACAAATGAATGAATTTGAGCGATGGATTAGTGAAAAATACAATTGTGTGCTCTCCAAACGATGCAATAAACATGGTAATTATAATGAAAATGAATTTGACTCCAGCCGTAAATTCAGTTTCATTATAATTACCATGTATTTTGCATCGTTTGAAAAGCACACAAGTGTACAGTAATGCTCTAAGTAATCGACTTCTTAACCACAGCAGAATTATGGGTAACTTTTCAGAATTTAGTCGGAAATATGGCTTGTTGCCATTCATCGGAAAGCTCTCAGGGAGAGCTTTCCGATGAATGGCAACAAGCCATATTGTCGATTACTTAGAGCATTACTGTATTTTGCACTAATCCATCACTCAAATTCATTCATTTGTTGCATATATTCTGTTGAGATAAACGGAGACGGTCCCATAAATTACCAGATTTAGTGTACAGTACCCCTTTAATTTGTCTTCAAACTTTTTTGTTATAACTCATAACCTTTAATAATATAAACAGGAGTTATTTTTTATAATTAATCTCAGTATTGGGTCAATAACTTCTTGTTTTCACTGATATATTTCCATAAAATTGATTTATTCCTTGCCATCAATAATTATATCTCGTGAACTTCCACCTGTCGATTACGCATCCAGTTGAATGAAACTTCATTCTCATCATTTTCATTGGTCGGTCAATGCTGGCATCTTGCCAAACATGTGTGCACCTGGCTGCAAGACTGACAGACACCAAATAAGACTATTGAGAAATAATCTTAATGGCTAATTAAGTAACAACCAATTGTTTTACAGTCTTCCATGAATTTACAGCTTTTTATTAAATATTTAACCGATCACCACTGATATTTAACTGAGCTACAGTCTCATTGTCAGTTCCATTTATTTTTCTGGTCCATGCACTCTACCCAATCACAGATTCCTCCAATCTTTCACATCTACTTCTTTAAATTGGCAACATGTACTTTTCTGTCAGTGTGCAGAATGGTCTTATCTGATTTCGGAATGATGTTCTATCTTTAAATAGCATGTGCCTGAATATAAAAAAATCCTGTCTCGACTTTGATTCCGACATGCAAAAGTTTGACCCAGTCCATCTTTAATCAGAATTTTAATGCGTTTTCTCATTAAATGTACAAAAGGGTGGTTATTCTAAGAGTTATTGACACAGCAAAAACAAAAAACGTGTTACATTAGTGCGTTTACTGTTTATTACAGCAGATGAAAATGCATTTCGGACCTGTATGATATTACTTTTGATCAGCTTAAAACAAGAAACACCTGCGGAGATCTGAGTCTCCGTACTAATGGGTTTTATAAATAAGATTGGCTAACTCACTTTCCCAGGGTATTCATGACCAAGCCATCTTAATTGAAAGTTTACATAACAGTTGAAGACATATGTTCGGCAAATGGCAAGGTCACTGAACAGACAACGTTTTTGAAGTTTTCTAAAGTGACATTCACTTGTAGCCTTTATATAATATAAACTAATATCTCCAGGGTGTGCTGTTGTAAGGGGTGCCGAGTGTCGGGGTGCCAGTCTAAGGGGTTACCTGTATAAGGGGGTACTGGTGTATATATAAGGGGGTGTACCCACTGTTAGCCTTTATATAATATAAACCAATATCTCCAGGGTGTGCTGGTGTAAGGGTTCCGAGTGTCGGGGTGCCAGGCTAAGGGGTTACCTGTATAAGGGGGTACTGGTGTAAGGGGGTGCACACACTGGTAGTCTTTATATAATATAAACCAATATATCTAGGGGTGCCAGGTGTAAGGGGGTACTGGTATAAGGGGTGCCAGTGTAAGGGGGTGCCAATGTAAGAGGGTGTCAGGAGTATATAAGGAGGTGTTAGGGAATGCCGGGGGTAAGGGAGTGCCAGTGTACGGGGGTGCCAGTGTAAGGGGGTACCAGTATAAGGGGGTGCCAGTGTAAGGGGTCAGTGTATGGGGGTGCCAGGTGTAAAGAGGTGCAGGGTGTAAGTGGGTTCAGGGCGTGAGGTGGTGCCAGTGTAAGGGAGTTCAAGGTGTAAGGGGTGCTGTTTTAAAAATAGTTGGTAAAACTGTCCCGAAATGATGTATATATTTTACTAGAAAAATGTAAATAAAATCAATAGTAAATGATAGAAGCATTACCGAACAGATATCTTCAATTCATATTTATTATTTTATTCCCCGGAAACTATATAAAATGTGTTAGGGCATGATAGACCATCTTGAACGCCCAACCATTTTAGTGTCCCACCAGTAATCACAAAATATTTTTATGCTTAGGCATTTTATTTTTAATACTTGGTTCACGGATTTTCCCTTACCAAATAAAAGCTGTTTGTCAAAAAAAAATAAAAAAATAATATTTCGCACTGATGTGAATATTAATTCAGAAATATAAAAAAATATAAATTAGAAGTAAACGATTTTTAAGTTTGCATAAAATATTCATGCATGTACCAACAAAATTGATTGAGCAGCAGGGCCTCCTGGATACATGCTACAGATATAGTAGTACCAGTAAATACAGAAGGTCGACAACTACTGTACCAGATTTTCCAATGGATAAGTTGATTGTCAACTTCAACAATTGAAAACAAAATTATACCTATTTAAAAAAAAAAAATTCCTCCCATGCACCTCCCCTACCTTTAAGCCAAAAATAATCTGTAAACCAAATAATAAAAAATAAAATGCCTAAGAATTCTCACTGATAAATCTCATGGCATATGCTGGGTGGGATCAGAGAGGTTTGAATGTGTTTATGCTATCTAATGGACTGGATGCCACTGTAGTTTGATCTGTATGAAGTGTGTTTATGTGTGCTTTACTTCATCCAATGTGTTTATCATTGCACTGAAGAGTCACCAATTCGTGTTTACCACATCAAAAAAATCATGTTTAATATACAAGCATACACAGATAAGGACAACACTATCATGTCATTAATGGCCTTTTAGCCTGTCAGATAACAAGGTACAGTAATGCCCTAAGTAATCGACTTCTTAACCACAGCAGAATTATGGGTAACTTTTCAGGATTTAGTCAGAAATATGGCTTGTTGCCATTCATCGGAAACCTCGGGGAGAGCTTTCCGATGAATGGCAACAAGCCATATTTCCGACTAAATCCTGAAAAGTTACCCATAATTCTGCTGTGGTTAAGAAGTCGATTACATAGAGCATTACTGTAGAAATCTATGGAACATGTTACTTGCAATGTATAGAATAAAAAGTAACTAAAATATTGAAGTTGAATGGAACAGCAGTATTGTTATGCCCCCGACCCTCTGAAGGAGAATTCATGGGTATACAGTGGAGATCTTAGTCGGACCTTCCATCCGTCCTTCCATCTGTCGAGCCGTCCATCTGTCCATCCATAATAAACATTTCACAACAAGTGTCGATACACCAATTTGGATGTCCTTTGGTATGCCGGTAGACCAGCAATGTGGAAAGAATTAATCTCCACATAGTGAGGTTTTGTCCACACTTTTATCCCAAAGTTATGGCCCTTTGCGGAACTTGTTGTCCTTTGGTATGGTAATAGCACAGGTTGGGGGAAAGGATATCCACATACTACGGGTTTCTTCCATAAAAGTTTACCAGAGTTATGGCCCTTGTTTGACTTGAACTTCTTTGAGCTTGTAACTTGGGCAAGGATCTTCCGTTTCAGTTGTCCTTTGGTATATTGATAGCACAGCTCAGGGGAAAGGATACCGAGTTACGACTTACTACAGGTTTTGTCCATTCATATGCCATGCTTGTCATTGCACTTGTTAACATTATATAGTAATTTGAGTTACTCCCCCTAACTTGTTAATGATGACCTGCCTGCTTGTCCAGCCTATTTACCATACAGAAGATACAATCTGCATGTCCAGCCTATTTACCATACAGAAGATTTGCCTGTGAGTGAGATTGCTCTTTCGTGACATGGTAGTAATCATACTGACATGCCAATAAATAAGAAATCAGATACAGATAATGATACAGGGACACAACATAAATAGTGCATGATGAGGGCAGGACAGGTCATAACATCTCATAAGGTTAGGGCAGTCTGCGTGATGTGAGCCAGGAACCATTGACCTTCTGTCTGCTTTCTCACTCAATATTAGGATCCAATATCTTGGAGCTAAAATGTTGTTTAAAGCTTTATCCATTATATATTACACTTGCATTTAAATTATTGTAGTATCTCTTTTTGTTCCACAAAAATTTCAGAGGACTATTATAATCAGCATGTCCGTCCATCTGTGCATCCGTGCGCGCATGTGTCCACATCCTTGTCCGCATGATAACTTGAGCCATATTCAACAGAATTTCTTGATATTTGGTACGTGGTTCACATTTGAGAAGATGCAGTCCAAGTTTGAATGTGGTAACGGTCCGATGATTTTTGATGGGAGTTATGCCCCTTTTTCGATTCAGACATCTCTGTTTTCATGTATCCACATGGTAACTTGAACAAAATGGACTATTATAATCAGCACGTCCATACGTCCCTCTGTCCATGCATGCAGTCATCTGTCAGTCCACATCCTTGTCCGCATTATAACTTGAGCAGAATTTCTTGATATTTTGTAGGTGGCTCACATTTGAGAATACGCAGGCCAAGTTCAAATGTGGTCAAAGTCCGATAATTTTTTATGGAGTTATGCCCCTGTTTCGACTTAGAAAGCTCTGTTTTCGTATTTTCCCGCATAGTAACTTGAGAAATATGCAACATAGTTTCTTGATATTTGGCATGTGGTTCACATTTGAGAAGACCCAGGCAAGTTCTATTTTAGAAATAACCTTTGTGTTATCTCAATGATAAATTGAGCATTCTTCAAAAGAATCACGGTCCGATGATTTTTGACTGAGTTATGCCCTTTTTTCAACTTAGAAAGTAGGGCCCTGTGAATCGGGCATTTTCATTTATATGTCGAAACGAATCAGCCAAATGATTCTGAATCGCATCAAATCTTGAATCGAATCATTACATCAGACATAATTAAATAGTGAAGATGAAGATAATACATGACTCAGATATAATCAGTATACAATGTAAATATATCTATAAATGAATCAGATAATACATGACTCAGAGGCCATAGTCAGATATAATCAGTATACAATGTAAATATATCTATAAATGAATCAGATAATACATGACTCAGAGGCCGTAGTCAGATATAATCAGTATACAATGTAAATATATCTATAAATGAACCAAATGCAAGTCTAAGTGCGCATTCTTTGTGTCTGTCTCTGTAATACAATAATGAAACAGTATCAGAAGCAAGATTGAGGCCTGAGAACGAAATCAAGTTCACAAGTTTGATATTTTTATGAAATTTTGCCATATCAGTTGCATAAGTCTTACAATGATTAGGTGGTCTATAGTATAGCTCAGTTGACGGTAATGTTATTTATACGCATTAATATCATAATATAATAATAATATATAAAAGCAATGTTGTCCATTGAAGTAATGAGAATGCAACTGGTGCCATTGATTTGATACAAGACAGCCAATTTTGAATCAGATGAATGATTCCGAATCGCATCGAATCGCAGGGCCCTATTAGAAAGCTCTGTATTTGTGTTTTCCGCATATATATATATAGTAACATGAGCAATATTCAACAGAATTCGGCATGTGATTCTCATTTGAGAAGACGCAGGCTAAGTTTTTTTTTAGTAAATGCTTTATTTTCTGATCCTAGATATCGTATATGAAAACAGTAAATGGACATTGAAAAAAATGTAATATCTTACAAAAGATGAACAGAAGGTAATAAAGAAAGAAATCACATATACATACAGTAATGCCCTAGGTAATCTACTCTCTAACCACAGCAGAATTATGGGTAACTTTTCAGGATTTAGTCGGAAATATGGCTTGTTGCCATTCATCGGAAAGCTCTCGGGGAGATCTTTCTGATAAATGGCAACAAACCATATTTCCGACTAAATCTTAAAATGTTACTCATAATTCTGCTGTGGTTAAAGAGTTGATTACTTAGGGCATTACTGTAGACCTTGACCAACCTTTCTCTGCCCCCCCCCCCCCCCCCCCCCCCCATCATCATCATCATCGCCATTTTCATTATCGTCACCATCGTCCTCCCCATCATCATCACCCTCTACCTCATCATCATAATAAATCATTATCGTCATCGATGATGTCACTTAATTAACTGAAAACTATCCAGTTGCAATATAAAGATTCATAGTACTTGTACATCTCTATCATTGTAATGAATTATTTTATAGCATTGTTTATTATATACTCTCAACAGTGATTTTTCGAATGTGCATCTGATTTATTTGCGTGTAAAGTAAGGCCCTAAATAATCAACTTCTTAACCACAGCAGAATTATGAGTAATTTTTCAGGATTTATTCGGAAATATGGCTTGTTGCCATTCATCGGAAAGCTCTCATGGCAACAAGCCATATTTCTGACTAAATCCTGAAAAATTGCCCAGAATTCTGCTGTGGTTAAGGAGTCGTTTATTTAGAGCATTACTGTACCAATGCTCTACCGGTTTATTAAACAAATTCTCACAATTTTGTAGAGTTATCCTTTACTGTTTTGATTATTGTTATGATAAAAATAACTTTTATGTTTTGAAATTCAACTTCAATTATGAGCCAAATAAACGGGAAGAATACGGAAATTATATTCCTCTATTCTGTAGATGGTGAAGTGAACAGGCAGCGATCAGCTGTTGGCTTTGAGTTTGATACATCGATTTAAGGTGATGACATGTGAGAACATTATTCATCATAAATGGCGAACGCGTATAATAAAAGGTATATCTATAGTGTTTTTGAGTGGAAACCGTTCGCAAAATTAAACATAGTCTCGCTCACTCATGACATAATTTTCCGTATTCACTTTAGAAAAAACACCAGATATCCTCTATTTTTTGCTGCCAATAGCCAAGCATTTACTCTGGATTCCTATTGCAGAGATGCACAGAATTCTCATTTATTTATTCCACTATATAACCCCCTCTAACGCTTAATGAAAGAGACATATAAATCCCCATGGCAGATCTCTCTTTCCCTTTTATCTTATAATTTCAAATTCAGATAGGACATAACTAGAGAAAAATGCACTGATTACTCATAACAATGATGAAATAGTGCCAAAAAATAAATGTAGATATCAATCTAGAGTTTATATTTGAAGACAGCCCACACTCCATCTGGAATTGAGTTGTATAATTCCTAACCATGCAGACCTCTCTCAGGGGTACGCTGGAATCTTTATGTTTTTATTTCGCACCAATCATTATATAATAGCATTCATTTATCTATATCATCGTATCTTTTTAGTTCATTCATAAGGGAATTTATGAAATCTAGATTTGCAGATGCACTGGCAAATAAATCTTTCATTCCGGCAAATAAAACGTCTGTTAGCTTTTTTCGTTCCCGGATGATAACTTTAGTAAGTCTGAACTGAATGGAAGGAAATTTGGTGTGTGAGTTTACTAGCCCAAATTACAGAGTTCCAGCCATTTTTGTTGGAATTTGCACTCTATTTTCATTTCCGGATGATAACTTTAGTAAATCTGAACTGAATGAAATGAAATTTGGTTTGTGTGTTTACCAGCAAATTATCTAAAATACAGATAAATTTCGAATTTGGGTTCCGAATGCTATTTTTCACCAGAGTTATGCCCCTTTGTTGAATTTACCACATGCATATTTTGCCCCGGCCAAGCGATTCTCTTGTTTTTAAAATGCCAGAAATTGACATTTTCAGGAGACTTGTTGCTTGAAGCAGCCTTTCAATTCTCTTGCAGTTTTAGTTTTCAATTCTCTTGCAGTTTTAGTTTGCGAAGATGATGGAAGTCCTCGGAGGTGTGGAGGGCAGGGAGATCTACTCTCCGGAGCGATGGGAACATTCACATGGTGGGCGTACACTGCGATGGAGAACGATACATCCCAACGGAAGTAAGTCCAACTCATTCCACTGTCTGTTGTTATGTGTTTGGCTTTTTTCATTTTCAGCTTTCAGATAAGACCGGAGAATATAACAGTCTGTGTGAACATATGCTCAAGTCCAAGCCTTGAAATAGTGTGAATTTAGTGATGCTACCCCGCATAGTAAGCAGAACGAGGTCCCCAGAGGGTGAATTTGGTGATGCTAGCCTGCTATGCGGGGTAGCATCACTAAATTCACCCTCGGGGGACCTCATTCTGCAAATGACAGACACACTATTTCAAGGCTTGCTCAAGTCATACTGATATACTGAGTTTTGAATGCCTGTCATTTACAGAATGAGGTCCCCAGAGGGTGAATTTAGTGACGCTATCCCACATAGCGGGCTAGCATCACCAAATTCACCCTCTTGGGACCTCATTCTGCATGGCCTCATCTGCTATGGAAGACATAGACTCAGATTGAGGTTCCCAAATGGTGAATATTGATGTACACCCCATTTGGAACCTCGAATATGCAATGTGTCGTCTGCCAATTTGGGGATATAGAGAAACTAGACTAAAATAGAAATAGAATCTATTTGAAGAACTTTTTATAGAAATTTGATAATAAAGAAACTTTCCAGAGAAGATTAGGCCAAAGCAGAATGAGGTACCCAGAGGGTGAATTTATTGATGCTAGCTTGCTATGTGGGCTAGCATCACTAAATTCACCCTCTGGGGACCTCATTCTGCAAATGACAGGCACACTAAACTCAAGCTTGTTTCCACTGTATGTGCTTTGTGTGAGAGTAAATGGGGGATGCCCAAATGTTTTTTGAGTCCACTACAAGAGGTACCATATCTTGCCTGGTGGATGCTGACATAAGCTAATGATAGGCAGAGCACCCTGCTGTATAGGCTGTTACAGAATCAGTCAGAAATTTTAAATAAATTGACCGTGTGTCAGGCTTTTTTCACTTTCACTAGAGAATATCACTGTCTGTGTAAACATACGCTCAAAGTCATAATGACATACTGAGTTTATCGTAGTCTCATCTACAGCCTGTGTAAGCGTAACCTGTACACTCGGAGTCATACTGACACAATGAAGAAGAAGAATTTATTGGAAGCAAACCATTACAATGGTGTCAGCTACACAATTTAAACACAAAAGCTGAAAATATAACAGTAACATGCAAAGTGACTAGTACAGAACAATGAATGGGTAATCCCAACACAATATATAATAACAATTTAAACACAAAAGCTGAAAATATAATAGTAACATGCAAAGTGACTAGCGCTACTGATGTAGAATCGCGCGGTTCTGGAAATAGAAATTCTACAAGAGGTAATCAGACCCACTATTTATATGTGAGTATGTTGTTAACTTAGACTGGGAATATCACTATTCTAACCTTGCTGCAAAAAGACACATGGTGGCTCAGTCAGTAAGCTGCATGGCACACTTAGCCATCATACGCTGTCCAGTGAAAGTTAAAGGCCCACTTAATGTTTGAATCCCTGTATCTCCTTCTAGGCTGGTATCTGCTAATCTGATAACAGTCTTCTAATTTATAAGCTATACAGTAATTATACCCCCCCCCCCCCCCCCCCCCCCCGCGACGAAGTTAAGGGGGGGATACTGGAATCAGCTTGTCCGTCCCTCCGTCAGCTGTCCGTGGACACAAATTTGTCCGGAGTTTTTCTCAGTCGTTTTTTGATCAATTTTTGTGAAACTTGGCACAGACATCAATCACCATGGGAACCTGTGCACCTGCGATTATGATGTCTGTCTGACTTTGTTTGGTGGAGTTTTCCCCCCTTTTTCGACTTTGAAAATTTTCGCAACATGTATAATTTTGTCCGAGGTTTTATTCCTACATTTTTAGGTCAATTTTTAAAAAACATGGCACAGATATTTAGTACGATGGGAACCTGTGCACCTGCAATTATGACGTCTGTCCGACAATTTATGGTGGAGTTATCCCCCTTTTTCGACTTAGAATTTTTTTTGCAACATGCATAATTTTGTCCAAGCTTTTATTCCTACATTTTTCAGTCAATAGGTTTAAGATTAGGGTTAGGGTTGTGCACCTGCAATGGGAACTGTTATTTTATTATTTTAACTAAACGTTTACTGACATGTGAAACATCTTAGTATTTTAAAAACATGGGGACAGTCACACCTCTAGTTGATCCTGCTATAGACTGGTATCTGACAGTCTTCTAGTTTATATGCTATACAGTGATTCAGGCTGGCATCTGATAACAGTCTTCTAGTTTATAAGCTATACAGTGATTCGGGCTGGCATCTGATACAGTCATCTAGTTTATATGCTATACAGTTTTTCAGCTTACTCATACTTGCAGAATAATGAAACATTAATGTTATTACATAATCTCTCTTTGTGAATTTCATTAAATCAGTTTTCGACAGTCACGCTCCGGGACATGAGCAACTCATCTGCATTCAGCTGTCTGCCAATGGTCAATCTTCAGCGTGCGTTAACTCGGTCTGATTTAATCCTCCTTTAAAGCACCTCATTAACGATATCCATTTAATATAGTACCCCAATCGGCACTTTTTCTAATGTAATTTGATAAATTTGTTTTTTGTTTTATCGCAATTCCTTATTCATGAAATGAGTAATTGCGATTGTCGTGATGAATTTTCTCATCCCCGAGACATTCGCTAAATTAAGTGGGTGATGTATGGAATCATGTGACTTGCGGCGCCTTAAAACTCGTTGGAATTGGTTCCATCGGAAGCCTTAGGTGCGACCATATTGCTATTTTCTGGAACTAATGATGTGCCTTTCCTTACCTTGAGGCCGTTGTGACATTTTAACAAACTTTTTTATTTGAGTCTGATGTCACCCAGGGTTATTCTGACACTGTAATTAATTTTGTTTGGAAATCAGAGCGTTATTCTGTCACTATAGTAAGGAAACAGTTTCATCTACACAGATTCTGTGGAAGTGTGTTGTATTAATAATATAGATTGCATGAACCAGCCTGGAGGGCCTGTGCCCATAGCTGTATGGGGCTGGGAGGGCTACAGCCCCCTACACCCCCCCCCCCCCTGAAATTGTTTATAAAGTTCGGGAAATTTTCAGGCAAATTGGAGATAAATTTTGGCAAATTTAGCAAATTTTATGGGAAAGCTGTGGCAAATTACAGTATTTTTCACATTTCTGCCTGAATTATACATGTTTAAGGTTAATATTTTAATCTAGTTTGTTATTATTATATATACAACCATGAATATATCATGTAAAAAACTTTGGGCAATAAGTATCAGTCCCCCCCCCCCCCCCAAAAAAAAATTTGGGAGCCCATACAGCTGTGAATGTGCCACTTAAAGTATATTTACGGATTATAATAGGTTCTTACTCATTATAATGGTATTATAAATAGGCTCTTGTGTAGGATAATACTGGATCATTGAAGGGTGATGATTGGGTGTAAATTGAACTTCAGCCACAAACTCCAGGCAGAGTTATCTCCCATCGATCCGCTGAGATATCACTACAATAAGGACATTTGGTAAGGATTTCTTACGTGTTCTTAGTTCTTATGTTTTAGGATTAAAATTGTCTACATGTATATCTGGCTCAGTCTATATCGTTCTTATCAATACCGAAAGAATTACCATTATTGCAACCTTTTGGTGGTGAAAATAAGATAATAGATGACTAAATATAGTTCCGACAATATGTAAAAATAGATGTGTCAGTCCGCAAAGTACCATCCTTGTGGCAGTGTTATATCGCAGTGCTAACATAGAGGGCGCTGCATGTAGTTTGCTTCAGCCATTGTTACTTCTCCCAATCTGAAACCTCTAGACTATTCCCTGATTTTGTCATAGCAGAAGACACAGTGATTGACACATGAAATAAATAATCTTGTTTGGATACTGAATCAAACTCTCGCTTCTTGTTTTAAAGCCAAAGTTGACAGGGAAATACATGTAAAAGTCAATTGGTCATTTCTGAGTTTTTGTGGCCATTTTGCAGAAACTTTAGCTAAATTTAAAAACCAATATATATGGGATCATCAAGAAAATCAAAACTAAAACAAAAATTTGAGGACACCCGCACAAAAATAACTGATAAATTTCGAGTTGGACTAAAGTGATAATTGATATGTTCATGGATGAGGTAATTGTAATTTGTAATTGACTGTAAATAATTACCTCTTCTTAAGTATTTGAGAGTAATTTGTGATGGATGGCAAATGGGAATAGCAAACAACTGAAGTAAGTCTATAGCCCGCAACGTGTATCAACAAAAATGAGCGCTGATTTGTCTACATTTTCTTATTCTGTAAAGCATAAAATACTGTAATGCCCTAAATAATCGACTCCTTAACCACAGCAGAATTATGGGTAATTTTTCAGGATTTAATCAGAAATATGGCTTGTTGCCATTCATCGGAAAGCTCTCAGTGAGAGCTTTCCGATGAATGGCAACAAGCCATATTTCCGACTAAATCCTGAAAAATTACTCATAATTCTGCTGTGGTTAAGGAGTCGATTATTTAGGGCATTATAGTAGTATTTAAAGTATTGTCACTTGATTACCAAAGTGTTTCTAGCAGCTAATCATCATTGTCGTGATAAGTAAGCATGTGTGACTTTAGATAAATTGTTATTCAAACACAGGGGAGTAACTGCTGATTACCTGTTAACGAATTAAGGTTTTCGTTCAAGAGATCTGATGATGATTTGAGAGGTGATTGCTGTCTTGAAACTTGTTGGCCAAATAAAATTTTCTTTAGTCATTTTCCAGTTTTCCATTCTAGAGTTATTCATCTTTGTAGATTTGGAAGTGTTGGTTTTTTGTCCGTATCTCCACCACTGGTTGAAGGATATCTATGTAATTTGGTATGGATGTTCACTATTATGATGGCAATCAATTGAGTGTTCAATCGTTTTGTTCATGTTTTCCATTCCACAGTTATTTATCTTTGTTTAAATGAAAATATTGGGGGTTTTATCCCATCCAAACAGATATCTCACCCATATTTTGTCAGTTCGAATTTGCCACTGTGTGGGGGGTATGCCATCACTGCCGGTGCAATCTCTTGTTTACCAAAGATTGTGAAAATGACAAAATTATAAAAAATATAGGTACTTTCTAAAAGACTATTGGTTTATGCTAGCAACATCAGAACTGAATTTCATGATATACATGTATGGCCAAGATTTTGGCTGAAATGACATCCTTATTTGATCAATCCGCCAGAACTCTATAACCAGGCCACACCAACATCCCAGCAGAATCACCCAGACGAGTGGTCATATCATATTAATTAATCAATACATAATAATATGTCGTTATTGGAAGGAAAATTTTTGATTACCAAATTATTTTGTCTTTTATCCTACTTCCATCGAAGATAACAAATATCTTTCGGTCTATTTGATATCGGAGCTAGCGGCGGGAATTAGACTAAAGTGCGGTCATGACCCACAATAGTTGGGTTTTATTGTGTTTTAGAACGCATATATCTACCGCCCCATGAAGCGGCATTATAAGACATTCAACCACCACGCATTCTCCTGGCTCATCCCGTAGGATATAAATTTTGTCTCATTTATATTGACACTTGACAAAATTTAGTGGAGATATTAATGGAAATGTCATATCATCAGAATCTGATTGGGGAGATTTCGTGAGTCTCGTGTGAGGCAAAAACATTACGGAATTGATTTTGCAATGAATTATGGGTACATGTCAGTTAACCTCATAAATCATGGAAGGCGAGGTGTGAATCTCCTATATGTACACCTCTTATTGATGAGCCTTGATTAGTGATCCTAAAGTGATGGATTTCACCCTTGGTACCCTCAATGGTTCAGACTTTATTTGTCAGTGTAAATATAATAGTTTGATTAATTTGTCCTTGATATCCCAGTCGACTTTGATTGATATAACCTTGAGACATACTGGTCAATAAAATATCAGCCTATATCGAATGTTGTCTTGCGCCAGAAATATTGATATCTATATCAATCTTGTACACATTCTGATTTTTAGATCAACCAAAGTTTTTTGTACGCTGTTTTGAAAAAAAAAAGAGTCTTATTATGTTACTACATGGTCTAGCTGTCCGTCTGTTTGCTATTTCATTTCCGGATGATAACAGTAAGTCTGAACTGAATGGAATTAAATTTTGTATGTGGGTTTACTTGCACAAAATACAGGTCAAGTTCGAATTCGGGTTCCGACCGCCAATTTCTACCAGAGTTACGGCCCCTTTTGTTGGAATTTGCACTCAATTTTTCGTTTCTGGATGATAATTTTAGTAAGTCTGAACTGAATGATATGAAATTTGGTATTGAGTTTACCAGCCAAAAATACAGGTCAAGTTCGAATTTGGCTTCCAGCCACCAATTTTTTCCACAGTTATGGCCTTTTGTTGGAATTACCACAGGCTTATTTTGCCACACCTTTGCAATGCTCTTGTTTTCTGTAAAAGCTTTCAGCCATCATGGTCATAATAATCCCCAATTACCTAAATTTGTAAACTGGCCATGTCCCTTTAAATACAATAAAATATATTGAAATAGACTGGGACATAAACAATTGAGTACAGATTCATGGCTGGAGAATGAATTTCATTAGTTTTTCTGCCTTTGAAACCTTGGAACCCAGCCACTATTAAACCACTACTCTTCATTCCTATTTCAAAGATAAAACCATCAATATGAAATAAAATAGGGATAAACATGGGTTGAAATGTGGTCTAAATATTATCATATCTCTTAACCCTTCCATGAGCTTCCTGAAATTTTGTGATAAACTCTAAACATAGGGAACCTCGCATATATATAAGAGAATGCATTGGCTTAACAATATTTACCTTGACATTGTAAGCCAGTGCATTCTCTTATATATGTGAGGCTCCCTATGGGAGACTCGCATATATAAGAGAATGCACTGGCACAGGATATTTAATGCTGCACCAGCTCATGTCATGAAAGGGTTAAAAACAATGAACTATATTGAAATAGACTGTGCCATAAACAATAGAAGACAGATTTCTGGCTAGAGAATTAATTTCATTAATTTTTCTGCCTTTGAATCCATTGGAACCTGGCCACTCTTCAACCACAACTCTTCATTCCTATTTCTAAGATAAAAACCATCAATATGAGATAAAATAGTGATAAACATGGGTTGATTTGTGAGCTAAATGCTACCCTATCTGCTTGCTATATGGATTCTTATGTAATATTACCCACAGAAAATAAAGAATGTCTATATAATGGGAAGATTTTAACTTTGTCATATTATTTGACATAAACACTAGATCAGGTATCTTCTAACCAAGCCTGCATATAGTGTGTCTGTCATTTGCAGAATGGGGTCCCCAGTGGGTGAATATAGTGATGCTATCCTGCACAGTGGGCAGGCATCACCAAGTTCACCCTCTGGAGACCTCATTCTGGTTAGGCCTCATATTCTGGGAAGTATCCATAATCTCAAATTATCATTGTTTTTAGTTATGGTTTTTTTCTGTGAAGTTTCTATATACCCTAATTTTCAGAATCTAAAATACATAATTGAGGTGACTAATGGGTGAACATCAACTTCAACTGGGGAAATTCAATCTGATCCTAGGACTCCCATAGCAGTTGATGCCCAAGGAGAATGAGGTTCACCTTCTGGGATAGCTTCACTAAATTCACCCTCTGGGGACCACATTCTGCAAATGACAGACACACTATTTGCAGGCTAGCTTCTAACTCCACTATAAATGTTATAAACATGCTCCACATAGTTGTTCAATCTTTATAAATGACTTCAAATATCTAACTGACAGTTTGTGTGGTGTAAAAAAGGAAGCCAATACCTCACTGCTGCTCTCC
Organism: Siphonodentalium dalli; assembly: GCA_032622095.1. Taxonomy (NCBI): domain Eukaryota; kingdom Metazoa; phylum Mollusca; class Scaphopoda; order Gadilida; family Siphonodentaliidae; genus Siphonodentalium; species Siphonodentalium dalli. Next base: position 257,184,506 of record CP136065.1, read on the forward strand.
ACTGCTCTCCGCCAAACAAAAATATCTCAATTATAACAAACTTGACTCTCATTTTAAGATTAGAATGATTTATATTCTTCAAAAACACATTTAGATTTGTGAGATATTACCCATTTAGTGAGATGCTATCATAGTAGACCTTCAGGTAGATTGATCATATCGGGTGGATTGTCGGGTGGCATCTTCTTTCCTTTGATCTTGTCCTAATATTGACTGCCGCGATCCCATTTCATCATTGTTGTGTCAGCCACGTACCTAGTGCCTATTATCTCCCCTGTCAGTAGATGTGTGATAAATGACCACTACTGACCAGCACAGGACCATCAAGATGGCAAAGGTCAGATGGACAAAATGTTTGAATTTACTAAAGTTTGATGATTTTTTAGATAAAATACCTTTCAAAACAAATTTAATTATTGACCAACATCCTTGACTAATTTATGAGCACTTTTGTTAATTGTACTATTAAGGAATAATTATACCCCCTTTTAAAAAAAAAAGGGGGGTATACTGTTTTGCACCTGTCCGTCCGTCCGTCCGTGCGTGCGTGAGTCCGTACGTCCGTCCGATGTCTATTCGTGTCATAACTTGAACAGTAGTGCTCGGATCTTAATGAAATTAGGTATGGATGTTCACTATTATGAGGACATTAAATAGAGGGTTCCATCGTTTTGTTCGGATTTTCCAATCTAGAGTTATTCATCTTTGTTTATCTCGAAATGTTGGATTTTTGGTCCATCTGGTGTCTGTTCATGTCATAACCTGAACAGTAGTGCTCGGATCTCAATGAAATTTTGTAAGGATGTTCACTACTATGAGGGCATTCAATAGAGGGTTCCATCGTTTTGTTCGGATTTTCCATTCTAGAGTTATACATCTTTGTTCATCTGGAAATGTTGGCTTTTTGGTTCGTCTGGTGTCTGTTCATGTCGTAACTTCTACAGTTGTACTGGGATCTCAATGGGATTTGGTATGGATGTTCACTACTATGATGACATGAAAAGGAGGGTTCCATCGTTTTGTTCCGCTTTTCCATTCTAGAGTTATTTATCTTTGTTCATCTGGAAATGTTGGCTTTTTGGTCCGTCTGGTGTCTGTTCATGTCGTAACTTCAACTGTTGTGCTGGGATCTCAATGGAATTTGGTATAGATGTTCACTGCTATGAGGACATTCAATAGGGGGTTCCATTGTTCTGTTCTGCTTTTCCATTCTAGAGTAATTCATCTTTGTTTATCTGGAAATGTTGGCTGTTTGATCCATCCGATGTCTGTTCAGCTCATAACTTGAACAGTAATGCTCGGATCTCAATGAAATTTTGTATGGATGTTCACCACTATGAGGACATTTAATGGCACATTCAAATGTTTGTTTTGGTTTTTTGTTCTATAGTTATTCATCTTTGTTTATATGAAAATGCTGATTTCTGGGTCCATATGTCTGAGTATAGCCATCATAAGTTATAGATATGCCCACACTAGGCGGTATGCCACGAGGGGGTATGCACCGGACGACAGTCCATCTCTTGTTTATGAAGTCTTTTGTTAATTGTACACCATTAGGAACAATTTTCCCTTCCATCAGGGTTTTCCATATCCAAACTTTAACCTTTTTTATCCGTCACTTTTGTCGTCTACTATATAGATAAAGGCTGCAAAATAAACCATGGCTTTATTTTAGCAGGTGCCCATTAATTTCTAATCCCATTTAAACACATTTATATATAATAGATGTTAATGACTTTTAAACTTTGGTGATGGATAAAAACAATTCCCATATAGTTGATGAGATACAAGGCTTATTTTCGCTCATAGAGATAAGATAAGATAAGATAAGATAATTTTAATGCATGAAACACCAGTAACATAGGCAGTATGCATACAATGATTATATGATATATAACAAAAAGAGTATAAAACCTGAAATGTATATATGAATTATCACGAACTTTTATTTTGTAAAAATATTGTTTGCTTGTCGAAGTATTGACGGATCACGTTGCAGATCTTTCCACAGTTTCCGTTCTCGTTTGTCATAATTTTAATGAATTTACCGTTTTCATCTAATGAATCAAAGTTGTCACAATATTGTTTCATTAGCAAAAATAGTTTATCCCTTAAATCTGAGTATAATGGACATTCCATAATTACATGTAGTTCATGTTCAACCTTTATTGGGAGTGGAGGGCAATATATGCATTTCCTATCATTTACATCTATTTTCACTTGATGGTGGCGACCTTTCTCAATGGACAGTTGGTGGTCACTAATTCTAAGTTTTGTGAAACGCATTCTGTCTTCCGCGTTATGAGTACCATAAAGGTATGGTTCTATGACATATTCAGATTTAAATAGTCGATATGTTCTTAGTTTATTATCACCGTTTTTCCGAGCATCGTCGAATATCGAACGTTTGAATTCTTTCTCATGTTTAATTCAGCAAATAGAGGAACTCGCTAAAGCTCGGTCCCCAATTTACTGAATCATATTCACGAAAATAAACCCTGTTATAATAATCTCGTCAAATTATATAGGTATTCTCGTCAAACTATATAGGTATTCTCATTTCTCTAGAAAAATTGGCTTTCTAGAGGGGAATACACTTGTTTGAAATTTCCTGATACATTCCTGACAATAGCTGAATCTTCATGCCTGAGTTTTGTGTGCCTGTAATTCGCAGAATGAGGTCCACAGAGGGTGAATTTAGTGACGCTATCCCACATAGCAGGCTAGAATCACTAAATTCACCCTCTGGGGACCTCATTCTGCTTAGGCCTCATCTTCTCTGGAAAGTTTCTTTATTATCAAATTTTTTATAGAAACTTCTGAACATAGATTCTATTTTTTTTCAATTGGCAGACGACACATTGCATAATCGAGGTTCCCAATGGGTGTACATCGCAATATTCACCATTTGGGAACTTCAATCTGAGTCTGTCTTCCATAGCAGTTGAGGCCTAAGCAGAATGAGGTCCTAAAAAAGTGAATTTAGTGATGCTAGCCTGCTATGCGGGATAGCGTCCCTAAATTCACCATGTCTGGGGACCTCATTCTGCAAATGACAGACACTAAACTCATGTAAAATGTTCATGTAAAATAAATAGTGAAGTTTCTAATAAGATTTAAATCTTCAATCATGTCATATTCCTTAACCCTTTACCCAACAGAAGGGCCCTGTGCCAATGCATTCTCTTATATATGTGAGTCGACCATAGGTCGCCTCGCATAGATAAGAGAATGCATTGGCTTAACACATTAAAAATTATAAAATTGTTAAAGAATGTAAGAAAAAATGGTAAAAAGTGTTAAAAAAAGATTTTTTTAGGCCAATGCATTCTCTTATATATGCGAGGCGACCTATGGTCGACTCACATATATAAGAGAATGCATTGGCACAGGGCATAACTGTAACCATCACAATGTGGTCAAGGAGCCGGTTCCAATGATATCCATATTTGTATGGTTCTATTGAGATAGACCGAAGATATTTTAGGCTGTTGAAGCTTTATTTGGCCGGTTTTGGCCGGTTTGTTGGGTAAAGGGTTAATAATATATTTCACAGTGGGGATTGATCCCAGCTTGAGATTGCATGAATTTATTTTACTTTTGTAAGCCTATATTGCAATAAACATTTTGAATTGATTACAGCAGGAGAAATTCTATGATTGTAGGGATGCAAAGCAAAATCTGCTCAACAAACTTAAAATGATATATTTAGCTGCCATTATTGTTCATCTATTCTCTAGTCTGAGTTTAGTGTGCCTGCACCTAGTTATCCGATCAACATGCAATTCTTTTGAGTTTCAAAAGTTTAACCCTTTACCCAACAGAAGGGCCCTGTGCCAATGCATTCTCTTATATATGCGAGTCGACCATAGGTCTCCTCGCATATATAAGAGAATGCATTGGCTTAACACATTAAAAATTATAAAATTGTTAAAGAATATAAGAAAAAATGGTAAAAAGTGTTAAAAAAAGATTTGTTTTAGGCCAATGCATTCTCTTATATATGCGAGGCGACCTATGGTCGACTTGCATATATAAGAGAATGCATTGGCACATGGCATAACTGTAACCATCACAATGTGGTCAATGAACCGGTTTCAATGATATCCATATTTGTATGGTTCTATTGAGACAGACCGAAGATATTTTAGGCTGTTGAAGCTTTATTTGGCCGGTTTTGGCCGGTTTGTTGGGTAAAGGGTTAAAGTGTGATTTTTGAAAACGTCCAATTTTCCAATCAAGCGACATTCAGAAGAAAATTACCTTTTCTTTTTGGAATCATGGAAAACCTTATATAGATCAAGTCTGAGTTTAGTGTGCCTGTCATTTGCAGAATGAGGTCCCCAGAGGGTGAATTTAGTTACGCTATCCTGCATAGTGGGCTAGCATCACTAAATTCACCCTCTGGGGATCTAATTCTGCTTAGGCCTTACATTCTCTGGAAAGTTTCTTTATTATCAAATTCTTATAGAAACTTCTTCACAAAGATTCTATTTCTTTTTTAGTTTAGTTCCTCTATATCCCCAAATTGGCAGACGACACATTGCATAATCAAGGTTCCCAATGGGTGCACATCACAATATTCACATTTGGTAACTTCAATCTGAGTATGTCTTCCATAGCAGATGAGGCCATGCAGAATGAGGTCCCCAGAGGGTGAATTTGGTGATGCTAGCCCACTATGCGGGATTGCGTCACTAAATTCACCCTATGAGGGCCTAATTCTGCTTACTGAATAAGGTTTTTCTTGCCATTCTATTAAGCAGAAAAGGAAAGGTCATTTCTCGTCCCCTCTGCTCCAGTGCCGCTATACGACCTTCCACTGTTTTTTGGGGTATGTTAATAAGGCCAATATAAAAATATTGCTTGATTTACATCCCCTCCCGACCCGATTTTTAGTCCCTTCCTCAATTTGTTTTATTTGCATATCTTTTATGCAAATTTTTTCTCATGCCTTAACTCTTTCATCACAGGATCTGCGTTGTTGCAGCATTAAAGATCCTGTGGCAGTGCATTCTCTGAAATATGCAAGTCTCCCACAGGGAGTCTCGCGTATATAAGTGAATGCACTGGTTTACAAGGTCAATGTAAATATTGTTAGGCCAATGCATTCTTTTATATATACGAGGCAACCTATGGGCGACATATATATAAGAGCATGCATTGGCACAGGGTTTTCATAAAAAATCATGAAGTTCCAGTCATGGAAGGGTTATCAATCAATGTAATCATCAAATCACATTTCAATGATCCATTAATCATTCTATTTTGATCAAAGTGGACAATATAAATCACCTTGTAATATATAAGATAGGATACTGCTTCAATATCTAGAACTGTCCATGGCCATTTTATGTTATGAAGAATAAAAAATAAAATTCACCCTCCCGCCCCATTTATCTAAATAAGTTGGATGTAAATCTAGCAATTTATTTATATTGGCCTAATAGTGATACCCACAATACAGTTGCACGAGCTTAAAGTAATGTGTAACACTCCAGTACGGTGATCAAAAGAAATTGGGAATAATCTTGCTCAAGTAGTTATTTTTTTAGGGATATTAATCCAAATTAACAATTCACACCGTCATTCTTATATATTAATTAAATGCAGTGACTCTTGATAACAAAATCAGTTGATTTAGTTTATCGCCGATAGTTGCGTCCTTAAATGAGATGTAAATATTTACAATTGAGCATAGTTCAGACGATGTTTACTATGGAGTGGTACTGTCGATTTCTATGAAATTTTCGGCGATGTTAGGAGAATGGTACATTCCCCAGGTTTGGGATAGTGCCTGAGTACTAACTTATCCATTTCACACCCCCCCCCCCCAAAGAAGTCCATAACATGTCTTTAATTCCTTCAGGTCAGTGGGTGACTTATCCCTTTACCCAACAAACCGGCCAAAACCGGCCAAATAAAGCTTCAACAGCCTAAAATATCTTCGGTCTGTCTCAATAGAACCATACAAATATGGATATCATTGGAACCGGCTCCTTGACCACATTGTGATAGTTACAGTTATGCCCTGTGCCAATGCATTCTTTTATATATGCGAGTCGACCATAGGTCGCCTCGCATATATAAGAGAATGCATTGGCCTAAAAAAAACACTTTTTACCATTTTTTCTTACATTCTTTAACAATTTTATAATTTTTAATGTGTTAAGCCAATGCATTCTCTTATATATGCGAGGCGACCTATGGTCGACTCGCATATATAAGAGAATGCATTGGCACAGGGCCCTTCTGTTGGGTAAAGGGTTAACAGATCTGCATGTTATGCATGTCTTAGTAAAAGTTAAGCTGACAGCCTTCGGAAATATACAGGCTGATGTTGTAGGAAAGCATTGTAATCAATGGATGCAACAGGGCTATAGACACAATCATTATTCTCTAAACCTCGTGATTCCACTAATGACTATCTTCACACACATTTGCCAAATGAGAAAAACTTTGTGTCATGAAATGGGAGCATGGTGCTGACACAATAGCCATTGGTCATTATTTTCTTCTCATCACTCGCTCATTACGGTACATTTAATGTTAGTCTCCTCAGCCCCTCATCTCACTTCCTGTCCACATAATTACACTAAATTAACCTAAAATGTCTATTCCCGAGTCGCCATGGTGTCAGTCAATGAACCCCTTAATTATTGAGAACTGCTTGATTATTGTTGGACCTAGCCCCAGGCAGAGTTATTACTTTGATAAATCGTATGGACAGTCACCACAAACATTGATTTGTGAAGAATTCGGCAGTTTCGGGTAAAGTTGATTTGTAGTTGTTATCATGCTAAATAATCTGAGTTATTTTGGTGATTAGTAGAGAAAACTGCAGTGATTGAGGCATGATTAGGTCTGAGGGGTATGAAGTGCAGTGATTGATGCATGATTAGGTCTGAGGGGTAATCCTGGGGTATGAAGTAGCTGGTCTATGTGTTATTGCTCCTGTTGATGTTCACCACAACAGCAATCATACTGTCCAACCTATCTGCTGCCTTTCAGTTCAAATGGAGATCTCTCAGTGTTCTATAAAAAGCTTATCAGTACAATTTAGCCTTTTTGACAGTTAAATACATCAATATATCCTTTCTTTTTGCAATAACATTAGGAACTTGTCAACAGATTTTCATTTATCATGTTTCAATTTTCTTTTGAGAAATACCAAAGAACAATGGTTTCTGCTACGTATTTAACCCTTTGAGTGCCAGGTCGATTTTTGTATCAACCCATATACCCTGTGCCAATGCATTCTCTTATATATGCGAGTCGACCATAGGTCGCCTCGCATATATAAGAGAATGCATTGGCCTACCATTTTTTTTTTTAAACAACTTTTTACAATTTTAATAATTTATTCTTATATTCTTTAACAGACTTATTTTGTAGGATTAGGGCCGATGAGATCGGCCCCTGGCACTCAAAGGGTTAACAACAGTGAACAATTTAAAACAATTAATGATAAAACCATACAGTGAGTAATTGAATCATTATAATCCTCTTGATGTACTCAGTATTTTTGTCCCACGAAAAAACAATCATTTCTATAGAAATGAGCGGTGTCTGACTGACTGTCTGTCTGTATGTCCATCTGAAACGTTGAATTGTGTTTGACAGAATTTTATGAAACTTGGTATGTGCATGGCCTTCATATGAGAAAGCCCCCATCAATTTCAAATTTGGATCCTAGCTGTCCAATAATTTCGACATAGAATTTGCTGATTATTTTTTTGTCTGGATGATAACTCAAGTTATGATTATCCGATAGCTTTCAAAGTTAGTGTATGGATTAATAACATGAAAATACAAATCAAGTTCAAATTGAGGTCCCGTCCGACAATTTATGCTTCTTTTTCAACTTAGAATTTGCCGATTATTGTTTTGTTCGGATGACAACTCAAGTTATGATTATTCGATAGCTTTCAAATTTAGTTTGTGGATTAATCACATGAAAATACATGTCAAGTTTGAACTTGGGTTCGGTCCGACCATTTCTGACAGTTAAGCAGCCCCTTTTTCGACTTAGAATTTGCTTATTTTTTTGTTGTCCAGATGTTAATTTAATTAAATAGTATATAAGTTATCTAAAACACTGAGACACTTTATATAAAACACTGAGACACTTTATATAAAACATTGAGATGCTTTATATAAAACACTGAGATGCTTTATATTAAACACTGAGACGCTTTATATAAAACACTGAGACACTTTATATAAAACATTGAGATGCTTTATATTAAACACTGAGATGCTTTATATAAAACACTGAGACGCTTTATATAAAACACTGAGATGCTTTATATTAAACACTGAGATGCTTTATATAAAACACTGAGATGCTTTATATAATACACTGAGATGCTTTATATAAAACACTGAGATGCTTTATATATAACACTGAGATGATTTATATAAAACACTGAGACGTTTTATATAAAACACTGAGATGCTTTATATAAAACACTGAGATGCTTTATATTAAACACTGAGATGCTTTATATAAAACACTGAGATGCTTTATATAAAACACTGAGATGCTTTATATTAAACACTGAGACGCTTTATATAAAACACTGAGACGCTTTATATTAAACACTGAGATGCTTTAAATAAAACACTGAGACACTTTATATAAAACACTGAGACGCTTTATATAAAACACTGAGACGCTTTAAATAAAACACTGAGACTCTTTATATTAAACACTGAGACGCTTTATATAAAACACTGAGACGCTTTATATAAAACACTGAGACGCTTTATATTAAACACTGAGATGATTTAAATAAAACACTGAGACGCTTTATATAAAACACTGAGACGCTTTATATAAAACACTGAGATGCTTTATATAAAACACTCAGACGCTTTATATAAAACACTCAGACGCTTTATATAAAACACTCAGACGCTTTATATAAAACACTGAGACGCTTTATATAAAACACTGAGATGCTTCATATAAAACACTGAGACGCTTTATATTAAACACTGAGATGCTTTATATTAAACACTGAGACGCTTTATATAAAACACTGAGACGCTTTATATTAAACACTGAGATGCTTTATATAAAACACTCAGACGCTTTATATAAAACACTCAGACGCTTTATATAAAACACTGAGACGCTTTATATAAAACACTGAGATGCTTCATATAAAACACTGAGACACTTTATATAAAACACTGAGACGCTTTATATAAAACACTGAGACACTTTATATAAAACACTGAGACGCTTTATATAAAACACTGAGACGCTTTATATTAAACACTGAGACGCTTTATATAAAACACTGAGACGATTTATATAAAACACTGAGACGCTTTATATAAAACACTGAGATGCTTTATATAAAACACTGAGACGCTTTATATAAAACACTGAGACGCTTTATATAAAACACTGAGATGCTTTATATAAAACACTGAGATGCTTTAAATAAAACACTGAGACTCTTTATATTAAACACTGAGACGCTTTATATTAAACACTGAGATGCTTTATATAAAACACTGAGATGCTTTATATAAAACACTGAGATGCTTTATATAAAACACTGAGATGCTTTATATAAAACACTGAGATGCTTTAAATAAAACACTGAGATGCTTTATATAAAACACTGAGACGTTTTATATAAAACACTGAGACACTTTATATAAAACACTGAGACACTTTATATAAAACACTGAGATGCTTTAAATAAAACACTGAGACACTTTATATAAAACACTGAGACACTTTATATAAAACACTGAGATGCTTTAAATAAAACACTGAGACGCTTTATATAAAACACTGAGACGCTTTATATTAAACACTGAGATGCTTTATATTAAACACTGAGATGCTTTATATAAAACACTGAGACGCTTTATATTAAACACTGAGACACTTTATATAAAACACTGAGATGCTTTATATAAAACACTGAGACGCTTTATATAAAACACTGAGACGCTTTATATTAAACACTGAGACGCTTTATATTAAACACTGAGATGCTTTATATTAAACACTGAGACGCTTTATATAAAACACTGAGATGCTTCATATAAAACACTGAGACGCTTTATATTAAACACTGAGATGCTTTATATTAAACACTGAGACGCTTTATATAAAACACTGAGACGCTTTATATTAAACACTGAGATGCTTTATATAAAACACTCAGACGCTTTATATAAAACACTCAGACGCTTTATATAAAACACTGAGACGCTTTATATAAAACACTGAGATGCTTCATATAAAACACTGAGACACTTTATATAAAACACTGAGACGCTTTATATAAAACACTGAGACGCTTTATATAAAACACTGAGACGCTTTATATAAAACACTGAGACGCTTTATATTAAACACTGAGACGCTTTATATAAAACACTGAGACGATTTATATAAAACACTGAGACGCTTTATATAAAACACTGAGATGCTTTATATAAAACACTGAGACGCTTTATATAAAACACTGAGACGCTTTATATAAAACACTGAGATGCTTTATATAAAACACTGAGATGCTTTAAATAAAACACTGAGACTCTTTATATTAAACACTGAGACGCTTTATATTAAACACTGAGATGCTTTATATAAAACACTGAGATGCTTTATATAAAACACTGAGATGCTTTATATAAAACACTGAGATGCTTTATATAAAACACTGAGATGCTTTAAATAAAACACTGAGATGCTTTATATAAAACACTGAGACGTTTTATATAAAACACTGAGACACTTTATATAAAACACTGAGACACTTTATATAAAACACTGAGATGCTTTAAATAAAACACTGAGACACTTTATATAAAACACTGAGACACTTTATATAAAACACTGAGATGCTTTAAATAAAACACTGAGACGCTTTATATAAAACACTGAGACGCTTTATATTAAACACTGAGATGCTTTATATTAAACACTGAGATGCTTTATATAAAACACTGAGACGCTTTATATTAAACACTGAGACACTTTATATAAAACACTGAGATGCTTTAAATAAAACACTGAGACGCTTTATATAAAACACTGAGACGCTTTATATAAAACACTGAGACACTTTATATAAAACACTGAGACGCTTTATATAAAACACTGAGATGCTTTATATTAAACACTGAGATGCTTTATATTAAACACTGAGTTGCTTTAAATAAAACACTGAGACGTTTTATATAAAACACTGAGACACTTTATATAAAACACTGAGACACTTTATATAAAACACTGAGACGCTTTATATAAAACACTGAGATGCTTTAATTAATACACTGAGATGCTTTATATAAAACACTGAGGCGCTTTAAATAAAACACTGAGACGCTTTATATAAAACACTGAGACGCTTTATATAAAACACTGAGACTCTTTATATTAAACACTGAGACGCTTTATATTAAACACTGAGACTCTTTATATAAAACACTGAGGCGCTTTATATAAAACACTGAGACGCTTTATATTAAACACTGAGACGCTTTATATAAAACACTGAGACTCTTTATATTAAACACTGAGACGCTTTATATTAAACACTGAGACTCTTTATATAAAACACTGAGATGCTTTATATAAAACACTGAGACACTTTATATAAAACACTGAGACTCTTTATATTAAACACTGAGACTCTTTATATAAAACACTGAGGCGCTTTATATAAAACACTGAGACGCTTTATATTAAACACTGAGACGTTTTATATAAAACACTGAGACGCTTTATATTAAACACTGAGATGCTTTATATAAAACACTGAGACGCTTTATATGAAACACTGAGACGTTTTATATAAAACACTGAGGCGCTTTATATAAAACACTGAGACGCTTTAATTAATACACTGAGATGCTTTTTATAAAACACTGAGATGCTTTATATAAAACACTGAGACGCTTTATATAAAACACTGAGACGCTTTAATTAATACACTTAGATGCTTTATATAAAACACTGAGGCGCTTTATATATAACACTGAGACGCTTTATATAAAACACTGAGACACTTCATATAAAACACTGAGGCGCTTTATATAAAACACTGAGGCGCTTTATATAAAACACTGAGATGCTTTATACAAAACACTGAGACGCTTTATATAAAACACTGAGATGCTTTATATTAAACACTGAGATGCTTTATATTAAACACTGAGATGCTTTATATTAAACACTGAGATGCTTTATATTAAACTCTGAGATGCTTTATATTAAACACTGAGACACTTCATATAAAACACTGAGGCGCTTTATATAAAACACTGAGGCGCTTTATATAAAACACTGAGATGCTTTATATAAAACACTGAGACGCTTTATATAAAACACTGAGATGCTTTATATAAAACACTGAGACGCTTTATATAAAACACTGAGACTCTTTATATTAAACACTGAGACGCTTTATATTAAACATTGAGACGCTTTATATAAAACACTGAGATGCTTTATATAAAACACTGAGACGCTTTATATAAAATACTGAGATGCTTTATATAAAACACTGAGGCGCTTTTTTTAAAACACTGAGGTGTTTTATATTAAACACTGAGACGCTTTATATAAAACACTGAGACGCTTTATATAAAACACTGAGGCGCTTTATATAAAACACTGAGATGCTTTATATAAAACACTGAGGCGCTTTTTTTAAAACACTGAGGCGTTTTATATAAAACACTGAGGCGCTTTATATAAAACACTGAGACGCTTTATATAAAACACTGAGACACTTCATATAAAACACTGAGGCGCTTTATATAAAACACTGAGACGCTTTATATAAAACACTGAGACGCTTTATATAAAACACTGAGACGCTTTATATAAAACACTGAGACACTTTATGTTAAACACTGAGATGCTTTAAAACACTGAGGCGCTTTATATAAAACACTGAGACGCTTTATATAAAACACTGAGACACTTCATATAAAACACTGAGGCGCTTTATATAAAACACTGAGACGCTTTATATAAAACACTGAGATGCTTTATATTAAACACTGAGATGCTTTATATTAAACACTGAGATGCTTTATATAAAACACTGAGACTCTTTATATTAAACACTGAGGCGCTTTATATAAAACACTGAGATGCTTTATATTAAACACTGAGATGCTTTATATAAAACACTGAGGCGCTTTATATAAAACACTGAGATGCTTTATATAAAACACTGAGACGCTTTATATAAAACACTGAGACGTTTTATATAAAACACTGAGACGCTTTATATAAAACACTGAGACTCTTTATATTAAACACTGAGATTCTTTATATAAAACACTGAGACGCTTTATATAAAACACTGAGACGCTTTATATAAAACACTGAGACGCTTTATATAATACACTGAGACTCTTTATATAAAACACTGAGACGCTTTATATAAAACACTGAGATGCTTTATATTAAACACTGAGATGCTTTATATTAAACACTGAGATGCTTTATATTAAACACTGAGATGCTTTATATTAAACACTGAGACTCTTTATATAAAACACTGAGACGCTTTATATAAAACACTGAGACTCTTTATATAAAACACTGAGATGCTTTATATAAAACACTGAGGCGCTTTATATAAAACACTGAGATGCTTTATATTAAACACTGAGACTCTTTATATAAAACACTGAGATGCTTTATATAAAACACTGAGGCGCTTTATATAAAACACTGAGATGCTTTATATAAAACACTGAGACGCTTTATATAAAACACTGAGACGTTTTATATAAAACACTGAGACGCTTTATATAAAACACTGAGACTCTTTATATTAAACACTGAGATTCTTTATATAAAACACTGAGACGCTTTATATAAAACACTGAGACGCTTTATATAAAACACTGAGACGCTTTATATAATACACTGAGACGCTTTATATAAAACACTGAGACGCTTTATATAATACACTGAGACTCTTTATATAAAACACTGAGACGCTTTATATAAAACACTGAGATGCTTTATATTAAACACTGAGATGCTTTATATTAAACACTGAGATGCTTTATATTAAACACTGAGATGCTTTATATTAAACACTGAGACTCTTTATATAAAACACTGAGACGCTTTATATAATACACTGAGATGCTTTATATAATACACTGAGACTCTTTATATAAAACACTGAGACGCTTTATATAAAACACTGAGATGCTTTATATTAAACACTGAGATGCTTTATATTAAACACTGAGATGCTTTATATTAAACACTGAGATGCTTTATATTAAACACTGAGACTCTTTATATAAAACACTGAGACGCTTTATATAAAACACTGAGATGCTTTATATAATACACTGAGACTCTTTATATAAAACACTGAGACGCTTTATATAATACACTGAGACTCTTTATATAAAACACTGAGATGCTTTATATAAAACACTGAGACGCTTTATATAAAACACTGAGATGCTTTATATAATACACTGAGACTCTTTATATAAAACACTGAGACGCTTTATATAAAACACTGAGACTCTTTATATAAAACACTGAGACGCTTTATATAAAACACTGAGATGCTTTATATAAAACACTGAGACTCTTTATATAAAACACTGAGACTCTTTATGTAAAACACTGAGACGCTTTATATAATACACTGAGACTCTTTATATAAAACACTGAGATGCTTTATATAAAACACTGAGACGCTTTATATAAAACACTGAGATGCTTTATATAATACACTGAGACTCTTTATATAAAACACTGAGACGCTTTATATAAAACACTGAGACGCTTTATATAATACACTGAGACTCTTTATATAAAACACTGAGATGCTTTATATAAAACACTGAGACGCTTTATATAAAACACTGAGATGCTTTATATAATACACTGAGACTCTTTATATAAAACACTGAGATGCTTTATATAAAACACTGAGACTCTTTATATTAAACACTGAGACGCTTTATATAAAACACTGAGATGCTTTATATAAAACACTGAGACTCTTTATATAAAACACTGAGACTCTTTATGTAAAACACTGAGACTCTTTATATAAAACACTGAGACTCTTTATATAAAACACTGAGATGCTTTATATAAAACACTGAGACTCTTTATATAAAACACTGAGATGCTTTATATAAAACACTGAGACTCTTTATATAAAACACTGAGACGCTTTATATAAAACACTGAGATGCTTTATATTAAACACTGAGATGCTTTATATAAAACACTCAGACGCTTTATATAAAACACTGAGACTCTTTATATAAAACACTGAGACGCTTTATATAAAACACTGAGATGCTTTATATAATACACTGAGACTCTTTATATAAAACACTGAGACTCTTTATATAATACACTGAGACTCTTTATATAAAACACTGAGATGCTTTATATAAAACACTGAGACTCTTTATATAAAACACTGAGACGCTTTATATAAAACACTGAGATGCTTTATATAATACACTGAGACTCTTTATATAAAACACTGAGACGCTTTATATAATACACTGAGACTCTTTATATAAAACACTGAGATGCTTTATATAATACACTGAGACTCTTTATATAAAACACTGAGACGCTTTATATTAAACACTGAGAGATGCTTTATATTAAACACTGTGAGATGCTTTATATTAAACACTGAGAGATGCTTTATATTAAACACTGTGAGATGCTTTATATTAAACACTGAGAGATGCTTTATATTAAACACTGAGAGAAGCTTTATATTAAACACTGTGAGATGCTTTATATTAAACACTGATAGATGCTTTATATTAAACACTGTGAGATGCTTTATATTAAACACTGAGAGATGCTTTATATTAAACACTGAGAGATGCTTTATATTAAACACTGTGAGATGCTTTATATTAAAGACTGAGATGCTTTATATTAAACACTGAGAGATGCTTTATATTAAACACTGTGAGATGCTTTATATTAAACACTGAGATGCTTTATATTAAACACTGTGAGATGCTTTATATTAAACACTGTGAGATGCTTTATATTAAACACTGTGAGATGCTTTATATTAAACACTGTGAGATGCTTTATATTAAACACTGTGAGATGCTTTATATAAAACACTGATGAGATGCTTTATATTAAACACTGATGAGATGCTTTATATTAAACACTGTGAGATGCTTTATATTAAACACTGAGATGCTTTATATTAAACACTGATAGATGCTTTATATAAAACACTGTGAGATGCTTTATATTAAACACTGTGAGATGCTTTATATTAAACACTGTGAGATGCTTTATATTAAACACTGTGAGATGCTTTATATTAAACACTGTGAGATGCTTTATATTAAACACTGTGAGATGCTTTATATTAAACACTGTGAGATGCTTTATATTAAACACTGTGAGATGCTTTATATTAAACACTGTGAGATGCTTTATATTAAACACTGTGAGATGCTTTATATTAAACACTGTGAGATGCTTTATATTAAACACTGATAGATGCTTTATATTAAACACTGTGAGATGCTTTATATTAAACACTGTGAGATGCTTTATATTAAACACTGTGAGATGCTTTATATAAAACACTGATGAGATGCTTTATATTAAACACTGATGAGATGCTTTATATTAAACACTGTGAGATGCTTTATATTAAACACTGTGAGATGCTTTATATTAAACACTGAGAGATGCTTTATATTAAACACTGTGAGATGCTTTATATTAAACACTGTGAGATGCTTTATATAAAACACTGATGAGATGCTTTATATTAAACACTGTGAGATGCTTTATATTAAACACTGAGAGATGCTTTATATTAAACACTGTGAGATGCTTTATATTAAACACTGTGAGATGCTTTATATTAAACACTGATGAGATGCTTTATATTAAACACTGTGAGATGCTTTATATTAAACACTGTGAGATGCTTTATATTAAACACTGTGAGATGCTTTATATTAAACACTGATGAGATGCTTTATATTAAACACTGTGAGATGCTTTATATTAAACACTGAGATGCTTTATATTAAACACTGATAGATGCTTTATATTAAACACTGTGAGATGCTTTATATTAAACACTGTGAGATGCTTTATATTAAACACTGTGAGATGCTTTATATTAAACACTGAGAGATGCTTTATATTAAACACTGTGAGATGCTTTATATTAAACACTGAGATGCTTTATATTAAACACTGTGAGATGCTTTATATTAAACACTGTGAGATGCTTTATATTAAACACTGTGAGATGCTTTATATTAAACACTGAGACGCTTTATATTAAACACTGTGAGATGCTTTATATTAAACACTGTGAGATGCTTTATATTAAACACTGAGAGATGCTTTATATTAAACACTGTGAGATGCTTTATATTAAACACTGAGAGATGCTTTATATTAAACACTGAGAGATGCTTTATATTAAACACTGAGAGATGCTTTATATTAAACACTGTGAGATGCTTTATATTAAACACTGTGAGATGCTTTATATTAAACACTGTGAGATGCTTTATATTAAACACTGTGAGATGCTTTATATTAAACACTGTGAGATGCTTTATATTAAACACTGAGAGATGCTTTATATTAAACACTGTGAGATGCTTTATATTAAACACTGTGAGATGCTTTATATTAAACACTGTGAGATGCTTTATATTAAACACTGATGAGATGCTTTATATTAAACACTGAGATGCTTTATATTAAACACTGTGAGATGCTTTATATTAAACACTGAGAGATGCTTTATATTAAACACTGTGAGATGCTTTATATTAAACACTGAGATGCTTTATATTAAACACTGAGAGATGCTTTATATTAAACACTGTGAGATGCTTTATATTAAACACTGTGAGATGCTTTATATTAAACACTGAGATGCTTTATATTAAACACTGTGAGATGCTTTATATTAAACACTGAGATGCTTTATATTAAACACTGTGAGATGCTTTATATTAAACACTGTGAGATGCTTTATATTAAACACTGAGATGCTTTATATTAAACACTGAGATGCTTTATATTAAACACTGTGAGATGCTTTATATTAAACACTGTGAGATGCTTTATATTAAACACTGATGAGATGCTTTATATTAAACACTGAGAGATGCTTTATATTAAACACTGTAAGATGCTTTATATTAAACACTGTGAGATGCTTTATATTAAACACTGAGATGCTTTATATTAAACACTGTGAGATGCTTTATATTAAACACTGAGATGCTTTATATTAAACACTGAGATGCTTTATATTAAACACTGTGAGATGCTTTATATTAAACACTGAGAGATGCTTTATATTAAACACTGAGAGATGCTTTATATTAAACACTGATGAGATGCTTTATATTAAACACTGAGATGCTTTATATTAAACACTGTGAGATGCTTTATATTAAACACTGTGAGATGCTTTATATTAAACACTGAGAGATGCTTTATATTAAACACTGATGAGATGCTTTATATTAAACACTGATGAGATGCTTTATATTAAACACTGATGAGATGCTTTATATTAAACACTGAGAGATGCTTTATATTAAACACTGAGAGATGCTTTATATTAAACACTGTGAGACGCTTTATATTAAACACTGTGAGATGCTTTATATTAAACACTGAGAGATGCTTTATATTAAACACTGTGAGATGCTTTATATTAAACACTGAGAGATGCTTTATATTAAACACTGTGAGATGCTTTATATTAAACACTGAGAGATGCTTTATATTAAACACTGTGAGATGCTTTATATTAAACACTGAGATGCTTTATATTAAACACTGAGAGATGCTTTATATTAAACACTGTGAGATGCTTTATATTAAACACTGTGAGATGCTTTATATTAAACACTGTGAGATGCTTTATATTAAACACTGTGAGACGCTTTATATTAAACACTGTGAGATGCTTTATATTAAACACTGTGAGATGCTTTATATTAAACACTGTGAGATGCTTTATATTAAACACTGAGAGATGCTTTATATTAAACACTGTGAGATGCTTTATATTAAACACTGTGAGATGCTTTATATTAAACACTGTGAGATGCTTTATATTAAACACTGATGAGATGCTTTATATTAAACACTGTGAGATGCTTTATATTAAACACTGTGAGATGCTTTATATTAAACACTGTGAGATGCTTTATATTAAACACTGAGAGATGCTTTATATTAAAGACTGTAAGATGCTTTATATTAAACACTGTGAGATGCTTTATATTAAACACTGTGAGATGCTTTATATTAAACACTGAGAGATGCTTTATATTAAACACTGAGAGATGCTTTATATTAAACACTGAGAGATGCTTTATATTAAACACTGTGAGATGCTTTATATTAAACACTGAGATGCTTTATATTAAACACTGTGAGATGCTTTATATTAAACACTGAGAGATGCTTTATATTAAACACTGAGACGCTTTATATTAAACACTGTGAGACGCTTTATATAAAACACTGAGATGCTTTATATTAAACACTGAGAGATGCTTTATATTAAACACTGTGAGATGCTTTATATAAAACACTGAGATGCTTTATATTAAACACTGAGAGATGCTTTATATTAAACACTGTGAGATGCTTTATATTAAACACTGAGAGATGCTTTATATTAAACACTGTGAGACGCTTTATATAAAACACTGAGATGCTTTATATTAAACACTGAGGCGCTTTATATAAAACACTGAGACGCTTTATATAAAACACTGAGACACTTCATATAAAACACTGAGGCGCTTTATATAAAACACTGAGACGCTTTATATAAAACACTGAGACGCTTTATATAAAACACTGAGACGCTTTATATAAAACACTGAGACACTTTATGTTAAACACTGAGATGCTTTAAAACACTGAGGCGCTTTATATAAAACACTGAGACGCTTTATATAAAACACTGAGACACTTCATATAAAACACTGAGGCACTTTATATAAAACACTGAGACGCTTTATATAAAACACTGAGATGCTTTATATTAAACACTGAGATGCTTTATATTAAACACTGAGATGCTTTATATAAAACACTGAGACTCTTTATATTAAACACTGAGGCGCTTTATATAAAACACTGAGATGCTTTATATTAAACACTGAGATGCTTTATATAAAACACTGAGGCGCTTTATATAAAACACTGAGATGCTTTATATAAAACACTGAGACGCTTTATATAAAACACTGAGACGTTTTATATAAAACACTGAGACGCTTTATATAAAACACTGAGACTCTTTATATTAAACACTGAGATTCTTTATATAAAACACTGAGACGCTTTATATAAAACACTGAGACGCTTTATATAAAACACTGAGACGCTTTATATAATACACTGAGACTCTTTATATAAAACACTGAGACGCTTTATATAAAACACTGAGATGCTTTATATTAAACACTGAGATGCTTTATATTAAACACTGAGATGCTTTATATTAAACACTGAGATGCTTTATATTAAACACTGAGACTCTTTATATAAAACACTGAGACGCTTTATATAAAACACTGAGACTCTTTATATAAAACACTGAGATGCTTTATATAAAACACTGAGGCGCTTTATATAAAACACTGAGATGCTTTATATTAAACACTGAGACTCTTTATATAAAACACTGAGATGCTTTATATAAAACACTGAGGCGCTTTATATAAAACACTGAGATGCTTTATATAAAACACTGAGACGCTTTATATAAAACACTGAGACGTTTTATATAAAACACTGAGACGCTTTATATAAAACACTGAGACTCTTTATATTAAACACTGAGATTCTTTATATAAAACACTGAGACGCTTTATATAAAACACTGAGACGCTTTATATAAAACACTGAGACGCTTTATATAATACACTGAGACGCTTTATATAAAACACTGAGACGCTTTATATAATACACTGAGACTCTTTATATAAAACACTGAGACGCTTTATATAAAACACTGAGATGCTTTATATTAAACACTGAGATGCTTTATATTAAACACTGAGATGCTTTATATTAAACACTGAGACTCTTTATATAAAACACTGAGACGCTTTATATAATACACTGAGATGCTTTATATAATACACTGAGACTCTTTATATAAAACACTGAGACGCTTTATATAAAACACTGAGATGCTTTATATTAAACACTGAGATGCTTTATATTAAACACTGAGATGCTTTATATTAAACACTGAGATGCTTTATATTAAACACTGAGACTCTTTATATAAAACACTGAGACGCTTTATATAAAACACTGAGATGCTTTATATAATACACTGAGACTCTTTATATAAAACACTGAGACGCTTTATATAATACACTGAGACTCTTTATATAAAACACTGAGATGCTTTATATAAAACACTGAGACGCTTTATATAAAACACTGAGATGCTTTATATAATACACTGAGACTCTTTATATAAAACACTGAGACGCTTTATATAAAACACTGAGACTCTTTATATAAAACACTGAGACGCTTTATATAAAACACTGAGATGCTTTATATAAAACACTGAGACTCTTTATATAAAACACTGAGACTCTTTATGTAAAACACTGAGACGCTTTATATAATACACTGAGACTCTTTATATAAAACACTGAGATGCTTTATATAAAACACTGAGACGCTTTATATAAAACACTGAGATGCTTTATATAATACACTGAGACTCTTTATATAAAACACTGAGACGCTTTATATAAAACACTGAGACGCTTTATATAATACACTGAGACTCTTTATATAAAACACTGAGATGCTTTATATAAAACACTGAGACGCTTTATATAAAACACTGAGATGCTTTATATAATACACTGAGACTCTTTATATAAAACACTGAGACGCTTTATATAAAACACTGAGACTCTTTATATTAAACACTGAGACGCTTTATATAAAACACTGAGATGCTTTATATAAAACACTGAGACTCTTTATATAAAACACTGAGACTCTTTATATAAAACACTGAGATGCTTTATATAAAACACTGAGACTCTTTATATAAAACACTGAGATGCTTTATATAAAACACTGAGACTCTTTATATAAAACACTGAGACGCTTTATATAAAACACTGAGATGCTTTATATTAAACACTGAGATGCTTTATATAAAACACTCAGACGCTTTATATAAAACACTGAGACTCTTTATATAAAACACTGAGACGCTTTATATAAAACACTGAGATGCTTTATATAATACACTGAGACTCTTTATATAAAACACTGAGACTCTTTATATAATACACTGAGACTCTTTATATAAAACACTGAGATGCTTTATATAAAACACTGAGACTCTTTATATAAAACACTGAGACGCTTTATATAAAACACTGAGATGCTTTATATAATACACTGAGACTCTTTATATAAAACACTGAGACGCTTTATATAATACACTGAGACTCTTTATATAAAACACTGAGATGCTTTATATAATACACTGAGACTCTTTATATAAAACACTGAGACGCTTTATATTAAACACTGAGAGATGCTTTATATTAAACACTGTGAGATGCTTTATATTAAACACTGAGAGATGCTTTATATTAAACACTGTGAGATGCTTTATATTAAACACTGAGAGATGCTTTATATTAAACACTGAGAGATGCTTTATATTAAACACTGTGAGATGCTTTATATTAAACACTGATAGATGCTTTATATTAAACACTGTGAGATGCTTTATATTAAACACTGAGAGATGCTTTATATTAAACACTGAGAGATGCTTTATATTAAACACTGTGAGATGCTTTATATTAAAGACTGAGATGCTTTATATTAAACACTGAGAGATGCTTTATATTAAACACTGTGAGATGCTTTATATTAAACACTGAGATGCTTTATATTAAACACTGTGAGATGCTTTATATTAAACACTGTGAGATGCTTTATATTAAACACTGTGAGATGCTTTATATTAAACACTGTGAGATGCTTTATATTAAACACTGTGAGATGCTTTATATAAAACACTGATGAGATGCTTTATATTAAACACTGATGAGATGCTTTATATTAAACACTGTGAGATGCTTTATATTAAACACTGAGATGCTTTATATTAAACACTGATAGATGCTTTATATAAAACACTGTGAGATGCTTTATATTAAACACTGTGAGATGCTTTATATTAAACACTGTGAGATGCTTTATATTAAACACTGTGAGATGCTTTATATTAAACACTGTGAGATGCTTTATATTAAACACTGTGAGATGCTTTATATTAAACACTGTGAGATGCTTTATATTAAACACTGTGAGATGCTTTATATTAAACACTGTGAGATGCTTTATATTAAACACTGTGAGATGCTTTATATTAAACACTGTGAGATGCTTTATATTAAACACTGATAGATGCTTTATATTAAACACTGTGAGATGCTTTATATTAAACACTGTGAGATGCTTTATATTAAACACTGTGAGATGCTTTATATAAAACACTGATGAGATGCTTTATATTAAACACTGATGAGATGCTTTATATTAAACACTGTGAGATGCTTTATATTAAACACTGTGAGATGCTTTATATTAAACACTGAGAGATGCTTTATATTAAACACTGTGAGATGCTTTATATTAAACACTGTGAGATGCTTTATATAAAACACTGATGAGATGCTTTATATTAAACACTGTGAGATGCTTTATATTAAACACTGAGAGATGCTTTATATTAAACACTGTGAGATGCTTTATATTAAACACTGTGAGATGCTTTATATTAAACACTGATGAGATGCTTTATATTAAACACTGTGAGATGCTTTATATTAAACACTGTGAGATGCTTTATATTAAACACTGTGAGATGCTTTATATTAAACACTGATGAGATGCTTTATATTAAACACTGTGAGATGCTTTATATTAAACACTGAGATGCTTTATATTAAACACTGATAGATGCTTTATATTAAACACTGTGAGATGCTTTATATTAAACACTGTGAGATGCTTTATATTAAACACTGTGAGATGCTTTATATTAAACACTGAGAGATGCTTTATATTAAACACTGTGAGATGCTTTATATTAAACACTGAGATGCTTTATATTAAACACTGTGAGATGCTTTATATTAAACACTGTGAGATGCTTTATATTAAACACTGTGAGATGCTTTATATTAAACACTGAGACGCTTTATATTAAACACTGTGAGATGCTTTATATTAAACACTGTGAGATGCTTTATATTAAACACTGAGAGATGCTTTATATTAAACACTGTGAGATGCTTTATATTAAACACTGAGAGATGCTTTATATTAAACACTGAGAGATGCTTTATATTAAACACTGAGAGATGCTTTATATTAAACACTGTGAGATGCTTTATATTAAACACTGTGAGATGCTTTATATTAAACACTGTGAGATGCTTTATATTAAACACTGTGAGATGCTTTATATTAAACACTGTGAGATGCTTTATATTAAACACTGAGAGATGCTTTATATTAAACACTGTGAGATGCTTTATATTAAACACTGTGAGATGCTTTATATTAAACACTGTGAGATGCTTTATATTAAACACTGATGAGATGCTTTATATTAAACACTGAGATGCTTTATATTAAACACTGTGAGATGCTTTATATTAAACACTGAGAGATGCTTTATATTAAACACTGTGAGATGCTTTATATTAAACACTGAGATGCTTTATATTAAACACTGAGAGATGCTTTATATTAAACACTGTGAGATGCTTTATATTAAACACTGAGAGATGCTTTATATTAAACACTGTGAGATGCTTTATATTAAACACTGAGATGCTTTATATTAAACACTGTGAGATGCTTTATATTAAACACTGAGATGCTTTATATTAAACACTGTGAGATGCTTTATATTAAACACTGTGAGATGCTTTATATTAAACACTGAGATGCTTTATATTAAACACTGAGATGCTTTATATTAAACACTGTGAGATGCTTTATATTAAACACTGTGAGATGCTTTATATTAAACACTGATGAGATGCTTTATATTAAACACTGAGAGATGCTTTATATTAAACACTGTAAGATGCTTTATATTAAACACTGTGAGATGCTTTATGTTAAACACTGAGATGCTTTATATTAAACACTGTGAGATGCTTTATATTAAACACTGAGATGCTTTATATTAAACACTGAGATGCTTTATATTAAACACTGTGAGATGCTTTATATTAAACACTGAGAGATGCTTTATATTAAACACTGAGAGATGCTTTATATTAAACACTGATGAGATGCTTTATATTAAACACTGAGATGCTTTATATTAAACACTGTGAGATGCTTTATATTAAACACTGTGAGATGCTTTATATTAAACACTGATGAGATGCTTTATATTAAACACTGATGAGATGCTTTATATTAAACACTGATGAGATGCTTTATATTAAACACTGAGATGCTTTATATTAAACACTGTGAGACGCTTTATATTAAACACTGTGAGATGCTTTATATTAAACACTGAGAGATGCTTTATATTAAACACTGATGAGATGCTTTATATTAAACACTGATGAGATGCTTTATATTAAACACTGATGAGATGCTTTATATTAAACACTGAGAGATGCTTTATATTAAACACTGAGAGATGCTTTATATTAAACACTGTGAGACGCTTTATATTAAACACTGTGAGATGCTTTATATTAAACACTGAGAGATGCTTTATATTAAACACTGTGAGATGCTTTATATTAAACACTGAGAGATGCTTTATATTAAACACTGTGAGATGCTTTATATTAAACACTGAGAGATGCTTTATATTAAACACTGTGAGATGCTTTATATTAAACACTGAGATGCTTTATATTAAACACTGAGAGATGCTTTATATTAAACACTGTGAGATGCTTTATATTAAACACTGTGAGATGCTTTATATTAAACACTGTGAGATGCTTTATATTAAACACTGTGAGACGCTTTATATTAAACACTGTGAGATGCTTTATATTAAACACTGTGAGATGCTTTATATTAAACACTGTGAGATGCTTTATATTAAACACTGAGAGATGCTTTATATTAAACACTGTGAGATGCTTTATATTAAACACTGTGAGATGCTTTATATTAAACACTGTGAGATGCTTTATATTAAACACTGTGAGATGCTTTATATTAAACACTGATGAGATGCTTTATATTAAACACTGTGAGATGCTTTATATTAAACACTGTGAGATGCTTTATATTAAACACTGTGAGATGCTTTATATTAAACACTGTGAGATGCTTTATATTAAACACTGATGAGATGCTTTATATTAAACACTGTGAGATGCTTTATATTAAACACTGTGAGATGCTTTATATTAAACACTGTGAGATGCTTTATATTAAACACTGAGAGATGCTTTATATTAAAGACTGTAAGATGCTTTATATTAAACACTGTGAGATGCTTTATATTAAACACTGTGAGATGCTTTATATTAAACACTGAGAGATGCTTTATATTAAACACTGAGAGATGCTTTATATTAAACACTGAGAGATGCTTTATATTAAACACTGTGAGATGCTTTATATTAAACACTGAGATGCTTTATATTAAACACTGTGAGATGCTTTATATTAAACACTGAGAGATGCTTTATATTAAACACTGAGACGCTTTATATTAAACACTGTGAGACGCTTTATATAAAACACTGAGATGCTTTATATTAAACACTGAGAGATGCTTTATATTAAACACTGTGAGATGCTTTATATAAAACACTGAGATGCTTTATATTAAACACTGAGAGATGCTTTATATTAAACACTGTGAGATGCTTTATATTAAACACTGAGAGATGCTTTATATTAAACACTGTGAGACGCTTTATATAAAACACTGAGATGCTTTATATTAAACACTGAGAGATGCTTTATATTAAACACTGTGAGATGCTTTATATTAAACACTGTGAGATGCTTTATATTAAACACTGTGAGATGCTTTATATTAAACACTGTGAGATGCTTTATATTAAACACTGAGATGCTTTATATTAAACACTGTGAGATGCTTTATATTAAACACTGTGAGATGCTTTATATTAAACACTGTGAGATGCTTTATATTAAACACTGTGAGATGCTTTATATAAAACACTGAGATGCTTTATATTAAACACTGAGAGATGCTTTATATTAAACACTGTGAGATGCTTTATATTAAACACTGAGAGATGCTTTATATTAAACACTGTGAGATGCTTTATATTAAACACTGAGATGCTTTATATTAAACACTGAGAGATGCTTTATATTAAACACTGTGAGATGCTTTATATTAAACACTGAGAGATGCTTTATATTAAACACTGTGAGATGCTTTATATTAAACACTGTGAGATGCTTTATATTAAACACTGTGAGATGCTTTATATTAAACACTGAGATGCTTTATATTAAACACTGAGAGATGCTTTATATTAAACACTGTGAGATGCTTTATATTAAACACTGAGAGATGCTTTATATTAAACACTGTGAGACGCTTTATATAAAACACTGAGATGCTTTATATTAAACACTGAGAGATGCTTTATATTAAACACTGTGAGATGCTTTATATTAAACACTGTGAGATGCTTTATATTAAACACTGTGAGATGCTTTATATTAAACACTGTGAGATGCTTTATATTAAACACTGAGATGCTTTATATTAAACACTGTGAGATGCTTTATATTAAACACTGTGAGATGCTTTATATTAAACACTGAGAGATGCTTTATATTAAACACTGTGAGATGCTTTATATTAAACACTGTGAGATGCTTTATATTAAACACTGAGATGCTTTATATTAAACACTGTGAGATGCTTTATATTAAACACTGAGAGATGCTTTATATTAAACACTGAGAGATGCTTTATATTAAACACTGAGAGATGCTTTATATTAAACACTGATAGATGCTTTATATTAAACACTGAGAGATGCTTTATATTAAACACTGTGAGATGCTTTATATTAAACACTGAGATGCTTTATATTAAACACTGTGAGATGCTTTATATTAAACACTGTGAGATGCTTTATATTAAACACTGATGAGATGCTTTATATTAAACACTGTGAGATGCTTTATATTAAACACTGTGAGATGCTTTATATTAAACACTGTGAGATGCTTTATATTAAACACTGTGAGATGCTTTATATTAAACACTGAGACGCTTTATATTAAACACTGATAGATGCTTTATATTAAACACTGTGAGATGCTTTATATTAAACACTGTGAGATGCTTTATATTAAACACTGTGAGATGCTTTATATTAAACACTGAGATGCTTTATATTAAACACTGTGAGATGCTTTATATTAAACACTGTGAGATGCTTTATATTAAACACTGTGAGATGCTTTATATTAAACACTGTGAGACGCTTTATATTAAACACTGTGAGATGCTTTATATTAAACACTGAGATGCTTTATATTAAACACTGTGAGATGCTTTATATTAAACACTGTGAGATGCTTTATATTAAACACTGAGATGCTTTATATTAAACACTGATAGATGCTTTATATTAAACACTGTGAGATGCTTTATATTAAACACTGAGATGCTTTATATTAAACACTGTGAGATGCTTTATATTAAACACTGTGAGATGCTTTATATTAAACACTGTGAGATGCTTTATATTAAACACTGTGAGACGCTTTATATTAAACACTGTGAGATGCTTTATATTAAACACTGAGATGCTTTATATTAAACACTGTGAGACGCTTTATATTAAACACTGTGAGATGCTTTATATTAAACACTGAGATGCTTTATATTAAACACTGTGAGATGCTTTATATTAAACACTGAGACGCTTTATATTAAACACTGATAGATGCTTTATATTAAACACTGTGAGATGCTTTATATTAAACACTGTGAGATGCTTTATATTAAACACTGTGAGATGCTTTATATTAAACACTGAGATGCTTTATATTAAACACTGTGAGATGCTTTATATTAAACACTGTGAGATGCTTTATATTAAACACTGAGAGATGCTTTATATTAAACACTGATGAGACTCTTTATATTAAACACTGAGATGCTTTATATTAAACACTGAGAGATGCTTTATATTAAACACTGTGAGATGCTTTATATTAAACACTGAGAGATGCTTTATATTAAACACTGTGAGATGCTTTATATTAAACACTGTGAGATGCTTTATATTAAACACTGAGATGCTTTATATTAAACACTGAGAGATGCTTTATATTAAACACTGTGAGATGCTTTATATTAAACACTGTGAGATGCTTTATATTAAACACTGAGAGATGCTTTATATTAAACACTGTGAGATGCTTTATATTAAACACTGAGATGCTTTATATTAAACACTGTGAGATGCTTTATATTAAACACTGAGAGATGCTTTATATTAAACACTGAGATGCTTTATATTAAACACTGAGAGATGCTTTATATTAAACACTGTGAGATGCTTTATATTAAACACTGTGAGATGCTTTATATTAAACACTGTGAGATGCTTTATATTAAACACTGTGAGATGCTTTATATTAAACACTGTGAGATGCTTTATATTAAACACTGTGAGATGCTTTATATTAAACACTGTGAGATGCTTTATATTAAACACTGAGAGATGCTTTATATTAAACACTGTGAGATGCTTTATATTAAACACTGTGAGATGCTTTATATTAAACACTGAGATGCTTTATATTAAACACTGTGAGATGCTTTATATTAAACACTGTGATGCTTTATATTAAACACTGTGAGATGCTTTATATTAAACACTGATGAGATGCTTTATATTAAACACTGTGAGATGCTTTATATTAAACACTGTGAGATGCTTTATATTAAACACTGTGAGATGCTTTATATTAAACACTGAGAGATGCTTTATATTAAACACTGTGAGATGCTTTATATTAAACACTGTGAGATGCTTTATATTAAACACTGTGAGATGCTTTATATTAAACACTGTGAGATGCTTTATATTAAACACTGTGAGATGCTTTATATTAAACACTGTGAGATGCTTTATATTAAACACTGTGAGATGCTTTATATTAAACACTGTGAGATGCTTTATATTAAACACTGTGAGATGCTTTATATTAAACACTGTGAGATGCTTTATATTAAACACTGAGAGATGCTTTATATTAAACACTGTGAGATGCTTTATATTAAACACTGTGAGATGCTTTATATTAAACACTGTGAGATGCTTTATATTAAACACTGTGAGATGCTTTATATTAAACACTGTGAGATGCTTTATATTAAACACTGTGAGATGCTTTATATTAAACACTGATGAGATGCTTTATATTAAACACTGTGAGATGCTTTATATTAAACACTGTGAGATGCTTTATATTAAACACTGTGAGATGCTTTATATTAAACACTGTGAGATGCTTTATATTAAACACTGTGAGATGCTTTATATTAAACACTGTGAGATGCTTTATATTAAACACTGTGAGATGCTTTATATTAAACACTGTGAGATGCTTTATATTAAACACTGTGAGATGCTTTATATTAAACACTGTGAGATGCTTTATATTAAACACTGTGGGATGCTTTATATTAAACACTGAGATGCTTTATATTAAACACTGTGAGATGCTTTATATTAAACACTGTGAGATGCTTTATATTAAACACTGTGAGATGCTTTATATTAAACACTGTGAGATGCTTTATATTAAACACTGTGAGATGCTTTATATTAAACACTGATGAGATGCTTTATATTAAACACTGAGATGCTTTATATTAAACACTGAGAGATGCTTTATATTAAACACTGTGAGATGCTTTATATTAAACACTGTG
The DNA here is from genome assembly GCA_032622095.1 of Siphonodentalium dalli. Classification (NCBI taxonomy): domain Eukaryota; kingdom Metazoa; phylum Mollusca; class Scaphopoda; order Gadilida; family Siphonodentaliidae; genus Siphonodentalium; species Siphonodentalium dalli. The sequence continues at coordinate 257,215,555 of CP136065.1, forward strand.
AGATGCTTTATATTAAACACTGTGAGATGCTTTATATTAAACACTGTGAGATGCTTTATATTAAACACTGAGATGCTTTATATTAAACACTGATGAGATGCTTTATATTAAACACTGAGATGCTTTATATTAAACACTGAGAGATGCTTTATATTAAACACTGTGAGATGCTTTATATTAAACACTGTGAGATGCTTTATATTAAACACTGATGAGATGCTTTATATTAAACACTGAGATGCTTTATATTAAACACTGTGAGATGCTTTATATTAAACACTGTGAGATGCTTTATATTAAACACTGTGAGATGCTTTATATTAAACACTGTGAGATGCTTTATATTAAACACTGTGAGATGCTTTATATTAAACACTGTGAGATGCTTTATATTAAACACTGATGAGATGCTTTATATTAAACACTGTGAGATGCTTTATATTAAACACTGTGAGATGCTTTATATTAAACACTGTGAGATGCTTTATATTAAACACTGTGAGATGCTTTATATTAAACACTGTGAGATGCTTTATATTAAACACTGATGAGATGCTTTATATTAAACACTGTGAGATGCTTTATATTAAACACTGTGAGATGCTTTATATTAAACACTGAGAAATGCTTTATATTAAACACTGTGAGATGCTTTATATTAAACACTGAGAGATGCTTTATATTAAACACTGTGAGATGCTTTATATTAAACACTGTGAGATGCTTTATATTAAACACTGTGAGATGCTTTATATTAAACACTGTGAGATGCTTTATATTAAACACTGAGACGCTTTATATTAAACACTGATGAGATGCTTTATATTAAACACTGTGAGATGCTTTATATTAAACACTGTGAGATGCTTTATATTAAACACTGTGAGATGCTTTATATTAGACACTGTGAGATGCTTTATATTAAACACTGTGAGATGCTTTATATTAAACACTGTGAGATGCTTTATATTAAACACTGTGAGATGCTTTATATTAAACACTGAGATGCTTTATATTAAACACTGTGAGATGCTTTATATTAAAGACTGATGAGATGCTTTATATTAAAAACTGAGAGATGCTTTATATTAAACACTGTGAGATGCTTTATATTAAACACTGAGAGATGCTTTATATTAAACACTGAGAGATGCTTTATATTAAACACTGTGAGATGCTTTATATTAAACACTGTGAGATGCTTTATATTAAACACTGAGAGATGCTTTATATTAAACACTGTGAGATGCTTTATATTAAACACTGTGAGATGCTTTATATTAAACACTGTGAGATGCTTTATATTAAACACTGTGAGATGCTTTATATTAAACACTGTGAGATGCTTTATATTAAACACTGTGAGATGCTTTATATTAAACACTGTGAGATGCTTTATATTAAACACTGTGAGATGCTTTATATTAAACACTGTGAGATGCTTTATATAAAACACTGTGAGATGCTTTATATTAAACACTGTGAGATGCTTTATATTAAACACTGTGAGATGCTTTATATTAAACACTGTGAGATGCTTTATATTAAACACTGTGAGATGCTTTATATTAAACACTGTGAGATGCTTTATATAAAACACTGTGAGATGCTTTATATTAAACACTGAGAGATGCTTTATATTAAACACTGTGAGATGCTTTATATTAAACACTGAGATGCTTTATATTAAACACTGAGATGCTTTATATTAAACACTGAGATGCTTTATATTAAACACTGATAGATGCTTTATATTAAACACTGAGATGCTTTATATTAAACACTGAGATGCTTTATATTAAAGACTGAGAGATGCTTTATATTAAACACTGTGAGATGCTTTATATTAAACACTGAGAGATGCTTTATATTAAACACTGTGAGATGCTTTATATTAAACACTGTGAGATGCTTTATATTAAACACTGTGAGATGCTTTATATTAAACACTGTGAGATGCTTTATATTAAACACTGTGAGATGCTTTATATTAAACACTGTGAGACGCTTTATATTAAACACTGTGAGATGCTTTATATTAAACACTGTGAGATGCTTTATATTAAACACTGAGACGCTTTATATTAAACACTGAGAGATGCTTTATATTAAACACTGTGAGATGCTTTATATTAAACACTGTGAGATGCTTTATATTAAAGACTGTGAGATGCTTTATATAAAACACTGATGAGATGCTTTATATTAAACACTGTGAGATGCTTTATATTAAACACTGTGAGATGCTTTATATTAAACACTGAGATGCTTTATATTAAACACTGTGAGATGCTTTATATTAAACACTGTGAGATGCTTTATATTAAACACTGAGAGATGCTTTATATTAAAGACTGATGAGATGCTTTATATTAAACACTGTGAGATGCTTTATATTAAACACTGTGAGATGCTTTATATTAAACACTGAGATGCTTTATATTAAACACTGTGAGATGCTTTATATTAAAGACTGTGAGATGCTTTATATTAAACACTGTGAGATGCTTTATATTAAACACTGTGAGATGCTTTATATTAAACACTGTGAGATGCTTTATATTAAACACTGTGAGATGCTTTATATTAAAGACTGTGAGATGCTTTATATTAAACACTGAGAGATGCTTTATATTAAACACTGTGAGATGCTTTATATTAAACACTGATGAGATGCTTTATATTAAACACTGTGAGATGCTTTATATTAAACACTGTGAGATGCTTTATATTAAACACTGTGAGATGCTTTATATTAAAGACTGTGAGATGCTTTATATTAAACACTGAGATGCTTTATATTAAACACTGTGAGATGCTTTATATTAAACACTGTGAGATGCTTTATATTAAACACTGTGAGATGCTTTATATTAAACACTGTGATATGCTTTATATTAAACACTGAGAGATGCTTTATATTAAACACTGAGATGCTTTATATTAAACACTGAGAGATGCTTTATATTAAACACTGAGATGCTTTATATTAAACACTGTGAGATGCTTTATATTAAACACTGAGAGATGCTTTATATTAAACACTGTGAGATGCTTTATATTAAACACTGTGAGATGCTTTATATTAAACACTGTGAGATGCTTTATATTAAACACTGATAGATGCTTTATATTAAACACTGTGAGATGCTTTATATTAAACACTGTGAGATGCTTTATATTAAACACTGATAGATGCTTTATATTAAACACTGTGAGATGCTTTATATTAAACACTGTGAGATGCTTTATATTAAACACTGATAGATGCTTTATATTAAACACTGAGAGATGCTTTATATTAAACACTGTGAGATGCTTTATATTAAACACTGATAGATGCTTTATATTAAACACTGTGAGATGCTTTATATTAAACACTGTGAGATGCTTTATATTAAACACTGATAGATGCTTTATATTAAACACTGTGAGATGCTTTATATTAAACACTGTGAGATGCTTTATATTAAACACTGAGAGATGCTTTATATTAAACACTGTGAGATGCTTTATATTAAACACTGAGATGCTTTATATTAAACACTGTGAGATGCTTTATATTAAACACTGAGAGATGCTTTATATTAAACACTGTGAGATGCTTTATATTAAACACTGAGAGATGCTTTATATTAAACACTGTGAGATGCTTTATATTAAACACTGTGAGATGCTTTATATTAAACACTGAGAGATGCTTTATATTAAACACTGTGAGATGCTTTATATTAAACACTGTGAGATGCTTTATATTAAACACTGTGAGATGCTTTATATTAAACACTGTGAGATGCTTTATATTAAACACTGTGAGATGCTTTATATTAAACACTGTGAGATGCTTTATATTAAACACTGTGAGATGCTTTATATTAAACACTGTGAGATGCTTTATATTAAACACTGTGAGATGCTTTATATTAAACACTGTGAGATGCTTTATATTAAACACTGTGAGATGCTTTATATTAAACACTGTGAGACGCTTTATATTAAACACTGTGAGATGCTTTATATTAAACACTGTGAGATGCTTTATATTAAACACTGTGAGATGCTTTATATTAAACACTGAGAGATGCTTTATATTAAACACTGTGAGATGCTTTATATTAAACACTGTGAGATGCTTTATATTAAACACTGTGAGATGCTTTATATTAAACACTGTGAGATGCTTTATATTAAACACTGTGAGATGCTTTATATTAAACACTGAGAGATGCTTTATATTAAACACTGAGATGCTTTATATTAAACACTGTGAGATGCTTTATATTAAACACTGTGAGATGCTTTATATTAAACACTGTGAGATGCTTTATATTAAACACTGTGAGATGCTTTATATTAAACACTGAGAGATGCTTTATATTAAACACTGTGAGATGCTTTATATTAAACACTGAGAGATGCTTTATATTAAACACTGTGAGATGCTTTATATTAAACACTGAGAGATGCTTTATATTAAACACTGTGAGATGCTTTATATTAAACACTGTGAGATGCTTTATATTAAACACTGTGAGATGCTTTATATTAAACACTGTGAGATGCTTTATATTAAACACTGTGAGATGCTTTATATTAAACACTGAGAGATGCTTTATATTAAACACTGAGATGCTTTATATTAAACACTGTGAGATGCTTTATATTAAACACTGAGATGCTTTATATTAAACACTGTGAGATGCTTTATATTAAACACTGTGAGATGCTTTATATTAAACACTGTGAGATGCTTTATATTAAACACTGTGAGATGCTTTATATTAAACACTGTGAGATGCTTTATATTAAACACTGAGAGATGCTTTATATTAAACACTGTGAGATGCTTTATATAAAACACTGTGAGATGCTTTATATTAAACACTGTGAGATGCTTTATATTAAACACTGAGAGATGCTTTATATTAAACACTGTGAGATGCTTTATATTAAACACTGTGAGATGCTTTATATTAAACACTGTGAGATGCTTTATATTAAACACTGAGAGATGCTTTATATTAAACACTGTGAGATGCTTTATATTAAACACTGTGAGATGCTTTATATTAAACACTGTGAGATGCTTTATATTAAACACTGTGAGATGCTTTATATTAAACACTGTGAGATGCTTTATATTAAACACTGAGAGATGCTTTATATTAAACACTGTGAGATGCTTTATATTAAACACTGTGAGATGCTTTATATTAAACACTGTGAGATGCTTTATATTAAACACTGTGAGATGCTTTATATTAAACACTGTGAGATGCTTTATATTAAACACTGAGATGCTTTATATTAAACACTGAGATGCTTTATATTAAACACTGTGAGATGCTTTATATTAAACACTGTGAGATGCTTTATATTAAACACTGTGAGATGCTTTATATTAAACACTGAGATGCTTTATATTAAACACTGTGAGATGCTTTATATTAAACACTGTGAGATGCTTTATATTAAACACTGTGAGATGCTTTATATTAAACACTGATGAGATGCTTTATATTAAACACTGATGAGATGCTTTATATTAAACACTGTGAGATGCTTTATATTAAACACTGATGAGATGCTTTATATTAAACACTGTGAGATGCTTTATATTAAACACTGTGAGATGCTTTATATTAAACACTGATGAGATGCTTTATATTAAACACTGATGAGATGCTTTATATTAAACACTGTGAGATGCTTTATATTAAACACTGTGAGATGCTTTATATTAAACACTGTGAGATGCTTTATATTAAACACTGATGAGATGCTTTATATTAAACACTGATGAGATGCTTTATATTAAACACTGTGAGATGCTTTATATTAAACACTGTGAGATGCTTTATATTAAACACTGATGAGATGCTTTATATTAAACACTGATGAGATGCTTTATATTAAACACTGTGAGATGCTTTATATTAAACACTGATGAGATGCTTTATATTAAACACTGTGAGATGCTTTATATTAAACACTGTGAGATGCTTTATATTAAACACTGATGAGATGCTTTATATTAAACACTGTGAGATGCTTTATATTAAACACTGTGAGATGCTTTATATTAAACACTGATGAGATGCTTTATATTAAACACTGTGAGATGCTTTATATTAAACACTGTGAGATGCTTTATATTAAACACTGAGAGATGCTTTATATTAAACACTGAGATGCTTTATATTAAACACTGTGAGATGCTTTATATTAAACACTGAGAGATGCTTTATATTAAACACTGAGAGATGCTTTATATTAAACACTGTGAGATGCTTTATATTAAACACTGATGAGATGCTTTATATTAAACACTGATGAGATGCTTTATATTAAACACTGTGAGATGCTTTATATTAAACACTGTGAGATGCTTTATATTAAACACTGATGAGATGCTTTATATTAAACACTGATGAGATGCTTTATATTAAACACTGTGAGATGCTTTATATTAATCACTGTGAGATGCTTTATATTAAACACTGTGAGATGCTTTATATTAAACACTGATGAGATGCTTTATATTAAACACTGTGAGATGCTTTATATTAAACACTGTGAGATGCTTTATATTAAACACTGAGAGATGCTTTATATTAAACACTGAGATGCTTTATATTAAACACTGTGAGATGCTTTATATTAAACACTGTGAGATGCTTTATATTAAACACTGTGAGATGCTTTATATTAAACACTGTGAGATGCTTTATATTAAACACTGTGAGATGCTTTATATTAAACACTGTGAGATGCTTTATATTAAACACTGAGAGATGCTTTATATTAAAGACTGTGAGATGCTTTATATTAAACACTGTGAGATGCTTTATATTAAACACTGATGAGATGCTTTATATTAAAGACTGTGAGATGCTTTATATTAAACACTGTGAGATGCTTTATATTAAACACTGATGAGATGCTTTATATTAAACACTGTGAGATGCTTTATATTAAACACTGTGAGATGCTTTATATTAAACACTGTGAGATGCTTTATATTAAACACTGTGAGATGCTTTATATTAAACACTGTGAGATGCTTTATATTAAACACTGTGAGATGCTTTATATTAAACACTGTGAGATGCTTTATATTAAACACTGATAGATGCTTTATATTAAACACTGAGATGCTTTATATTAAACACTGTGAGATGCTTTATATTAAACACTGAGATGCTTTATATTAAACACTGAGAGATGCTTTATATTAAACACTGTGAGATGCTTTATATTAAACACTGTGAGATGCTTTATATTAAACACTGAGATGCTTTATATTAAACACTGAGATGCTTTATATTAAACACTGATGAGATGCTTTATATTAAACACTGATGAGATGCTTTATATTAAACACTGTGAGATGCTTTATATTAAACACTGTGAGATGCTTTATATTAAACACTGAGAGATGCTTTATATTAAACACTGTGAGATGCTTTATATTAAACACTGTGAGATGCTTTATATTAAACACTGTGAGATGCTTTATATTAAACACTGAGATGCTTTATATTAAACACTGAGATGCTTTATATTAAACACTGTGAGATGCTTTATATTAAACACTGATGAGATGCTTTATATTAAACACTGAGATGCTTTATATTAAACACTGAGATGCTTTATATTAAACACTGTGAGATGCTTTATATTAAACACTGATGAGATGCTTTATATTAAACACTGTGAGATGCTTTATATTAAACACTGTGAGATGCTTTATATTAAACACTGTGAGATGCTTTATATTAAACACTGATGAGATGCTTTATATTAAACACTGTGAGATGCTTTATATTAAACACTGAGATGCTTTATATTAAACACTGAGAGATGCTTTATATTAAACACTGAGAGATGCTTTATATTAAACACTGAGACGCTTTATATTAAACACTGTGAGACGCTTTATATTAAAGACTGTGAGATGCTTTATATTAAACACTGAGAGATGCTTTATATTAAACACTGTGAGATGCTTTATATTAAACACTGTGAGATGCTTTATATTAAACACTGTGAGATGCTTTATATTAAACACTGAGAGATGCTTTATATTAAACACTGTGAGATGCTTTATATTAAAGACTGTGAGATGCTTTATATTAAACACTGTGAGATGCTTTATATTAAACACTGTGAGATGCTTTATATTAAACACTGAGAGATGCTTTATATTAAACACTGTGAGATGCTTTATATTAAACACTGAGAGATGCTTTATATTAAACACTGAGAGATGCTTTATATTAAACACTGTGAGATGCTTTATATTAAACACTGAGAGATGCTTTATATTAAACACTGATGAGATGCTTTATATTAAACACTGTGAGATGCTTTATATTAAACACTGAGACGCTTTATATTAAACACTGATAGATGCTTTATATAAAACACTGATGAGATGCTTTATATTAAACACTGTGAGATGCTTTATATTAAACACTGTGAGATGCTTTATATTAAACACTGTGAGATGCTTTATATTAAACACTGTGAGATGCTTTATATTAAACACTGTGAGATGCTTTATATTAAACACTGAGAGATGCTTTATATTAAACACTGTGAGATGCTTTATATTAAACACTGAGAGATGCTTTATATTAAACACTGATGAGATGCTTTATATTAAACACTGAGAGATGCTTTATATTAAACACTGTGAGATGCTTTATATTAAACACTGATGAGATGCTTTATATTAAACACTGTGAGATGCTTTATATTAAACACTGAGACGCTTTATATTAAACACTGTGAGATGCTTTATATAAAACACTGATGAGATGCTTTATATTAAACACTGATGAGATGCTTTATATTAAACACTGTGAGATGCTTTATATTAAACACTGAGAGATGCTTTATATTAAACACTGAGAGATGCTTTATATTAAACACTGTGAGATGCTTTATATTAAACACTGTGAGATGCTTTATATTAAACACTGAGAGATGCTTTATATTAAACACTGAGAGATGCTTTATATTAAACACTGAGAGATGCTTTATATTAAACACTGTGAGATGCTTTATATTAAACACTGTGAGATGCTTTATATTAAACACTGAGAGATGCTTTATATTAAACACTGATGAGATGCTTTATATTAAACACTGTGAGATGCTTTATATTAAACACTGAGAGATGCTTTATATTAAACACTGATGAGATGCTTTATATTAAACACTGAGAGATGCTTTATATTAAACACTGTGAGATGCTTTATATTAAACACTGAGAGATGCTTTATATTAAACACTGAGAGATGCTTTATATTAAACACTGTGAGATGCTTTATATTAAACACTGTGAGATGCTTTATATTAAACACTGAGAGATGCTTTATATTAAACACTGATGAGATGCTTTATATTAAACACTGTGAGATGCTTTATATTAAACACTGAGAGATGCTTTATATTAAACACTGAGATGCTTTATATTAAACACTGTGAGATGCTTTATATTAAACACTGTGAGATGCTTTATATTAAACACTGAGATGCTTTATATTAAACACTGTGAGATGCTTTATATTAAACACTGTGAGATGCTTTATATTAAACACTGAGAGATGCTTTATATTAAACACTGTGAGATGCTTTATATTAAACACTGAGACGCTTTATATTAAACACTGTGAGATGCTTTATATTAAACACTGTGAGATGCTTTATATTAAACACTGAGATGCTTTATATTAAACACTGTGAGATGCTTTATATTAAACACTGTGAGATGCTTTATATTAAACACTGAGAGATGCTTTATATTAAACACTGTGAGATGCTTTATATTAAACACTGTGAGATGCTTTATATTAAACACTGAGAGATGCTTTATATTAAACACTGTAAGATGCTTTATATTAAACACTGAGAGATGCTTTATATTAAACACTGTGAGATGCTTTATATTAAACACTGTGAGATGCTTTATATTAAACACTGTGAGATGCTTTATATTAAACACTGTGAGATGCTTTATATTAAACACTGTGAGATGCTTTATATTAAACACTGTGAGATGCTTTATATTAAACACTGTGAGATGCTTTATATTAAACACTGAGATGCTTTATATTAAACACTGATAGATGCTTTATATTAAACACTGAGAGATGCTTTATATTAAACACTGTGAGATGCTTTATATTAAACACTGTGAGATGCTTTATATTAAACACTGTGAGATGCTTTATATTAAACACTGAGAGATGCTTTATATTAAACACTGTGAGATGCTTTATATTAAACACTGAGAGATGCTTTATATTAAACACTGTGAGATGCTTTATATTAAACACTGTGAGATGCTTTATATTAAACACTGAGAGATGCTTTATATTAAACACTGTAAGATGCTTTATATTAAACACTGATGAGATGCTTTATATTAAACACTGATGAGATGCTTTATATTAAACACTGTGAGATGCTTTATATTAAACACTGTGAGATGCTTTATATTAAACACTGATGAGATGCTTTATATTAAACACTGATGAGATGCTTTATATTAAACACTGTAAGATGCTTTATATTAAACACTGATGAGATGCTTTATATTAAACACTGATGAGATGCTTTATATTAAACACTGTGAGATGCTTTATATTAAACACTGTGAGATGCTTTATATTAAACACTGAGAGATGCTTTATATTAAACACTGTGAGATGCTTTATATTAAACACTGTGAGATGCTTTATATTAAACACTGATGAGATGCTTTATATTAAACACTGTGAGATGCTTTATATTAAACACTGAGAGATGCTTTATATTAAACACTGTGAGATGCTTTATATTAAACACTGTGAGATGCTTTATATTAAACACTGTGAGATGCTTTATATTAAACACTGTGAGATGCTTTATATTAAACACTGTGAGATGCTTTATATTAAACACTGTGAGATGCTTTATATTAAACACTGTGAGATGCTTTATATTAAACACTGTGAGATGCTTTATATTAAACACTGTGAGATGCTTTATATTAAACACTGATAGATGCTTTATATTAAACACTGAGAGATGCTTTATATTAAACACTGATGAGATGCTTTATATTAAACACTGATGAGATGCTTTATATTAAACACTGATGAGATGCTTTATATTAAACACTGATGAGATGCTTTATATTAAACACTGAGAGATGCTTTATATTAAACACTGTGAGATGCTTTATATTAAACACTGAGAGATGCTTTATATTAAACACTGATGAGATGCTTTATATTAAACACTGTGAGATGCTTTATATTAAACACTGTGAGATGCTTTATATTAAACACTGATGAGATGCTTTATATTAAACACTGATGAGATGCTTTATATTAAACACTGATGAGATGCTTTATATTAAACACTGATGAGATGCTTTATATTAAACACTGATGAGATGCTTTATATTAAACACTGATGAGATGCTTTATATTAAACACTGATGAGATGCTTTATATTAAACACTGAGAGATGCTTTATATTAAACACTGATGAGATGCTTTATATTAAACACTGATGAGATGCTTTATATTAAACACTGTGAGATGCTTTATATTAAACACTGATGAGATGCTTTATATTAAACACTGATGAGATGCTTTATATTAAACACTGTGAGATGCTTTATATTAAACACTGTGAGATGCTTTATATTAAACACTGATAGATGCTTTATATTAAACACTGTGAGATGCTTTATATTAAACACTGTGAGATGCTTTATATTAAACACTGTGAGATGCTTTATATTAAACACTGTGAGATGCTTTATATTAAACACTGAGAGATGCTTTATATTAAACACTGTGAGATGCTTTATATTAAACACTGTGAGATGCTTTATATTAAACACTGATGAGATGCTTTATATTAAACACTGTGAGATGCTTTATATTAAACACTGAGAGATGCTTTATATTAAACACTGTGAGATGCTTTATATTAAACACTGTGAGATGCTTTATATTAAACACTGTGAGATGCTTTATATTAAACACTGTGAGATGCTTTATATTAAACACTGTGAGATGCTTTATATTAAACACTGTGAGATGCTTTATATTAAACACTGTGAGATGCTTTATATTAAACACTGTGAGATGCTTTATATTAAACACTGTGAGATGCTTTATATTAAACACTGATAGATGCTTTATATTAAACACTGAGAGATGCTTTATATTAAACACTGAGAGATGCTTTATATTAAACACTGATGAGATGCTTTATATTAAACACTGTGAGATGCTTTATATTAAACACTGAGAGATGCTTTATATTAAACACTGTGAGATGCTTTATATTAAACACTGATGAGATGCTTTATATTAAACACTGTGAGATGCTTTATATTAAACACTGTGAGATGCTTTATATTAAACACTGTGAGATGCTTTATATTAAACACTGTGAGATGCTTTATATTAAACACTGTGAGATGCTTTATATTAAACACTGTGAGATGCTTTATATTAAACACTGTGAGATGCTTTATATTAAACACTGTGAGATGCTTTATATTAAACACTGTGAGATGCTTTATATTAAACACTGTGAGATGCTTTATATTAAACACTGTGAGATGCTTTATATTAAACACTGAGAGATGCTTTATATTAAACACTGTGAGATGCTTTATATTAAACACTGATGAGATGCTTTATATTAAACACTGAGAGATGCTTTATATTAAACACTGTGAGATGCTTTATATTAAACACTGTGAGATGCTTTATATTAAACACTGAGAGATGCTTTATATTAAACACTGAGAGATGCTTTATATTAAACACTGTGAGATGCTTTATATTAAACACTGTGAGATGCTTTATATTAAACACTGTGAGATGCTTTATATTAAACACTGTGAGATGCTTTATATTAAACACTGTGAGATGCTTTATATTAAACACTGTGAGATGCTTTATATTAAACACTGTGAGATGCTTTATATTAAACACTGATGAGATGCTTTATATTAAACACTGTGAGATGCTTTATATTAAACACTGTGAGATGCTTTATATTAAACACTGTGAGATGCTTTATATTAAACACTGTGAGATGCTTTATATTAAACACTGTGAGATGCTTTATATTAAACACTGTGAGATGCTTTATATTAAACACTGTGAGATGCTTTATATAAAACACTGTGAGATGCTTTATATTAAACACTGTGAGATGCTTTATATTAAACACTGAGAGATGCTTTATATTAAACACTGATGAGATGCTTTATATTAAACACTGTGAGATGCTTTATATTAAACACTGAGAGATGCTTTATATTAAACACTGAGAGATGCTTTATATTAAACACTGTGAGATGCTTTATATTAAACACTGTGAGATGCTTTATATTAAACACTGATGAGATGCTTTATATTAAACACTGTGAGATGCTTTATATTAAACACTGTGAGATGCTTTATATTAAACACTGTGAGATGCTTTATATTAAACACTGTGAGATGCTTTATATTAAACACTGTGAGATGCTTTATATTAAACACTGTGAGATGCTTTATATTAAACACTGTGAGATGCTTTATATTAAACACTGAGATGCTTTATATTAAACACTGTGAGATGCTTTATATTAAAGACTGAGAGATGCTTTATATTAAACACTGAGAGATGCTTTATATTAAACACTGTGAGATGCTTTATATTAAACACTGTGAGATGCTTTATATTAAACACTGAGAGATGCTTTATATTAAACACTGAGAGATGCTTTATATTAAACACTGTGAGATGCTTTATATTAAACACTGAGAGATGCTTTATATTAAACACTGATAGATGCTTTATATTAAACACTGTGAGATGCTTTATATTAAACACTGATGAGATGCTTTATATTAAACACTGTGAGATGCTTTATATTAAACACTGTGAGATGCTTTATATTAAACACTGTGAGATGCTTTATATTAAACACTGTGAGATGCTTTATATTAAACACTGTGAGATGCTTTATATTAAACACTGTGAGATGCTTTATATTAAACACTGTGAGATGCTTTATATTAAACACTGAGATGCTTTATATTAAACACTGTGAGATGCTTTATATTAAAGACTGATGAGATGCTTTATATTAAACACTGTGAGATGCTTTATATTAAACACTGTGAGATGCTTTATATTAAACACTGTGAGATGCTTTATATTAAACACTGTGAGATGCTTTATATTAAACACTGAGAGATGCTTTATATTAAACACTGTGAGATGCTTTATATTAAACACTGAGAGATGCTTTATATTAAACACTGAGAGATGCTTTATATTAAACACTGTGAGATGCTTTATATTAAACACTGTGAGATGCTTTATATTAAACACTGAGAGATGCTTTATATTAAACACTGTAAGATGCTTTATATTAAACACTGAGAGATGCTTTATATTAAACACTGTGAGATGCTTTATATTAAACACTGTGAGATGCTTTATATTAAACACTGTGAGATGCTTTATATTAAACACTGTGAGATGCTTTATATTAAACACTGTGAGATGCTTTATATTAAACACTGTGAGATGCTTTATATTAAACACTGTGAGATGCTTTATATTAAACACTGTGAGATGCTTTATATTAAACACTGTGAGATGCTTTATATTAAACACTGTGAGATGCTTTATATTAAACACTGTGAGATGCTTTATATTAAACACTGAGATGCTTTATATTAAACACTGTGAGATGCTTTATATTAAAGACTGATGAGATGCTTTATATTAAACACTGTGAGACGCTTTATATTAAACACTGTGAGATGCTTTATATTAAACACTGTGAGATGCTTTATATTAAACACTGTGAGATGCTTTATATTAAACACTGTGAGATGCTTTATATTAAACACTGTGAGATGCTTTATATTAAACACTGTGAGATGCTTTATATTAAACACTGTGAGATGCTTTATATTAAACACTGTGAGATGCTTTATATTAAACACTGTGAGATGCTTTATATTAAACACTGAGATGCTTTATATTAAACACTGTGAGATGCTTTATATTAAAGACTGATGAGATGCTTTATATTAAACACTGTGAGATGCTTTATATTAAACACTGTGAGATGCTTTATATTAAACACTGTGAGATGCTTTATATTAAACACTGTGAGATGCTTTATATTAAACACTGATAGATGCTTTATATTAAAGACTGAGAGATGCTTTATATTAAACACTGTGAGATGCTTTATATTAAACACTGAGAGATGCTTTATATTAAACACTGAGAGATGCTTTATATTAAACACTGTGAGATGCTTTATATTAAACACTGTGAGATGCTTTATATTAAACACTGAGAGATGCTTTATATTAAACACTGTGAGACGCTTTATATTAAACACTGATGAGATGCTTTATATTAAACACTGAGATGCTTTATATTAAACACTGAGATGCTTTATATTAAACACTGAGATGCTTTATATTAAAGACTGAGAGATGCTTTATATTAAACACTGTGAGATGCTTTATATTAAACACTGATGAGATGCTTTATATTAAACACTGTGAGATGCTTTATATTAAAGACTGATAGATGCTTTATATTAAACACTGAGATGCTTTATATTAAACACTGTGAGATGCTTTATATTAAACACTGAGAGATGCTTTATATTAAACACTGATGAGATGCTTTATATTAAACACTGTGAGATGCTTTATATTAAACACTGTGAGATGCTTTATATTAAACACTGAGAGATGCTTTATATTAAACACTGTGAGATGCTTTATATTAAACACTGTGAGATGCTTTATATTAAACACTGTGAGATGCTTTATATTAAACACTGTGAGATGCTTTATATTAAACACTGAGAGATGCTTTATATTAAACACTGTGAGATGCTTTATATTAAACACTGAGAGATGCTTTATATTAAACACTGAGAGATGCTTTATATTAAACACTGTGAGATGCTTTATATTAAACACTGTGAGATGCTTTATATTAAACACTGAGAGATGCTTTATATTAAACACTGAGAGATGCTTTATATTAAACACTGAGAGATGCTTTATATTAAACACTGAGAGATGCTTTATATTAAACACTGAGAGATGCTTTATATTAAACACTGAGAGATGCTTTATATTAAACACTGTGAGATGCTTTATATTAAACACTGTGAGATGCTTTATATTAAACACTGAGAGATGCTTTATATTAAACACTGAGAGATGCTTTATATTAAACACTGAGAGATGCTTTATATTAAACACTGTGAGATGCTTTATATTAAACACTGTGAGATGCTTTATATTAAACACTGTGAGATGCTTTATATTAAACACTGTGAGATGCTTTATATTAAACACTGTGAGATGCTTTATATTAAACACTGTGAGATGCTTTATATTAAACACTGTGAGATGCTTTATATTAAACACTGTGAGATGCTTTATATTAAACACTGATAGATGCTTTATATTAAACACTGAGAGATGCTTTATATTAAACACTGTGAGATGCTTTATATTAAACACTGTGAGATGCTTTATATTAAACACTGTGAGATGCTTTATATTAAACACTGTGAGATGCTTTATATTAAACACTGTGAGATGCTTTATATTAAACACTGATAGATGCTTTATATTAAACACTGATAGATGCTTTATATTAAACACTGTGAGATGCTTTATATTAAACACTGTGAGATGCTTTATATTAAACACTGTGAGACGCTTTATATTAAACACTGTGAGATGCTTTATATTAAACACTGTGAGATGCTTTATATTAAACACTGAGACGCTTTATATTAAACACTGTGAGATGCTTTATATTAAAGACTGTGAGATGCTTTATATAAAACACTGATGAGATGCTTTATATTAAACACTGTGAGATGCTTTATATTAAACACTGTGAGATGCTTTATATTAAACACTGAGATGCTTTATATTAAACACTGTGAGATGCTTTATATTAAACACTGTGATGCTTTATATTAAACACTGTGAGATGCTTTATATTAAACACTGAGATGCTTTATATTAAACACTGTGAGATGCTTTATATTAAACACTGAGAGATGCTTTATATTAAAGACTGATGAGATGCTTTATATTAAACACTGTGAGATGCTTTATATTAAACACTGTGAGATGCTTTATATTAAACACTGAGAGATGCTTTATATTAAACACTGAGAGATGCTTTATATTAAACACTGAGAGATGCTTTATATTAAACACTGTGAGATGCTTTATATTAAACACTGAGAGATGCTTTATATTAAACACTGATGAGATGCTTTATATTAAACACTGTGAGATGCTTTATATTAAACACTGTGAGATGCTTTATATTAAACACTGTGAGATGCTTTATATTAAACACTGATAGATGCTTTATATTAAACACTGAGAGATGCTTTATATTAAACACTGTGAGAAGCTTTATATTAAACACTGTGAGATGCTTTATATTAAACACTGTGAGATGCTTTATATTAAACACTGTGAGATGCTTTATATTAAACACTGTGAGATGCTTTATATTAAACACTGAGAGATGCTTTATATTAAACACTGAGACGCTTTATATTAAACACTGTGAGATGCTTTATATTAAACACTGTGAGATGCTTTATATTAAACACTGTGAGATGCTTTATATTAAACACTGTGAGATGCTTTATATTAAACACTGTGAGATGCTTTATATTAAACACTGTGAGATGCTTTATATTAAACACTGTGAGATGCTTTATATTAAACACTGTGAGATGCTTTATATTAAACACTGTGAGACGCTTTATATTAAACACTGTGAGATGCTTTATATTAAACACTGTGAGATGCTTTATATTAAACACTGTGAGATGCTTTATATTAAACACTGTGAGATGCTTTATATTAAACACTGAGAGATGCTTTATATTAAACACTGAGACGCTTTATATTAAACACTGTGAGATGCTTTATATTAAACACTGTGAGATGCTTTATATTAAACACTGTGAGATGCTTTATATTAAACACTGTGAGATGCTTTATATTAAACACTGTGAGATGCTTTATATTAAACACTGTGAGATGCTTTATATTAAACACTGTGAGATGCTTTATATTAAACACTGTGAGATGCTTTATATTAAACACTGTGAGATGCTTTATATTAAACACTGTGAGATGCTTTATATTAAACACTGAGAGATGCTTTATATTAAACACTGAGATGCTTTATATTAAACACTGTGAGATGCTTTATATAAAACACTGTGAGATGCTTTATATTAAACACTGTGAGATGCTTTATATTAAACACTGAGAGATGCTTTATATTAAACACTGTGAGATGCTTTATATAAAACACTGTGAGATGCTTTATATTAAACACTGTGAGATGCTTTATATTAAACACTGAGATGCTTTATATTAAACACTGAGATGCTTTATATTAAACACTGTGAGATGCTTTATATAAAACACTGTGAGATGCTTTATATTAAACACTGTGAGATGCTTTATATTAAACACTGAGATGCTTTATATTAAACACTGTGAGATGCTTTATATTAAACACTGAGAGATGCTTTATATTAAACACTGATGAGATGCTTTATATTAAACACTGATGAGATGCTTTATATTAAACACTGAGAGATGCTTTATATTAAACACTGTGAGATGCTTTATATTAAACACTGTGAGATGCTTTATATTAAACACTGTGAGATGCTTTATATTAAACACTGAGATGCTTTATATTAAACACTGTGAGATGCTATATATTAAACACTGTGAGATGCTTTATATTAAACACTGAGACGCTTTATATTAAACACTGTGAGATGCTTTATATTAAACACTGTGAGATGCTTTATATTAAACACTGAGATGCTTTATATTAAACACTGTGAGATGCTTTATATTAAACACTGAGATGCTTTATATTAAACACTGTGATATGCTTTATATTAAACACTGTGAGATGCTTTATATTAAACACTGTGAGATGCTTTATATTAAACACTGATATGCTTTATATTAAACACTGTGAGATGCTTTATATTAAACACTGTGAGATGCTTTATATTAAACACTGTGAGATGCTTTATATTAAACACTGTGAGATGCTTTATATTAAACACTGTGAGATGCTTTATATTAAACACTGAGAGATGCTTTATATTAAACACTGTGAGACGCTTTATATTAAACACTGAGAGATGCTTTATATTAAACACTGTGAGATGCTTTATATTAAACACTGTGAGATGCTTTATATTAAACACTGTGAGATGCTTTATATTAAACACTGAGATGCTTTATATTAAACACTGTGAGATGCTTTATATTAAACACTGAGATGCTTTATATTAAACACTGTGAGATGCTTTATATTAAACACTGTGAGATGCTTTATATTAAACACTGTGAGATGCTTTATATTAAACACTGAGATGCTTTATATTAAACACTGTGAGATGCTTTATATTAAACACTGAGATGCTTTATATTAAACACTGTGAGATGCTTTATATTAAACACTGTGAGATGCTTTATATTAAACACTGAGAGATGCTTTATATTAAACACTGTGAGATGCTTTATATTAAACACTGTGAGATGCTTTATATTAAACACTGTGAGATGCTTTATATTAAACACTGTGAGATGCTTTATATTAAACACTGTGAGATGCTTTATATTAAACACTGTGAGATGCTTTATATTAAACACTGTGAGATGCTTTATATTAAACACTGTGAGATGCTTTATATTAAACACTGTGTGATGCTTTATATTAAACACTGTGAGATGCTTTATATTAAACACTGTGAGATGCTTTATATTAAACACTGTGAGATGCTTTATATTAAACACTGATATGCTTTATATTAAACACTGTGAGATGCTTTATATTAAACACTGTGAGATGCTTTATATTAAACACTGTGAGATGCTTTATATTAAACACTGTGAGATGCTTTATATTAAACACTGAGATGCTTTATATTAAACACTGTGAGATGCTTTATATTAAACACTGTGAGATGCTTTATATTAAACACTGATATGCTTTATATTAAACACTGTGAGATGCTTTATATTAAACACTGATATGCTTTATATTAAACACTGAGAGATGCTTTATATTAAACACTGAGAGATGCTTTATATTAAACACTGATATGCTTTATATTAAACACTGAGAGATGCTTTATATTAAACACTGAGAGATGCTTTATATTAAACACTGTGAGATGCTTTATATTAAACACTGAGATGCTTTATATTAAACACTGTGAGATGCTTTATATTAAACACTGTGAGATGCTTTATATTAAACACTGTGAGATGCTTTATATTAAACACTGTGAGATGCTTTATATTAAACACTGAGATGCTTTATATTAAACACTGTGAGATGCTTTATATTAAACACTGTGAGATGCTTTATATTAAACACTGTGAGATGCTTTATATTAAACACTGTGAGATGCTTTATATTAAACACTGTGAGATGCTTTATATTAAACACTGAGATGCTTTATATTAAACACTGAGATGCTTTATATTAAACACTGTGAGATGCTTTATATTAAACACTGAGATGCTTTATATTAAACACTGAGACGCTTTATATTAAACACTGTGAGATGCTTTATATTAAACACTGATAGATGCTTTATATTAAACACTGACAGATGCTTTATATTAAACACTGAGAGATGCTTTATATAAAACACTGTGAGATGCTTTATATTAAACACTGTGAGATGCTTTATATTAAACACTGTGAGATGCTTTATATTAAACACTGAGACGCTTTATATTAAACACTGAGAGATGCTTTATATTAAACACTGATAGATGCTTTATATTAAACACTGATAGATGCTTTATATTAAACACTGATAGATGCTTTATATTAAACACTGATAGATGCTTTATATTAAACACTGTGAGATGCTTTATATTAAACACTGTGAGATGCTTTATATTAAACACTGTGAGATGCTTTATATTAAACACTGATGAGATGCTTTATATTAAACACTGTGAGATGCTTTATATTAAACACTGTGAGATGCTTTATATTAAACACTGTGAGATGCTTTATATTAAACACTGATGAGATGCTTTATATTAAACACTGTGAGATGCTTTATATTAAACACTGTGAGATGCTTTATATTAAACACTGTGAGATGCTTTATATTAAACACTGAGATGCTTTATATTAAACACTGTGAGATGCTTTATATTAAACACTGAGATGCTTTATATTAAACACTGAGAGATGCTTTATATTAAACACTGAGAGATGCTTTATATTAAACACTGTGAGATGCTTTATATTAAACACTGTGAGATGCTTTATATTAAACACTGATGAGATGCTTTATATTAAACACTGAGAGATGCTTTATATTAAACACTGAGAGATGCTTTATATTAAACACTGATAGATGCTTTATATTAAACACTGTGAGATGCTTTATATTAAACACTGTGAGATGCTTTATATTAAACACTGATAGATGCTTTATATTAAACACTGTGAGATGCTTTATATTAAACACTGATAGATGCTTTATATTAAAGACTGTGAGATGCTTTATATTAAACACTGTGAGATGCTTTATATTAAACACTGATAGATGCTTTATATTAAAGACTGAGAGATGCTTTATATTAAACACTGTGAGATGCTTTATATTAAACACTGTGAGATGCTTTATATTAAACACTGAGAGATGCTTTATATTAAACACTGATAGATGCTTTATATTAAACACTGTGAGATGCTTTATATTAAACATTGATAGATGCTTTATATTAAACACTGTGAGATGCTTTATATTAAACACTGTGAGATGCTTTATATTAAACACTGTGAGATGCTTTATATTAAACACTGTGAGATGCTTTATATTAAACACTGTGAGATGCTTTATATTAAACACTGTGAGATGCTTTATATTAAACACTGATAGATGCTTTATATTAAACACTGTGAGATGCTTTATATTAAACACTGAGAGATGCTTTATATTAAACACTGTGAGATGCTTTATATTAAACACTGTGAGATGCTTTATATTAAACACTGAGATGCTTTATATTAAACACTGAGATGCTTTATATTAAACACTGAGAGATGCTTTATATTAAACACTGTGAGATGCTTTATATTAAACACTGTGGGATGCTTTATATTAAACACTGAGAGATGCTTTATATTAAACACTGAGAGATGCTTTATATTAAACACTGTGAGATGCTTTATATTAAACACTGAGAGATGCTTTATATTAAACACTGAGAGATGCTTTATATTAAACACTGTGAGATGCTTTATATTAAACACTGTGAGACGCTTTATATTAAACACTGTGAGATGCTTTATATTAAACACTGTGAGATGCTTTATATTAAACACTGTGAGATGCTTTATATTAAACACTGTGAGATGCTTTATATTAAACACTGTGGGATGCTTTATATTAAACACTGAGAGATGCTTTATATTAAACACTGATAGATGCTTTATATTAAACACTGTGAGATGCTTTATATTAAACACTGAGATGCTTTATATTAAACACTGTGAGATGCTTTATATTAAACACTGTGAGATGCTTTATATTAAACACTGTGAGATGCTTTATATTAAACACTGTGAGATGCTTTATATTAAACACTGTGAGATGCTTTATATTAAACACTGTGAGATGCTTTATATTAAACACTGTGAGATGCTTTATATTAAACACTGAGATGCTTTATATTAAACACTGTGAGATGCTTTATATTAAACACTGAGATGCTTTATATTAAACACTGTGAGATGCTTTATATTAAACACTGTGAGATGCTTTATATTAAACACTGTGAGATGCTTTATATTAAACACTGTGAGATGCTTTATATTAAACACTGTGAGATGCTTTATATTAAACACTGAGATGCTTTATATTAAACACTGTGAGATGCTTTATATTAAACACTGTGAGATGCTTTATATTAAACACTGTGAGATGCTTTATATTAAACACTGTGAGATGCTTTATATTAAACACTGTGAGATGCTTTATATTAAACACTGTGAGATGCTTTATATTAAACACTGTGAGATGCTTTATATTAAACACTGTGGGATGCTTTATATTAAACACTGAGAGATGCTTTATATTAAACACTGATAGATGCTTTATATTAAACACTGAGAGATGCTTTATATTAAACACTGTGAGATGCTTTATATTAAACACTGAGTTGCTTTATATTAAACACTGAGACGCTTTATATTAAACACTGAGAGATGCTTTATATTAAACACTGTGAGATGCTTTATATTAAACACTGTGAGATGCTTTATATTAAACACTGTGAGATGCTTTATATTAAACACTGTGAGATGCTTTATATTAAACACTGTGAGATGCTTTATATTAAACACTGTGAGATGCTTTATATTAAACACTGTGAGATGCTTTATATTAAACACTGTGAGATGCTTTATATAAAACACTGTGAGATGCTTTATATTAAACACTGTGAGATGCTTTATATTAAACACTGTGAGATGCTTTATATTAAACACTGAGAGATGCTTTATATTAAACACTGAGAGATGCTTTATATTAAACACTGTGAGATGCTTTATATTAAACACTGTGATGCTTTATATTAAACACTGTGAGATGCTTTATATTAAACACTGTGAGATGCTTTATATTAAACACTGAGATGCTTTATATTAAACACTGTGAGATGCTTTATATTAAACACTGAGATGCTTTATATTAAACACTGAGATGCTTTATATTAAACACTGTGAGATGCTTTATATTAAACACTGTGAGATGCTTTATATTAAACACTGTGAGATGCTTTATATTAAACACTGTGAGATGCTTTATATTAAACACTGTGAGATGCTTTATATTAAACACTGTGAGATGCTTTATATTAAACACTGTGAGATGCTTTATATTAAACACTGAGAGATGCTTTATATTAAACACTGTGAGATGCTTTATATTAAACACTGTAAGATGCTTTATATTAAAGACTGTAAGATGCTTTATATTAAACACTGTGAGATGCTTTATATTAAACACTGAGACGCTTTATATTAAACACTGAGATGCTTTATATTAAACACTGTGAGATGCTTTATATTAAAGACTGTAAGATGCTTTATATTAAACACTGAGAGATGCTTTATATTAAACACTGTAAGATGCTTTATATTAAACACTGAGAGATGCTTTATATTAAAGACTGTAAGATGCTTTATATTAAACACTGTGAGATGCTTTATATTAAACACTGTGAGATGCTTTATATAAAACACTGTGAGATGCTTTATATTAAACACTGAGAGATGCTTTATATTAAACACTGTGAGATGCTTTATATTAAACACTGAGAGATGCTTTATATTAAACACTGTGAGATGCTTTATATTAAACACTGAGAGATGCTTTATATTAAACACTGTGAGATGCTTTATATTAAACACTGTGAGATGCTTTATATTAAACACTGTGAGATGCTTTATATTAAACACTGTGAGATGCTTTATATTAAACACTGTGAGATGCTTTATATTAAACACTGAGAGATGCTTTATATTAAACACTGTGAGATGCTTTATATTAAAGACTGTGAGATGCTTTATATTAAAGACTGTAAGATGCTTTATATTAAACACTGTGAGATGCTTTATATTAAACACTGTGAGACGCTTTATATTAAACACTGTGGGATGCTTTATATTAAACACTGTAAGATGCTTTATATTAAACACTGTGAGATGCTTTATATTAAACACTGTGAGATGCTTTATATTAAACACTGTGAGATGCTTTATATTAAACACTGTGGGATGCTTTATATTAAACACTGTGAGATGCTTTATATTAAACACTGTGAGATGCTTTATATTAAACACTGTAAGATGCTTTATATTAAACACTGTGAGATGCTTTATATTAAACACTGATGAGATGCTTTATATTAAACACTGAGATGCTTTATATTAAACACTGTGAGATGCTTTATATTAAACACTGTGAGATGCTTTATATTAAACACTGAGAGATGCTTTATATTAAACACTGTGAGATGCTTTATATTAAAGACTGTAAGATGCTTTATATTAAACACTGTAAGATGCTTTATATTAAACACTGTGAGATGCTTTATATTAAACACTGTGAGATGCTTTATATTAAACACTGTGAGATGCTTTATATTAAACACTGTGGGATGCTTTATATTAAACACTGTGAGATGCTTTATATTAAACACTGAGAGATGCTTTATATTAAACACTGTGAGATGCTTTATATTAAACACTGAGAGATGCTTTATATTAAACACTGAGAGACGCTTTATATTAAACACTGTGAGATGCTTTATATTAAACACTGTGAGATGCTTTATATTAAACACTGTGAGATGCTTTATATTAAACACTGTGAGATGCTTTATATTAAACACTGTGAGATGCTTTATATTAAACACTGTGAGATGCTTTATATTAAACACTGATGAGATGCTTTATGTTAAACACTATGAGATGCTTTATATTAAAGACTGAGAGATGCTTTATATTAAACACTGTAAGATGCTTTATATTAAACACTGTGAGATGCTTTATATTAAACACTGTGAGATGCTTTATATTAAACACTGTGAGATGCTTTATATTAAACACTGATGAGATGCTTTATGTTAAACACTATGAGATGCTTTATATTAAACACTGTGAGATGCTTTATATTAAACACTGATGAGATGCTTTATGTTAAACACTATGAGATGCTTTATATTAAAGACTGTGAGATGCTTTATATTAAACACTGTGAGATGCTTTATATTAAACACTGTGAGATGCTTTATATTAAACACTGAGAGATGCTTTATATTAAACACTGATAGATGCTTTATATTAAACACTGTGAGATGCTTTATATTAAACACTGTGAGATGCTTTATATTAAACACTGAGAGATGCTTTATATTAAACACTGAGAGATGCTTTATATTAAACACTGTGAGACGCTTTATATTAAACACTGAGAGATGCTTTATATTAAACACTGAGAGATGCTTTATATTAAACACTGTGAGATGCTTTATATTAAACACTGTGAGATGCTTTATATTAAAGACTGTAAGATGCTTTATATAAAACACTGAGAGATGCTTTATATTAAACACTGTGAGACGCTTTATATTAAACACTGTGAGATGCTTTATATTAAACACTGATGAGATGCTTTATGTTAAACACTATGAGATGCTTTATATTAAAGACTGAGAGATGCTTTATATTAAACACTGTAAGATGCTTTATATTAAACACTGAGAGATGCTTTATATTAAACACTGAGAGATGCTTTATATTAAAGACTGTAAGATGCTTTATATTAAACACTGTGAGATGCTTTATATTAAACACTGTGAGATGCTTTATATTAAACACTGTGAGATGCTTTATATTAAACACTGAGAGATGCTTTATATTAAACACTGTGAGATGCTTTATATTAAACACTGTGAGATGCTTTATATTAAACACTGTGAGATGCTTTATATTAAACACTGATAGATGCTTTATATTAAACACTGAGAGATGCTTTATATTAAACACTGAGACGCTTTATATTAAACACTGTGAGATGCTTTATATTAAACACTGTGAGATGCTTTATATTAAACACTGTGAGATGCTTTATATTAAACACTGTGAGATGCTTTATATTAAACACTGTGAGATGCTTTATATTAAACACTGTAAGATGCTTTATATTAAAGACTGTGAGATGCTTTATATTAAACACTGATAGATGCTTTATATTAAACACTGACAGATGCTTTATATTAAACACTGTGAGATGCTTTATATTAAACACTGAGATGCTTTATATTAAACACTGTGAGATGCTTTATATTAAACACTGATAGATGCTTTATATTAAACACTGACAGATGCTTTATATTAAACACTGTGAGATGCTTTATATTAAACACTGTGAGATGCTTTATATTAAACACTGTGAGATGCTTTATATTAAACACTGTGAGATGCTTTATATTAAACACTGAGAGATGCTTTATATTAAACACTGTGAGATGCTTTATATTAAACACTGAGAGATGCTTTATATTAAACACTGAGAGATGCTTTATATTAAACACTGTAAGATGCTTTATATTAAACACTGAGAGATGCTTTATATTAAACACTGTGAGATGCTTTATATTAAACACTGAGAGATGCTTTATATTAAACACTGTAAGATGCTTTATATTAAACACTGTAAGATGCTTTATATTAAAGACTGTAAGATGCTTTATATTAAACACTGAGAGATGCTTTATATTAAACACTGAGAGACGCTTTATATTAAACACTGTGAGATGCTTTATATTAAACACTGAGAGATGCTTTATATTAAACACTGTGAGATGCTTTATATTAAACACTGAGAGATGCTTTATATTAAACACTGATAGATGCTTTATATTAAACACTGTGAGATGCTTTATATTAAACACTGTGAGATGCTTTATATTAAACACTGTGAGATGCTTTATATTAAACACTGTGAGATGCTTTATATTAAACACTGTGAGATGCTTTATATTAAACACTGAGAGATGCTTTATATTAAACACTGATAGATGCTTTATATTAAACACTGTGAGATGCTTTATATTAAACACTGTAAGATGCTTTATATTAAACACTGTGAGATGCTTTATATTAAACACTGTGAGATGCTTTATATTAAACACTGTGAGATGCTTTATATTAAACACTGAGAGATGCTTTATATTAAACACTGTGAGATGCTTTATATTAAACACTGTGAGATGCTTTATATTAAACACTGTGAGATGCTTTATATTAAACACTGTAAGATGCTTTATATTAAACACTGAGAGACGCTTTATATTAAACACTGTGAGATGCTTTATATTAAACACTGATAGATGCTTTATATTAAACACTGTGAGATGCTTTATATTAAACACTGTGAGATGCTTTATATTAAACACTGTAAGATGCTTTATATTAAACACTGAGAGATGCTTTATATTAAACACTGAGAGACGCTTTATATTAAACACTGTGAGATGCTTTATATTAAACACTGTGAGATGCTTTATATTAAACACTGTGAGATGCTTTATATTAAACACTGTAAGATGCTTTATATTAAACACTGAGAGATGCTTTATATTAAACACTGTGAGATGCTTTATATTAAACACTGATAGATGCTTTATATTAAACACTGTGAGATGCTTTATATTAAACACTGTGAGATGCTTTATATTAAACACTGTGAGATGCTTTATATTAAACACTGTAAGATGCTTTATATTAAACACTGAGAGACGCTTTATATTAAACACTGTGAGATGCTTTATATTAAACACTGATAGATGCTTTATATTAAACACTGTGAGATGCTTTATATTAAACACTGAGAGATGCTTTATATTAAACACTGAGAGATGCTTTATATTAAACACTGTAAGATGCTTTATATTAAACACTGAGAGATGCTTTATATTAAACACTGTGAGATGCTTTATATTAAACACTGAGAGATGCTTTATATTAAACACTGTAAGATGCTTTATATTAAACACTGTAAGATGCTTTATATTAAAGACTGTAAGATGCTTTATATTAAACACTGAGAGATGCTTTATATTAAACACTGAGAGACGCTTTATATTAAACACTGTGAGATGCTTTATATTAAACACTGTGAGATGCTTTATATTAAACACTGTGAGATGCTTTATATTAAACACTGTAAGATGCTTTATATTAAACACTGAGAGACGCTTTATATTAAACACTGTGAGATGCTTTATATTAAACACTGATAGATGCTTTATATTAAACACTGTGAGATGCTTTATATTAAACACTGTGAGATGCTTTATATTAAACACTGTAAGATGCTTTATATTAAACACTGAGAGATGCTTTATATTAAACACTGAGAGACGCTTTATATTAAACACTGTGAGACGCTTTATATTAAACACTGTGAGATGCTTTATATTAAACACTGATGAGATGCTTTATGTTAAACACTATGAGATGCTTTATATTAAAGACTGAGAGATGCTTTATATTAAACACTGTAAGATGCTTTATATTAAACACTGAGAGATGCTTTATATTAAACACTGAGAGATGCTTTATATTAAAGACTGTAAGATGCTTTATATTAAACACTGTGAGATGCTTTATATTAAACACTGTGAGATGCTTTATATTAAACACTGTGAGATGCTTTATATTAAACACTGAGAGATGCTTTATATTAAACACTGTGAGATGCTTTATATTAAACACTGTGAGATGCTTTATATTAAACACTGTGAGATGCTTTATATTAAACACTGATAGATGCTTTATATTAAACACTGAGAGATGCTTTATATTAAACACTGAGACGCTTTATATTAAACACTGTGAGATGCTTTGTATTAAACACTGTGAGATGCTTTATATTAAACACTGTGAGATGCTTTATATTAAACACTGTGAGATGCTTTATATTAAACACTGAGAGATGCTTTATATTAAACACTGTGAGATGCTTTATATTAAACACTGAGAGATGCTTTATATTAAACACTGAGAGATGCTTTATATTAAACACTGAGAGATGCTTTATATTAAAGACTGTAAGATGCTTTATATTAAACACTGTGATGCTTTATATTAAACACTGTAAGATGCTTTATATTAAACACTGAGAGATGCTTTATATTAAACACTGTGAGATGCTTTATATTAAACACTGAGAGATGCTTTATATTAAACACTGTAAGATGCTTTATATTAAACACTGTAAGATGCTTTATATTAAAGACTGTAAGATGCTTTATATTAAACACTGAGAGATGCTTTATATTAAACACTGAGAGACGCTTTATATTAAACACTGTGAGATGCTTTATATTAAACACTGTGAGATGCTTTATATTAAACACTGTGAGATGCTTTATATTAAACACTGTAAGATGCTTTATATTAAACACTGAGAGACGCTTTATATTAAACACTGTGAGATGCTTTATATTAAACACTGATAGATGCTTTATATTAAACACTGTGAGATGCTTTATATTAAACACTGTGAGATGCTTTATATTAAACACTGTAAGATGCTTTATATTAAACACTGAGAGATGCTTTATATTAAACACTGAGAGACGCTTTATATTAAACACTGTGAGATGCTTTATATTAAACACTGTGAGATGCTTTATATTAAACACTGTGAGATGCTTTATATTAAACACTGTAAGATGCTTTATATTAAACACTGAGAGATGCTTTATATTAAACACTGTGAGATGCTTTATATTAAACACTGATAGATGCTTTATATTAAACACTGTGAGATGCTTTATATTAAACACTGTGAGATGCTTTATATTAAACACTGTGAGATGCTTTATATTAAACACTGTGAGATGCTTTATATTAAACACTGAGATGCTTTATATTAAACACTGTGAGATGCTTTATATTAAACACTGATAGATGCTTTATATTAAACACTGTGAGATGCTTTATATTAAACACTGTGAGATGCTTTATATTAAACACTGTAAGATGCTTTATATTAAAGACTGTAAGATGCTTTATATAAAACACTGAGAGATGCTTTATATTAAACACTGTGAGACGCTTTATATTAAACACTGTGAGATGCTTTATATTAAACACTGATGAGATGCTTTATGTTAAACACTATGAGATGCTTTATATTAAAGACTGAGAGATGCTTTATATTAAACACTGTAAGATGCTTTATATTAAAGACTGTGAGATGCTTTATATTAAACACTGTGAGATGCTTTATATTAAACACTGAGATGCTTTATATTAAACACTGTGAGATGCTTTATATTAAACACTGTGAGATGCTTTATATTAAACACTGAGATGCTTTATATTAAACACTGTGAGATGCTTTATATTAAACACTGTGAGATGCTTTATATTAAACACTGTGAGACGCTTTATATTAAACACTGTGAGATGCTTTATATTAAACACTGAGAGATGCTTTATATTAAACACTGAGAGATGCTTTATATTAAACACTGAGAGATGCTTTATATTAAACACTGAGAGATGCTTTATATTAAACACTGTGAGATGCTTTATATTAAACACTGTAAGATGCTTTATATTAAACACTGAGAGATGCTTTATATTAAACACTGTGAGATGCTTTATATTAAACACTGAGATGCTTTATATTAAACACTGTGAGATGCTTTATATTAAAGACTGAGAGATGCTTTATATTAAACACTGAGAGATGCTTTATATTAAACACTGTGAGATGCTTTATATTAAACACTGAGAGATGCTTTATATTAAACACTGATGAGATGCTTTATATTAAACACTGTGAGATGCTTTATATTAAACACTGTGAGATGCTTTATATTAAACACTGATGAGATGCTTTATATTAAACACTGTGAGATGCTTTATATTAAACACTGTGAGATGCTTTATATTAAACACTGTGAGATGCTTTATATTAAACACTGTGAGATGCTTTATATTAAACACTGTGAGATGCTTTATATTAAACACTGTGAGATGCTTTATATTAAACACTGATGAGATGCTTTATATTAAACACTGTGAGATGCTTTATATTAAACACTGTGAGATGCTTTATATTAAACACTGTGAGATGCTTTATATTAAACACTGTGAGATGCTTTATATTAAACACTGTGAGATGCTTTATATTAAACACTGATGAGATGCTTTATATTAAACACTGATGAGATGCTTTATATTAAACACTGAGAGATGCTTTATATTAAACACTGAGAGATGCTTTATATTAAACACTGAGAGATGCTTTATATTAAACACTGTGAGATGCTTTATATTAAACACTGTAAGATGCTTTATATTAAACACTGTAAGATGCTTTATATTAAACACTGTGAGATGCTTTATATTAAACACTGTGAGATGCTTTATATTAAACACTGTGAGATGCTTTATATTAAACACTGTGAGATGCTTTATATTAAACACTGAGAGATGCTTTATATTAAACACTGTGAGATGCTTTATATTAAACACTGAGAGATGCTTTATATTAAACACTGTGAGATGCTTTATATTAAACACTGTGAGATGCTTTATATTAAACACTGATAGATGCTTTATATTAAACACTGTGAGATGCTTTATATTAAACACTGTGAGATGCTTTATATTAAACACTGTGAGATGCTTTATATTAAACACTGAGAGATGCTTTATATTAAACACTGTGAGATGCTTTATATTAAACACTGATAGATGCTTTATATTAAACACTGTGAGATGCTTTATATTAAACACTGTGAGATGCTTTATATTAAACACTGTGAGATGCTTTATATTAAACACTGTGAGATGCTTTATATTAAACACTGAGATGCTTTATATTAAACACTGTGAGATGCTTTATATTAAACACTGAGATGCTTTATATTAAACACTGAGAGATGCTTTATATTAAACACTGTGAGATGCTTTATATTAAACACTGTAAGATGCTTTATATTAAACACTGAGATGCTTTATATTAAACACTGTGAGATGCTTTATATTAAACACTGAGATGCTTTATATTAAACACTGTGAGATGCTTTATATTAAACACTGTGGGATGCTTTATATTAAACACTGTGAGATGCTTTATATTAAACACTGTGAGATGCTTTATATTAAACACTGTGAGATGCTTTATATTAAACACTGAGAGATGCTTTATATTAAACACTGAGAGATGCTTTATATTAAACACTGAGAGATGCTTTATATTAAACACTGAGAGATGCTTTATATTAAACACTGTGAGATGCTTTATATTAAACACTGAGAGATGCTTTATATTAAACACTGAGAGATGCTTTATATTAAACACTGATGAGATGCTTTATATTAAACACTGTGAGATGCTTTATATTAAACACTGTGAGATGCTTTATATTAAACACTGTGAGATGCTTTATATTAAACACTGAGATGCTTTATATTAAACACTGTGAGATGCTTTATATTAAACACTGAGAGATGCTTTATATTAAACACTGAGAGATGCTTTATATTAAACACTGTGAGATGCTTTATATTAAACACTGAGAGATGCTTTATATTAAACACTGTGAGATGCTTTATATTAAACACTGTGAGATGCTTTATATTAAACACTGAGATGCTTTATATTAAACACTGAGAGATGCTTTATATTAAACACTGATGAGATGCTTTATATTAAACACTGAGAGATGCTTTATATTAAACACTGAGAGATGCTTTATATTAAAGACTGAGAGATGCTTTATATTAAACACTGTGAGATGCTTTATATTAAACACTGAGAGATGCTTTATATTAAACACTGAGAGATGCTTTATATTAAACACTGTGAGATGCTTTATATTAAACACTGAGATGCTTTATATTAAAGACTGAGAGATGCTTTATATTAAACACTGTGAGATGCTTTATATTAAACACTGTGAGATGCTTTATATTAAACACTGAGATGCTTTATATTAAACACTGTGAGATGCTTTATATTAAACACTGATGAGATGCTTTATATTAAACACTGTGAGATGCTTTATATTAAACACTGTGAGATGCTTTATATTAAACACTGTGAGATGCTTTATATTAAACACTGTGAGATGCTTTATATTAAACACTGAGAGATGCTTTATATTAAACACTGAGAGATGCTTTATATTAAACACTGAGAGATGCTTTATATTAAACACTGAGAGATGCTTTATATTAAACACTGAGAGATGCTTTATATTAAACACTGTGAGATGCTTTATATTAAACACTGTGAGATGCTTTATATTAAACACTGTGAGATGCTTTATATTAAACACTGTGAGATGCTTTATATTAAACACTGAGATGCTTTATATTAAACACTGTGAGATGCTTTATATTAAACACTGTGAGATGCTTTATATTAAACACTGTGAGATGCTTTATATTAAACACTGTGAGATGCTTTATATTAAACACTGAGATGCTTTATATTAAACACTGAGAGATGCTTTATATTAAACACTGTGAGATGCTTTATATTAAACACTGTGAGATGCTTTATATTAAACACTGAGAGATGCTTTATATTAAACACTGTGAGATGCTTTATATTAAACACTGATGAGATGCTTTATATTAAACACTGTGAGATGCTTTATATTAAACACTGTGAGATGCTTTATATTAAACACTGAGAGATGCTTTATATTAAACACTGTGAGATGCTTTATATTAAACACTGAGATGCTTTATATTAAACACTGTGAGATGCTTTATATTAAACACTGTGAGATGCTTTATATTAAACACTGATAGATGCTTTATATTAAAGACTGAGAGATGCTTTATATTAAACACTGTGAGATGCTTTATATTAAACACTGTGAGATGCTTTATATTAAACACTGTGAGATGCTTTATATTAAACACTGTGAGATGCTTTATATTAAACACTGATGAGATGCTTTATATTAAACACTGTGAGATGCTTTATATTAAACACTGAGAGATGCTTTATATTAAACACTGAGAGATGCTTTATATTAAACACTGTGAGATGCTTTATATTAAACACTGTGAGATGCTTTATATTAAACACTGATGAGATGCTTTATATTAAACACTGAGAGATGCTTTATATTAAACACTGAGAGATGCTTTATATTAAACACTGATAGATGCTTTATATTAAACACTGTGAGATGCTTTATATTAAACACTGTGAGATGCTTTATATTAAACACTGATAGATGCTTTATATTAAACACTGTGAGATGCTTTATATTAAACACTGATAGATGCTTTATATTAAAGACTGTGAGATGCTTTATATTAAACACTGTGAGATGCTTTATATTAAACACTGATAGATGCTTTATATTAAAGACTGAGAGATGCTTTATATTAAACACTGTGAGATGCTTTATATTAAACACTGTGAGATGCTTTATATTAAACACTGAGAGATGCTTTATATTAAACACTGATAGATGCTTTATATTAAACACTGTGAGATGCTTTATATTAAACATTGATAGATGCTTTATATTAAACACTGTGAGATGCTTTATATTAAACACTGTGAGATGCTTTATATTAAACACTGTGAGATGCTTTATATTAAACACTGTGAGATGCTTTATATTAAACACTGTGAGATGCTTTATATTAAACACTGTGAGATGCTTTATATTAAACACTGATAGATGCTTTATATTAAACACTGTGAGATGCTTTATATTAAACACTGAGAGATGCTTTATATTAAACACTGTGAGATGCTTTATATTAAACACTGTGAGATGCTTTATATTAAACACTGAGATGCTTTATATTAAAACACTGAGATGCTTTATATTAAACACTGAGAGATGCTTTATATTAAACACTGTGAGATGCTTTATATTAAACACTGTGGGATGCTTTATATTAAACACTGAGAGATGCTTTATATTAAACACTGAGAGATGCTTTATATTAAACACTGTGAGATGCTTTATATTAAACACTGAGAGATGCTTTATATTAAACACTGAGAGATGCTTTATATTAAACACTGTGAGATGCTTTATATTAAACACTGTGAGACGCTTTATATTAAACACTGTGAGATGCTTTATATTAAACACTGTGAGATGCTTTATATTAAACACTGTGAGATGCTTTATATTAAACACTGTGAGATGCTTTATATTAAACACTGTGGGATGCTTTATATTAAACACTGAGAGATGCTTTATATTAAACACTGATAGATGCTTTATATTAAACACTGTGAGATGCTTTATATTAAACACTGAGATGCTTTATATTAAACACTGTGAGATGCTTTATATTAAACACTGTGAGATGCTTTATATTAAACACTGTGAGATGCTTTATATTAAACACTGTGAGATGCTTTATATTAAACACTGTGAGATGCTTTATATTAAACACTGTGAGATGCTTTATATTAAACACTGTGAGATGCTTTATATTAAACACTGAGATGCTTTATATTAAACACTGTGAGATGCTTTATATTAAACACTGAGATGCTTTATATTAAACACTGTGAGATGCTTTATATTAAACACTGTGAGATGCTTTATATTAAACACTGTGAGATGCTTTATATTAAACACTGTGAGATGCTTTATATTAAACACTGTGAGATGCTTTATATTAAACACTGAGATGCTTTATATTAAACACTGTGAGATGCTTTATATTAAACACTGTGAGATGCTTTATATTAAACACTGTGAGATGCTTTATATTAAACACTGTGAGATGCTTTATATTAAACACTGTGAGATGCTTTATATTAAACACTGTGAGATGCTTTATATTAAACACTGTGAGATGCTTTATATTAAACACTGTGGGATGCTTTATATTAAACACTGAGAGATGCTTTATATTAAACACTGATAGATGCTTTATATTAAACACTGAGAGATGCTTTATATTAAACACTGTGAGATGCTTTATATTAAACACTGAGTTGCTTTATATTAAACACTGAGACGCTTTATATTAAACACTGAGAGATGCTTTATATTAAACACTGTGAGATGCTTTATATTAAACACTGTGAGATGCTTTATATTAAACACTGTGAGATGCTTTATATTAAACACTGTGAGATGCTTTATATTAAACATTGATAGATGCTTTATATTAAACACTGTGAGATGCTTTATATTAAACACTGTGAGATGCTTTATATTAAACACTGTGAGATGCTTTATATAAAACACTGTGAGATGCTTTATATTAAACACTGTGAGATGCTTTATATTAAACACTGTGAGATGCTTTATATTAAACACTGAGAGATGCTTTATATTAAACACTGAGAGATGCTTTATATTAAACACTGTGAGATGCTTTATATTAAACACTGTGATGCTTTATATTAAACACTGTGAGATGCTTTATATTAAAACACTGTGAGATGCTTTATATTAAACACTGTGAGATGCTTTATATTAAACACTGAGATGCTTTATATTAAACACTGTGAGATGCTTTATATTAAACACTGAGATGCTTTATATTAAACACTGAGATGCTTTATATTAAACACTGTGAGATGCTTTATATTAAACACTGTGAGATGCTTTATATTAAACACTGTGAGATGCTTTATATTAAACACTGTGAGATGCTTAATATTAAACACTGTGAGATGCTTTATATTAAACACTGTGAGATGCTTTATATTAAACACTGTGAGATGCTTTATATTAAACACTGAGAGATGCTTTATATTAAACACTGTGAGATGCTTTATATTAAACACTGAGATGCTTTATATTAAACACTGAGATGCTTTATGTTAAACACTGTGAGATGCTTTATATTAAACACTGTGAGATGCTTTATATTAAACACTGTGAGATGCTTTATATTAAACACTGTGAGATGCTTTATATTAAACACTGAGACGCTTTATATTAAACACTGAGATGCTTTATATTAAACACTGTGAGATGCTTTATATTAAAGACTGTAAGATGCTTTATATTAAACACTGAGAGATGCTTTATATTAAACACTGTAAGATGCTTTATATTAAACACTGAGAGATGCTTTATATTAAAGACTGTAAGATGCTTTATATTAAACACTGTGAGATGCTTTATATTAAACACTGTGAGATGCTTTATATTAAACACTGAGAGATGCTTTATATTAAACACTGTGAGATGCTTTATATTAAACACTGAGAGATGCTTTATATTAAACACTGTGAGATGCTTTATATTAAACACTGAGAGATGCTTTATATTAAACACTGTGAGATGCTTTATATTAAACACTGAGAGATGCTTTATATTAAACACTGTGAGATGCTTTATATTAAAGACTGTAAGATGCTTTATATTAAACACTGTAAGATGCTTTATATTAAACACTGTGAGATGCTTTATATTAAACACTGTGAGATGCTTTATATTAAACACTGTGAGATGCTTTATATTAAACACTGAGAGATGCTTTATATTAAACACTGTGAGATGCTTTATATTAAAGACTGTAAGATGCTTTATATTAAACACTGTGAGATGCTTTATATTAAACACTGTAAGATGCTTTATATTAAACACTGAGAGATGCTTTATATTAAACACTGTAAGATGCTTTATATTAAACACTGTGAGATGCTTTATATTAAACACTGTGAGATGCTTTATATTAAACACTGTGAGATGCTTTATATTAAACACTGTGGGATGCTTTATATTAAACACTGTGAGATGCTTTATATTAAACACTGTGAGATGCTTTATATTAAACACTGAGAGATGCTTTATATTAAACACTGTGAGATGCTTTATATTAAACACTGAGAGATGCTTTATATTAAACACTGAGAGACGCTTTATATTAAACACTGTGAGATGCTTTATATTAAACACTGTGAGATGCTTTATATTAAACACTGTGAGATGCTTTATATTAAACACTGTGAGATGCTTTATATTAAACACTGATAGATGCTTTATATTAAACACTGTAAGATGCTTTATATTAAACACTGAGAGATGCTTTATATTAAACACTGATAGATGCTTTATATTAAACACTGTGAGATGCTTTATATTAAACACTGTGAGATGCTTTATATTAAACACTGAGAGATGCTTTATATTAAACACTGAGAGATGCTTTATATTAAACACTGAGAGATGCTTTATATTAAACACTGTGAGATGCTTTATATTAAACACTGAGAGATGCTTTATATTAAACACTGAGAGATGCTTTATATTAAACACTGTGAGATGCTTTATATTAAACACTGAGAGATGCTTTATATTAAACACTGAGAGATGCTTTATATAAAACACTGAGAGATGCTTTATATTAAACACTGTGAGACGCTTTATATTAAACACTGTAAGATGCTTTATATTAAAGACTGTAAGATGCTTTATATAAAACACTGAGAGATGCTTTATATTAAACACTGTGAGACGCTTTATATTAAACACTGTGAGATGCTTTATATTAAACACTGATGAGATGCTTTATGTTAAACACTATGAGATGCTTTATATTAAAGACTGAGAGATGCTTTATATTAAACACTGTGAGATGCTTTATATTAAACACTGTGAGATGCTTTATATTAAACACTGTGAGATGCTTTATATAAAACACTGAGAGATGCTTTATATTAAACACTGAGAGATGCTTTATATTAAACACT
The DNA here is from genome assembly GCA_032622095.1 of Siphonodentalium dalli. Taxonomy (NCBI): domain Eukaryota; kingdom Metazoa; phylum Mollusca; class Scaphopoda; order Gadilida; family Siphonodentaliidae; genus Siphonodentalium; species Siphonodentalium dalli. The sequence continues at coordinate 257,254,970 of CP136065.1, forward strand.
GTGAGATGCTTTATATTAAACACTGATGAGATGCTTTATGTTAAACACTGATGAGATGCTTTATGTTAAACACTATGAGATGCTTTATATTAAAGACTGAGAGATGCTTTATATTAAACACTGTGAGATGCTTTATATTAAACACTGTGAGATGCTTTATATTAAACACTGAGAGATGCTTTATATAAAACACTGAGAGATGCTTTATATTAAACACTGTGAGACGCTTTATATTAAACACTGTAAGATGCTTTATATTAAAGACTGTAAGATGCTTTATATAAAACACTGAGAGATGCTTTATATTAAACACTGAGATGCTTTATATTAAACACTGTGAGATGCTTTATATTAAACACTGTGAGATGCTTTATATTAAACACTGAGAGATGCTTTATATTAAACACTGTGAGACGCTTTATATTAAACACTGTGAGATGCTTTATATTAAACACTGATGAGATGCTTTATATTAAACACTGTGAGATGCTTTATATTAAACACTGATGAGATGCTTTATGTTAAACACTATGAGATGCTTTATATTAAAGACTGAGAGATGCTTTATATTAAACACTGTGAGATGCTTTATATTAAACACTGTGAGATGCTTTATATTAAACACTGTGAGATGCTTTATATTAAACACTGTGAGATGCTTTATATTAAACACTGAGAGATGCTTTATATTAAACACTGTAAGATGCTTTATATTAAACACTGAGAGATGCTTTATATTAAACACTGTAAGATGCTTTATATTAAACACTGAGAGATGCTTTATATTAAACACTGTAAGATGCTTTATATTAAACACTGAGAGATGCTTTATATTAAACACTGAGAGATGCTTTATATTAAACACTGAGAGATGCTTTATATTAAACACTGTGAGATGCTTTATATTAAACACTGTGAGATGCTTTATATTAAACACTGAGATGCTTTATATTAAAGACTGAGAGATGCTTTATATTAAACACTGTGAGATGCTTTATATTAAACACTGTGAGATGCTTTATATTAAACACTGTGAGATGCTTTATATTAAACACTGTGAGATGCTTTATATTAAAGACTGTGTGATGCTTTATATTAAACACTGTGAGATGCTTTATATTAAACACTGTAAGATGCTTTATATTAAACACTGTGAGATGCTTTATATTAAACACTGTGAGATGCTTTATATTAAAGACTGTGTGATGCTTTATATTAAACACTGTGAGATGCTTTATATTAAACACTGTGAGATGCTTTATATTAAACACTGAGAGATGCTTTATATTAAACACTGTGAGACGCTTTATGTTAAACACTGATGAGATGCTTTATATTAAACACTGAGAGATGCTTTATATTAAACACTGTAAGATGCTTTATATTAAACACTGAGAGATGCTTTATATTAAACACTGTGAGATGCTTTATATTAAACACTGAGAGATGCTTTATATTAAACACTGTGAGATGCTTTATATTAAACACTGTGAGATGCTTTATATTAAACACTGTGAGATGCTTTATATTAAACACTGAGAGATGCTTTATATTAAACACTGTGAGATGCTTTATATTAAACACTGATGAGATGCTTTATATTAAACACTGTGAGATGCTTTATATTAAACACTGTGAGATGCTTTATATTAAACACTGTGAGATGCTTTATATTAAACACTGAGAGATGCTTTATATTAAACACTGAGAGATGCTTTATATTAAACACTGTGAGATGCTTTATATTAAACACTGTGAGATGCTTTATATTAAACACTGTGAGATGCTTTATATTAAACACTGTGAGATGCTTTATATTAAACACTGTGAGATGCTTTATATTAAACACTGAGAGATGCTTTATATTAAACACTGTAAGATGCTTTATATTAAACACTGAGAGATGCTTTATATTAAACACTGTGAGATGCTTTATATTAAACACTGAGAGATGCTTTATATTAAACACTGTAAGATGCTTTATATTAAACACTGTAAGATGCTTTATATTAAAGACTGTAAGATGCTTTATATTAAACACTGAGAGATGCTTTATATTAAACACTGAGAGACGCTTTATATTAAACACTGTGAGATGCTTTATATTAAACACTGTGAGATGCTTTATATTAAACACTGTGAGATGCTTTATATTAAACACTGTAAGATGCTTTATATTAAACACTGAGAGATGCTTTATATTAAACACTGATAGATGCTTTATATTAAACACTGTGAGATGCTTTATATTAAACACTGTGAGATGCTTTATATTAAACACTGAGAGATGCTTTATATTAAACACTGAGAGATGCTTTATATTAAACACTGTAAGATGCTTTATATTAAAGAACTGTAAGATGCTTTATATAAAACACTGAGAGATGCTTTATATTAAACACTGAGAGATGCTTTATATTAAACACTGTGAGATGCTTTTATATTAAACACTGTGAGATGCTTTATATTAAACACTGTGAGATGCTTTATATTAAACACTGTGAGATGCTTTATATTAAACACTGAGAGATGCTTTATATTAAACACTGTGAGATGCTTTATATTAAACACTGAGAGATGCTTTATATTAAACACTGTAAGATGCTTTATATTAAAGACTGTAAGATGCTTTATATAAAACACTGTGAGATGCTTTATATTAAACACTGTGAGACGCTTTATATTAAACACTGTGAGATGCTTTATATTAAACACTGTGAGATGCTTTATATTAAACACTGTGAGATGCTTTATATTAAACACTGTGAGACGCTTTATATTAAACACTGAGAGATGCTTTATATTAAACACTGTGAGACGCTTTATATTAAACACTGTGAGATGCTTTATATTAAAGACTGTAAGATGCTTTATATAAAACACTGTGAGATGCTTTATATTAAACACTGAGAGATGCTTTATATTAAACACTGTGAGATGCTTTATATTAAACACTGTAAGATGCTTTATATTAAAGACTGTAAGATGCTTTATATAAAACACTGTGAGATGCTTTATATTAAACACTGAGAGATGCTTTATATTAAACACTGTGAGATGCTTTATATTAAACACTGAGAGATGCTTTATATTAAACACTGTAAGATGCTTTATATTAAAGACTGTAAGATGCTTTATATAAAACACTGTGAGATGCTTTATATTAAACACTGTGAGACGCTTTATATTAAACACTGTGAGATGCTTTATATTAAACACTGATGAGATGCTTTATGTTAAACACTATGAGATGCTTTATATTAAAGACTGAGAGATGCTTTATATTAAACACTGAGAGATGCTTTATATTAAACACTGTAAGATGCTTTATATTAAAGACTGTGAGATGCTTTATATTAAACACTGTGAGATGCTTTATATTAAACACTGAGATGCTTTATATTAAACACTGTGAGATGCTTTATATTAAACACTGTGAGATGCTTTATATTAAACACTGTGAGACGCTTTATATTAAACACTGTGAGATGCTTTATATTAAACACTGAGAGATGCTTTATATTAAACACTGAGAGATGCTTTATATTAAACACTGAGAGATGCTTTATATTAAACACTGAGAGATGCTTTATATTAAACACTGTGAGATGCTTTATATTAAACACTGTAAGATGCTTTATATTAAACACTGAGAGATGCTTTATATTAAACACTGTGAGATGCTTTATATTAAACACTGAGATGCTTTATATTAAACACTGTGAGATGCTTTATATTAAAGACTGAGAGATGCTTTATATTAAACACTGAGAGATGCTTTATATTAAACACTGTGAGATGCTTTATATTAAACACTGAGAGATGCTTTATATTAAACACTGTGAGATGCTTTATATTAAACACTGATGAGATGCTTTATATTAAACACTGATGAGATGCTTTATATTAAACACTGAGAGATGCTTTATATTAAACACTGAGAGATGCTTTATATTAAACACTGAGAGATGCTTTATATTAAACACTGTAAGATGCTTTATTATTAAACACTGTAAGATGCTTTATATTAAACACTGTGAGATGCTTTATATTAAACACTGAGAGATGCTTTATATTAAACACTGTGAGATGCTTTATATTAAACACTGTGAGATGCTTTATATTAAACACTGTGAGATGCTTTATATTAAACACTGAGAGATGCTTTATATTAAACACTGTGAGATGCTTTATATTAAACACTGAGAGATGCTTTATATTAAACACTGTGAGATGCTTTATATTAAACACTGTGAGATGCTTTATTAAACACTGTGAGATGCTTTATATTAAACACTGAGAGATGCTTTATATTAAACACTGTGAGATGCTTTATATTAAACACTGTGAGATGCTTTATATTAAACACTGTGAGATGCTTTATATTAAAACACTGTGAGATGCTTTATATTAAACACTGAGAGATGCTTTATATTAAACACTGTGAGATGCTTTATATTAAACACTGAGAGATGCTTTATATTAAACACTGTGAGATGCTTTATATTAAACACTGGTGAGATGCTTTAT